>CM074817.1:249408-282834 GCA_037447605.1 Zygnema circumcarinatum
CGGCATTTGAACTGAGTCAACATTATCGCCACATTATTCGCACGTGTCAATGGAATAACCTGAGGGCTACCTTTCAGTCCCTTGCTTCTCCCTCCCACTCTGTCAACTCCCTCTCCTCCCTCTCCCTTTCTCACACTTTTAAGTGGCTTTTTTGCCATTGATCTAAACAGCCAATGAAGAGCCTCTTTCTCAGTTTCTTTTGGGCCTATCTTCTCCAACAGCCCTTCGTCTCTCTTTATCTCCTCCCACACTGTTCCTTGAGTTTGAATTAATTTATTCCAATATATGGGTTTTAAACCGTTGCTATTCCCAGATGGAAACCCTCCCCTAGGGGGAGTGGGTGGGAAGGGATTTTTTGGACCTTTGGGCAGAGGAGGGGGGAGAGGAGTCCCTTTCAGAGCAGGTGAGAGAGGAGGGGGGAGAGGAGGAGGAGGAGGAGGCGGAGTATTCATAGGTCCCTTTAGGGCTGGACGGGGGAGAGGAGGGGGAGGGGGAGGGGGAAGTGGAGTATTTATAGGTCCCCTTAGAGGTGGAGAGGGAAGTGTGGGAGGGAGGGAGCGAGGAGGAGGGGGAGGGGGAGGGGGAGGGGGGGGAGGAGGGGGAGGTGTACTTATTGGTTCCTTCAGGGTTGAAGGAAGAAGTGGAGGAGGGAGAGGAGGACGAGCAGGTAAGGGAGGGAGAGGGGGAGGGAGACGGGGAGGGGCAGGAGGAGCTGGCAGCTCTGTTGCCTCCATTTGTGGGGATGAGGGATTAGAGAGTGGAGGTAGAAGTGGTAGAGGAGGAGGGAGTGTCGAAGGAGAGACTGTATCCAGAGCAACAGTTTCAGTTTCAGACAACAGTCTGGATTCAAAGTAAGATTGAGAACTATCCTTCAATTCCGGTCGAGCCCTTTCAATGGGTTGAAAAAGTTGAGGCTTTGTTTGAGTCCTTTCAGTTGGTCGATGGGTTACAGAAACGGCGGTAGCAGTGTTGGGAGAGGAAGAGGGAAGCACACGAGATTCAGAAGGCTTTTCTATAGGTTGAGATTGAGGAGATATGGATTCAACAAGGGATGGTAATTGTTCTTCTCGAGGAGGAATAGGACGAAGCTTATTTTCGCCGGCGTGACGAGCACGCATTTCCGACATTACATGTCTCATAGCTCTGCCAAACATGGTGCATGAAAACACGGTTTCAACAAAAAAGCTTGCCAGAAAGTTAGGACAATGTTCTAAAGCAACTATGCTACCCTAAAAACCCTAAAAACCTTAAAACCCTAAAAACCCTAAAAACCCGCATCAAACATTACTGTCGAGATCGAAGTTACTTACCGTCTTTGAGGAGTTGTCAATTGACTTATTGGTTTTTTCAATGGTTCTTCTCCTTGATAGGCCGTAAGCAGCACTCGCCAGTCAGTCCCATCAGTCGGTATATCGTCCGTACTATCATCGAACTGGTCATCAGTCGGCCGCAACGGAACTGTCGGCGGTTTTATGGGTACAATAGCATCAGCAACTCGTGTGTCCAATATAATGTCGATAAAGAAGGCATCCGGAATGTTAATATCTCCGCTAAACGCAGTATCAAGCTGTCCCAATTATGCCCATATCACAGATTTGAACGAACATTAGAAGGGAAGGGCAGTGATATGTATGTAGAATTTGCTCTCTGTTCCAATGAGAAACTCCTCATTTCCATGATATAAGGATTCATGAGAAAAAGAACTGGAAGACTTTACTTGGCTTAGCTCGATTCGATGAATTCCCAAATCCATGAAAGCGGTGTGGAATGCAAAGACGAAAATTGGAAAGGAATCGTCGAATGAAACATTGCCTGTACCCTCCCAAAATGGTTCTCCTCCTCAAAAAAAAAAAACAACATTGCTTCACTCACATATTAAGATCGTGAGAGGCAAACAACAGGTAGCAAACATGTACTATGAACCACACCATTGCTCAAGAAACAGTACATTTGCATAGTTTGGTCTCCCTCTCTCTGTCTCTCTATCTCTCTCTCTCACTCCAGCAAGTGGTTCAACTTGAAATAGTGATGTTGAAAGCCTACCTGTCCAGTGATGTATGGAAAACGCTACATCACCCCAAATAGTTACTTCCACATCAAGAGGCACCATTGCCTGCATCGGAGGAGGAGCCTGCATAGAATATGACCCGTTTACTCCTTTGTAGTTAGAATAGAACCGTTAAAACTGTCTACATGGACAGTTAACACATTACAGTTAACAGTACAGTAGTAGTAGTTACAGTTAGTAGTAGTAGTTAGTAGTTACTTAGTAGTTACAGTTAGTTGTTAGTGTTACAGTTGTACATTGCTACAATTCAGCACCGCTTCAAACCGCGCAGTTCCGCTACCTCACTGAAAAAAATGCAACAAAATTACCGCTTCTGTAAGTAACCTGAATGCCTGCTGTAGGCAGAGTGCTCAAAGTTAGAGGGTGACATGCCGATAAGTTAATGAATTAAATTATGAAATAATTTGTGGAATGTTAAGCCCACCTCTCCGGTCCGAAGGCTGCAACCGATTTCCTTCCCACGACGGTAGACCTGCAAAACTTTGCATAGAAATAAAGACTTCAAACTTCTATATTCAAGGAGGAGAATCGGAGACAATCAAGCGGAATAATAAGCAGAAAATTGTATAGTACAATTTTACTGAGTAAAAGGGTTGGCTTTAGGGGTTAGGAACACAACTCACCTTCACAAACGGTCGAAAAAAATCGGTCCCACCAATCTTTGGGGTAGCCCCAAGAATTATTTTCTTCAATGTTACGGCTGATGGGCGGCGGACTGACAATTTCTGCGAAAACAAAGAAAGAAGCAAGAGAAAAGAGAAAATGGCAATTTGAAAGAGGGTTTGCTGCTTGAACACTTCAACCACTGGTAGCTTCTATTCACAACTTTCAAAAAGGAAAGAAAATGAAACTTCCTGTATCTTGAATCCATTCATTCATTCACTTCCAGCAGCACTTGCTGGCTCACGTATGAAGGTGGAAACGAATGGAGAGAGGGGTGGAGAGGGCGTGAGCAGAGGGGGGCAGGGAGGAAGAAAAATAGAGTTTAGAAAGAGAGAGAGAGAAAGAGAGAGGGGTGTGCGTCTGCCAACTCACCCCCGAGCCTCTACTCGCTTCCACTACTTCATCAAAGTAAGAGCAGTACCGCCTTTGAGAGGCGCTGGAGGACTTAGCCGCTCCGCTCACAAACTCCCAACTCCCTCCCTCAGGGAGGCCGGGGATTGGCCAGAGAGAGTGGGAGGGAGAAAGGTCCTTTGCCAGCTCTGACCAGCGCGGAGTCTCCTCCTCAAAGGCACGTGGCAGCCTCTCAAAGGCGGAAATTGTGTGGATGACGTCAGCACTGGAGAGGGTGGAGGGGGAGAGAGCGCGAGTGAGTGTGGAAAAAGGAAGGAAGAAAAAAGTCAACCTACGGAAGGAATAGTTGGACAGACGGGAGACCTGAAGATTTAGAATAGTTTGTTGGGGAAAAGGATGATAATTGGATGAAAGAGGAAAATGTTCGTGTTGCCGATGTTTTACTTTTGCTCTTTTCTGTTTTTTTCGTTTTTGGGGTTTTTTTTAGTACCAGTATTTGAGATAACAGGCAGCTACAAAGCGGAGAAAAGTTCCTCCTCGACCGCCAGCTGGCAAGCGCGTGTGTAGCACAACTATGCGTTCATCGTCCAATGAGAGCCTGCCACGTCACAGGCCAACATACGACTCTGCATAAATCACATTCTCTATGCAGTTTTTTTCCTTCAGCCAATCATCAATGACGAAAATAGAAAACAAACCCCTGAAAAAAAATCCTCTCTCCTTCCTTACGTTCAATTATGATCAACTTCTTACTTCTCCAAGCTTTCCTGCCAGTCAGCATGACATAAGATTGTGGAAAAATGCTTTGCTTTTCCTTTCAGTATGTTGATTTATCCTCATATTCTTTACTTTACTTCCTTATGGCGAGTTAGTTGGCTCACCAATTGTGCACCGAAGCACAAGCAGCAAAAAGTATATCGAGAGGGCAAGTTCCCGCAGAAGCAGGTTTCAGCCACGCAGCTTGAAGCTGTTCCATGCCAAAAAATGTGTCAAAGCAAGAACCCAAATCACATAAACAGCTGCATGAGAACAGTAGCAGGTGCTACCTTTGCAAACTTTGAGTCTGAATAGCAATTAATGAGATGTATGGGCGGATGTATGGCTAAAAAATGAAGCAGGCTGTGGCTCTAATTGAAATGTATGGACATGCAATACCTCGCAAACATTGTTTCCGAACAAAGTATAGAGGTCTGCTCGGAGAGATGGGCCGAGATTCACAAGAAGAGTTTCAGAGCCATAGTGCTGCTTCATCATGAGGGCTGCATCTTCCATGCTTCGAGAATAGCTGCAACCCCCCTACCTCTCCATAAGGACTTAGGGTTACTATTTCGCCTGCATAAGCAAAAGAAAGTAAGGGAAAATCTTCACTAAAGAAACTACCAACACGTAGAATAAAGCCCAAGAAGATAGTCGAAGTTTTCAAGTGTGTAGTGGAGAGGAATGAAGATGATGAAAGGGGAGAGCTCCCACGCAGGTCAAGGGAGCTTTTGAGTATTGAAAAAGAAGATCGATGGTTCAGACGATTCTAGTATGGTAAAGTGCATGTGCATGTGCATGTCCTCTCTCAGAATAATTCCAACGAATTGGGATATTGCAGACAAGAAAAAAAGGTATGTCTCATCCTTACCGACGATCATCGCTCAAGGTCCCTTCCTCCTCCGGTTTGCTTTCGTATGCAAACACAAGAAGCCTCTCGTGCACAAACTGAGGGATGGGCTCATCTGCGACTGTCCACTTATTGTATCCCCTCTCACTTTTCGTCCACGAAAGAGACCTTCTCGTTGATACCCTTACCGACGCCACTTTGGGCCTCGTGGGAGAGGTAGGGGAAGGAGGGGAAGGTGATGAAAACAGACTTCCCAAAAGACTGCTCCTTCTCTGAAAACATAAATAAATAAAAAAAACAGGTTAGGGTTAGGGTTAGGGTTAGGGTTAGGGTTAGGGTTAGGGTTAAGGTTAGGGTTAGGGTTAGGGTTGGTGTATTCTAGAGCTGTCACGAACGCATACATTAAAAACGCCCTATTCTGTTTAGAGATGGAAACATCAGATTTCATGGGCGAATCAAGAACTGGTCGCGACGAAACCAGGCGAGCAGACTTGAAATATAAAGGGCTGTTCTGCGTTTTGCAAAAGATAGTTCAGCCACTTGAGGCGAATGTCGGAAGACATGCAGACTTAATTAGTACAGTACCACTCTCAAAAAGTGACCCTAAATTGAAGGAAACTCTAAAACAATTTCAATGCGAAAAAGACCTAAATTTTGTGTACAAACCTTAAAAAACTGAATCAAGGAAAGAATTACTTATCACTTCTTAATCGTTCTAAAAAAAAGAAAAATTAACGAACTTGAACTTTCGCTGTTCCAAAGCTTCACTCTGAATGGCTATGACAGGACGACGCCAACAACATTGAAGGTAATGAAATTTACAACACAGGTGATGCGGAAAATCATCCGCACTGATCCCGAAGCTGATGATGATGATGACGATATCAGTGTGAGTGACCTAATTCTGATTAAAAAATAAAATACAAAGTGAAAAACAATACCTTCACTGACGAAGGGCTGAGCTTCGCCTCTACGACTTCCCTCCCCCCCTCCTCGCCGCCGTCCCTCTCCCAAGCGGAACTGGAGCAGCCATGGCCGCCTGCGTCTCCCTCATAAAGCTCAGCATCCTCCCCCTCTCGACTCACCATGGCTCCCATGGCGACACGTGGCACGAGGATGATCCCTAAACCAATGAGAGTGCGCTCTGAGCTCTGCAGGCCTACAGATAAGCGCCAAGTAGCGCCACGTGGCGGCAGGAGGGCGAGCCACCTGGCTCCTGCTCCGCTATGGCGGCCTCATACCTTGGAGGGCTAAAAATTAGGGCTAAGGGCTTGACTTGAAAGGGAAGGAACCAGTGGAAGGGTCTGAAAGTTTCATAAATTGAATTCCGGCGCTTTGGGCAGGCGAAAATAGTTTGTTTGGCGGCAAATCGCTTTGACATGATGCTCTAGTTCACGGCCAAATTTTGTTTTTGGGCAGATAGATGCCGGGAAGAACTAGATATGTAATTTATTTTCCACGGATAGCAATTGTTTCCCCAGGGCGGAAAGCGCGGATGACCGTTGGCCGACACGAGCAAGTTTGCAGCTTGATGACGCCATTACGACGTACGATGGGGTCAGTTTGCACTTTATGACCGGCGTTCGGCCGGAGGTTTGCAACTTGGTAAAAAGGAGCGCTGAAATAATTTAGAATATATAAAATACGTGGCGAGTTCCCAATGGACAATTAACGAACTTGAGATGCCAATCTCTTCCATATTTGCAGTTACGAACATAGAAGCGTTATAAAGTTTTCGTACGGATAAAAATGAAAAACCCATAAAACCAATATAATTAATTAATAATAATATTGTTCTTCAAAATATAAAAAAAAAGTTCGAGTCCTCCAATCAGGCCACACTCCAGTAGGTATAAACCAATAGTTGAATACCACGTGTAGAGTCTCCAAGTTTGACAAGTACAAACCAAATCGATCAAAAACTTGCAGTTATTACCCCTTAAAAATTGAAAATCCCCTTTTTAGAAAAATACAGGGCCCCTTCCAGCTCTCCCATTGGCGTCGTAAGTCCTGCAACGGAATTTTTTCTGTCCATTCGTGCCCGCCGCATTTTATACACCGAAGGGGCCTCCGGGCGGGCCTCCATTTGGGCAAGCTCCAACCAGAGGCTGGCACGTCATTAAGACGTACCACGTGTCAAAGTTCGATTGGCTCTCCATTCCAGCTCTGCAGCAGGTAAGCTCCAACCAGAGATTGAAACGTCAGCACAACATGTCACGTGGCAAGTCGCGATTGGCTTACGTTCACAGGGTACCTTCGCGGGAGACCCACCCTTTCTCCATCGGGGACAGTGCTGGAGCATATTCCAATCATCCTCCGCCACGTATACAAGGATGGACACGTGGTGGCATCTGATTGGATGGACCCTCCAGCTCAGTCCCCGATGGCGAAAGAAAGGCCCCTAGCCGCCCCCCGCGACGCACTCCCCCGCAGCCCCTGCAAGCGAGGAATCAGCGTGCGCCACGTGGCACCGGGGAACGCGCGAGGTGCGCCACGTGGCAGTTTGGCTCGCAGAGGGTGCAGGGCCGCACGCAGGCGAGGGAGGGGGGGCTTCCATTGGCTGCGCTGATCGCCGCCATGGCTTTCAATGTGAGTGCATGCGTGACAGAAGCTGGCAGAGATTAGGGTTAGCAGCAGCTCAGTGGTAGTGCTCTGTGTTAGGGTTAGGGTTAGGGTTCCGGGTTAGCGAAGGGTTCAAGGTAGGGTTCAGGATTGGGTCAGGTCTAGGGCTAGGGCAAGACTAGGGCTAGGGCTAGGGCTCGGGCTAGGATTGCATCGACGAGGAGGGAAGATGGAGGATGTGACAGGAGAGGGAGGGAGGAAGAGGGAGTACGGGGCTGTAGAGAACGGGCATGGCGGGTGCGTAGACAGCTTCTTCTTTGCGGGTGAAGCTGCCAAGAAGCTCCGGACAGAGAAAGAGAAAGAGGAAGGGGACAGTATGGCAATAGGAGGAGCGCAGGAGGAGCGAGATCTAGTGTCGCAGCTGAGTGAGGGCTTTAGCGCATACTGTTCTCACGTAGGCGTCATGGTGAGTGCGTAGATGCGGGGAAGGAGGGAGGGAGGGAGGGAGGGAGAGAGGAATGAAGGGAGTTACTAAAGTCTTCTCAGCTCTCAGTACACTAACTGTTCGATATCGTCTTTGCTTTCTTCCGTTTAAGTTGTTCTCTAACGGTGGAAGGTAGAAGCGAATGTCTTGCAAGCGAATGCGGGTTAAATCGGTTCTCGTAGGCTTACATTGGGGGAGAGGGTAGCAGGGGAGGGGGATAGAGTACTGTTGCTGGAAGTTAAATGCTTGCTGGGGTCCAGCTGGTTTCAGACGGTGCAGATGTAAATCGATAAGATAGGACATTAGAAAAAAAAAATAGGAAGAGATAATAGTGGTTTTGTTGTTTCTCATTTCTCCCTTGTCGAGTGATATACGGAGTGCTTACGGATTCTTTTTTGCTGCGCAGGCGAGCCATTTGCTGCTGGAGGAACCTATCAAGCTTGCCTCCATACTGGAAACCACTTCAATTCATGTAATATATATAAAGGGAAGGGTGGGGAGGGAGGAGAGTGGAGAGCAGAGAGAGGGGGAGGGGGGGAAAGAGTGGGAGGCGGGAGAGCGAGGTGGGGGAGAGAGTGGTAGCAAAGAGAGGCTGAGGAGGAGAGAGGGGGGAGATTGATCAGGAGAGGGGAGACAGAAAGGGGCCGAGAGGGAATGGGGGTGAGGGGAGGGGAGGGAAGGGAATGATGGGGAGGCTTGTCGAAATGATTTTTTTAAAAAGCAGTTTGAGGTCGAAGCATTTGATCTTGAAGCTGTATTTCATGTCGAATGGGGGCCATCTATTCTAAGGCGGTGGATCTGAATGTTGAGATTATATTTTCTTGTAAACCTATTTTATCAGCGTTGAAGGGTTACCTTTCCAAGGTCCCGATCGCTCATCGCAGACGTAATCAGTTTTTCAGGTTTCTCCGGGAATAGCAGTATAACGAAAATATCCACTAAATCTGGTTATTCTATGATGGCTTTCGCTTCTTTGCACGAGTGTCGAAAGTTTCTAAGACTTTTTACGGAGAGAGGGTCTTCTACTCCCTTTCGAAGTGTTTGTTTGTTTCGTTACTAACAAACTAAACAAGAATGGATGGCGGGGTGTGTTTGTGGAAATCAGAAGCCTTTTTCGTCCATGACTAAAATTATCGGGACACTCGGCCCGCAATCTCGGAGTGTAGAAATTATAGAGGCTCTTCTCCATGCTGGCATGACTGGTATGTATGTGTATTCTTATGTATGTATCGTATGAGAGGGAAAGAGAGAGAGAGAGAGAGAGAGAGAGGGAGAGAGAGAGAGAGAGGGAGAGAGAGAGAGAGAGAGAAAGAGAGAGAGAGAGAGTATGTGCATATGCATTCACCTTGTACTTGACCCTTGGCCTTTTAAGGATAAAATCTAATAGGCGTTTATTTTGTGTTTTGCTGATGTTGGACATTCAATGCTTAGAGCAGCAATGCGGTGCGTATTGTTTAAATATGGAACTCAACTACCTTGTTGATCAGTTAGCCGATTTTAGTCTCAGCTTTCTCACTTGTGCTCTCATATCTGGTGACTGAACTCTCTGTCGATGGAAGGGCTGGTTTGGTGCAGTGGCTCGGTTCGATTTCTCCCAAGGTGATGTTGCTTATCATCAGGAAACATTGGATAACTTGAAGGCTGCTGTCCAGAAAACCAAGAAACTTTGCGCAGTACGTTTCTTAATCATCACAAGTTGGGGTATCAGGAAACAAGCAATCGTGATGCAGATTTTTGTGCTGCTTATGGACCTTCGAACTGTTCTCAATCCTCTTTTCTTTAGCCTTTGAATGTGAATGCTTTTTACTTGTCAACTCTTACATGGTTCCCTTTCATGTAACTTCTCTCTCTCTCTCTCTCTCTCTCTCTCTCTCTCTCTCTGCGATGTGACTTTGTGCAGGTGATGCTCGACACAGTTGGCCCGGAATTGTGCATATTTAACAAAAGCGGTAAACCCGTTACACTCAAGGAGGGTGGCGAAGTCAGTTTGGTGTTTGATGATACCATTGAACCATCTTCAGAAGTTTTGCCCATCAACTATGACGGACTCGCTGCTGTAAGCCTTCAATATCGCCCTCCTATTTCCTTATTCCAATCGTTGTATCAAGGGTGCTGGCTACCTTCAAAAACTTGAACTCTTCCTTTATGCACGGAGAGAGCAAGCATGTATCTATCTGCCAATTTTTCTTTCAGAATTGTGTAAGGAAGGTCTGCTCTAAGAAAGTTTCCTTTATGTGAAGTTCTGATGCATATGGCAGTGTTGTTAGGATTAAGTTGCTTGGGAGGCTGACCTAATATGCAAACTCTTTTGTGCTAATGGGTCTTTGATGGTCTCCTGTTTGAGTATGTGTGCAGAGTGTCAAACCAGGGAGCACGATTTTTGTTGGTCAATATTTGTTTACAGGCAGCGAGTCTACCTCGGTGTGGCTTGATGTAAGTCCCCAAATTTGTATGGGCCATTTGCGCTTTTGATTTTTCTGTTTGACGTTCTCATGTTGCATGGTCATCACTTTAGCCTGAGAAATTTGCTCACTTTGCAAAACATTTGTTGCATACACAAGAGGTCGATTTGTCGATCGATCGATCGTGTTCAACAAGAAGTCCAACCCTGGACAACAAATATCATTCGATCCATGTTTCTATATTGTTTTTTTACGTTAGCCGCATCATTCTTAATGTGTCCTGTAAACTCGATCATTCCTTTTAGCCAAGCGAGACTTCTCCACTGCCATTTTCGCTGTTTAAAGTCCCATTCAAAGCGTATTCAAAGTCCTCATCGATGAACGAGGATTCCGAAATCCTGGTTTTTTGACCTGCCTATATTGGGTTTTGACTATAAACTAAACTGAACTTGTGCGATGAAACTGAAACTTGCAGGTTGTTGAAGTGAAGGGCGATAAGGTGGTCTGTCATGTGAAGAATTCCGCCACTTTAGAAGGTCCCCTGTTCACTGCCCATGCAGCTCAAGTTCCCATTGGTCTGCCCACTCTCGCTGAAACGGATAAGGAAGCAATTGCCAGCTGGGGGGTGAACAATGGGATCGATTTTCTATCTCTTTCCTTCACAAGGCATGCAGAAGATGTTCGCCAGGTAAGTCAAACAACAAGCAAGTTGTGAGCTAGATTGTTTCTGCTGTGGGCTGAGCGAGCCCTACTAGTTTCATTCACAACGTTGTTTATATCAGTCAGTTTCCTTTTGCTTCCATTGCTTCCATTTCATTTCGAACCAATGCTTGTCGTCTCTCTTTACGACCAAGCGTAATGCTGTTGTGAGCTCTCCGTTTTCTGTTCTAGTGTGGGTAAATGCATGAAGATAGCTTTCTGTACCAGCTCTTGAAAAGTTGCGCTTGCATGGTTTGTTTGAAGCATTTTGTCCACTTCAATGATGGTTTTCCTGACAAGAGGAAAAAATTTCATGCAGAGGTCATTACCATACCCATGATGCGCGAAACAGATAGCACAGAGCTAATTAACTATTTTTTTGTTCTCTTCTTCCTCGTGCTTTTCAGGCTCGCTCTTTCCTGTCAAGGATGGGCGACCTTGACCAAACTCACATTTACGCAAAAATCGAAAACATCGAGGTCTGTTTCATCGACAGTTTTTCTTCTCCATTTGATTATGCTCATATTAAAGCATGCTGCAAGCCATGGGTCATTGATAGAATTCAGCCTTGTGATATATCACATTGAACACATTAAAAAGACAAAAGCACTTGCAAGCATTTGCAGGGGCTTCTATTTACTATTTTTCCTTATTTTCAAGCCCTACTATTCAGATTAGAATCCCATCTCTCCACTATTTTTTGCCTCAATGATTTTTTTTGCGTGGATTTCAAATTTGCTTCACATTCTTTGACTCGATGGGTTCTATTTCAACTCTCCTTCCAACCCTGGCTAAGGCCGCAAGTTTTTTCTGCTTTTGGACTTGTTTTGTGCAGGGGTTGAAACACTTCGATGACATTCTTGCTGAAGCCGACGGAATTATCTTGTCGAGAGGAAACCTTGGAGTTGACTTACCTGCAGAAAAGGTGCCCAAAGATTTCCTCTCGTACACTCTCACCTCTCTCTCTCTCTCTTTCTTTCTCTCTCTCTCTCTCTCTCTCTTTCTTTCTTTCTTTCTTTCTCTCTCTCTCTCTCTCTCTCTCTCTCTCTCTCTCTCTCTCTCTCTCTCTCTCTCTCTCTCTCTCTCTCTCTCTCTCTCTCTCTCTCTCTCTCTCTCTCTCTCTCTCTCTCTCTCTCTCTCTCTCTCTCTCTCTCTCTCTCTCTCTCTCTCTCTCTCTCTCTCTCTCTCTCTCTCTCTCTCTCTCTCTCTCTCTCTCTCTCTCTCTCTCTCTCTCTCTCTCTCTCTCTCTCTCTCTCTCTCTCTCTCTCCTCTCTCTCTCTCTCTCTCTCTCTCTCTCTCTCTCTCTCTCTCTCTCTCTCTCTCTCTCTCTCTCTCTCTCTCTCTCCTCTCTCTCTCTCTCTCTCTCTCTCTCTCTCTCTCTCTCTCTCTCTCTCTCTCTCTCTCTCTCTCTCTCTCTCTCTCTCTCTCTCTCTCTCTCTCTCTCTCTCTCTCTCTCTCTCTCTCTCTCTCTCTCTCTCTCTCTCTCTCTCTCTCTCTCTCTCTCTCTCTCTCTCTCTCTCTCTCTCTACTCTCTCTCCTCTCTCTCTCTCTCTCTCCTCTCTCTCTCTCTCTCTCTCTCTCCTCTCTCTCTCTCTCTCTCTCTCTCTCTCTCTCTCTCTCTCTCTCTCTCTCTCTCTCTCTCTCTCTCTCTCTCTCTCTCTCTCTCTCTCTCTCCTCTCTCTCTCTCTCTCTCTCTCTCTCTCTCTCTCTACCTCTCTCTCTCTCTCTCTCTCTCTCTCTCTCTCTCTCTCTCTCTCTCTCTCTCTCTCTCTTTTTCTCTCTCTCTCTTTTTCTCTCTCTCTCTCTCTCTCTCTCTCTCTCTCAACAATCAAAAGCAATCCGAACGCTGAACCGGAATTTAGACCCAACGGAGAAGGAAAAACACTTCACTGCTTTCGCAGCTTTTGCGGAAATTCCTCTCTGTTTTCTGCTGCTCTTCTTTCTCTCTTCTCTCTAATAATATTTGCGAGGAATTGGTAAATTGGTGTTACAGGTCTTCCTTTTCCAGAAGGCTGCATTGTACAAATGCAATATGGCGGGCAAGCCGGTCGTGATCACACGTGTGGTCGACACAATGACTCAGACTCCGCGACCGACCCGAGCGGAAGCTACAGATGTGGCTAATGCTGTTTTGGATGGTGGGTCTACCCTCTCAACCGCAGGTGGTAAGGGAGGGGGGGGTGGAGGGGGAAAAAAGGATGGGGAAAGGGGGGGGAAGGGAAAGGTATGGAGAATGGGGTGGAGAAAAGGATTGGGGGAGGGGGGGGGGAGGGAAAGATGTGGAGAAAGGGGTGGAGAAAAGGAGGATGGGGGGGGGAGGGGGGGGGGGGTTGTAGGGAAAAAGGTGGGGGAAGGGGAGAAAGGAAGTGGGGGGGGGGGGGGGGGGGGGAACCCTAGAAACCGGGAGATGTGGGGAAAGGGTTGAGGAAAGGGGGGAAAGGAAGAAAGTGGGGAGAAGGGGGGATTTTGATGACGGAGGGGGAGAGTTCTCGCGATCAATGAGATTGCTAAGCACCTCGAGCGGTATCTCTCTTTCTGAAAATTGGGCATCATAAGGCTGTTGAGATTCACTTTCACCTTTCAGTTACTACTTTGAAAGCACTTTCTCAAGGCTTGAGGTGGAATGGAATCCCTGTTTGTACCATTTAGAAAGGCTTCACCTTTCTTCATCCTTTCGTGTGTTATTGGTTCATGAAGTGCTGAGTATGTGGGTTTTGCTTTGCACAAGCAGGGGCGGATGCCATCCTGCTCGGAGCTGAAACTCTTCGAGGACTTTATCCGGTGGAGTCAGTCATCACTGTGAAGAAGATCTGCTCCGAGGTGAGATATCTCCTCACATTGTGTGCAGTAATATTAGAATTGCTATGAACTTCTATGCTATGTAATCCTTAGCAAGAAGGCAAAGGAGTGTACTTTAAAAAAACAAAAATCAGAGTGGTTTCTTGAACAGGGGAACTTGAAATTTTGAGGAGATGGTATGAATCACTTTTCTGCTTCGCAAGTGGTAATGTAAGGCCATGTTCGAATCGTCGACAGAAGGTGGATTGAAGGAAGGATTGAAGAAGTAGATCATAGTTTTAGGTTTTGCGTTGGTTGATTTTCCTCCTGTAGGAGTTGTTCAAACCTGCATCAATTGCTGAAGGTGCAACTTCGAATGGAATTAGTTGATAGATCTTGCTGTTCATTTTTTACTTTGGTCTAAAGGAGAAGTGGAGACCTTAGGAAGAATTCGAAGGGTCCTTCCCCAAAAGTTCTCTGTCTCTTTTATGACTCTGTCTGCCCATGAAATCTCGACGGTTGTATGTGCAGGCGGAGAAGGTATATAATCAAGACTTGTACTTCAAGAAAACAGTGAAGTTTGTTGGGGAGCCCATGAACCAGTTGGAGTCCATCGCTTCTTCAGCGGTAAGCAGGGAGTGAAACTCCTTCACAATAGAAGCATTTTCTGTTCTGGAATGTATGCATTTGTGTGCATATTGTGTCTGTGGCTCTCTCTCTCTCTCTCCTCCTCTCCCTCCCCACGTCTCTCTCTCAACTTCAGTTTTTGGGTGCATGTTGAGTCCTTGTTTCCTGCAGAAGTCTGAACTCTTTTTTTGTCGCATTCTTCGTTCCAGGTCCGGGCAGCAGAAAAAGTCCGAGCTTCGATGATTGTGGTGTTTTCGTCCTCGGGGAGGGCTGCTAGGTACAACCCTCAACAAAGTTAATTTTTTTTAGAAAGTGAAGTTATTGCTTGACTTTCAAAAGGACCCTACTATTCAGTTCTGCTTCCTAGCTCCAATTCCCGCTGAACTGAACGGAATTCTGATTCGTCGCAAGGAAAATGATAGATTGTTGTTCTTTTGCAGAACATTGGACAAGATGTGCAGGTTCGAGAAACACCTAAAACTAAAACTAAACTTCCAAGCATTTATTGAAGTAGTTTTGTGGTTCGTTTTGCAGACTAATTGCTAAGTATCGACCGACTATGCCTGTTCTTGTCCTTGTGATTCCGCGACTTAGCACCAATCAGCTGAAATGGTCCTTTACAGGAGCCTATCAGGTGGGTGCAAAATTCTAACTCATACATTACATTTGGTTTGAAAGCATGAGAGTGCTCTATTGGGGGGGGGGTTGAGAAAGCTGCAAAAAAGTGAACTACGAATGGGAACACTAGTGGAAGAATGTGCATTGTGGAGAAGTCTATGGACAATAAAGGCTAATGCCACAACGGTAAAATGCTATTGGTCGATGAAGGTTGGTTGAATGAAGGCTAATCTGTTTGGGTGCTGAGTGCTCTTTATGATTTTCTTCATGCTGAATGAAGGAGAAAGTGAAGTAAAGAAGAGGATGATGACGTGCGGAGTAGCTGGCTAGACAATTTTTTTGAGTAGATGTAAAGTTTGGAAGGTCAGAACTAACAATGGGTGTAGACCATAAGCTGCGATTCAACTTATGGCAATACTGAACTCAAAGCATTAGAACTGTTTTCGTTTACAACTCCAATTAAGTTTGGCATTTTAGGTCTGAAGTGCAATGAAACTAACCCAAGACACCCTGTTACTACACCAAATTCAAATTCTTTAGTGAGTGCCGTATAAAGGTTGAAAACGTTACA
Source organism: Zygnema circumcarinatum (assembly GCA_037447605.1). Lineage (NCBI taxonomy): Eukaryota > Viridiplantae > Streptophyta > Zygnematophyceae > Zygnematales > Zygnemataceae > Zygnema > Zygnema circumcarinatum. Next base: position 264,838 of record CM074817.1, read on the forward strand.
TTTTTCAATCGGAAAAACTGAAGTACAGCCGCAGTACAGTGAACTAGAACCTATTTGATGACTAAATCAGCATCTCCAATCGTCATCATCATGACATTAACATTTACATTTAGTAAATTTTCTTAAAGAGTTTTGATCTGCGTCTGTTCTCTCCAAACAATCCTCACTCCCTCCCTGACTTTAGACTTGTGGAGGGTCTGCAACAGGTAAAGTCAGTGGGCCGCTCTGTAAAGTTCAATCCCACCGTACGAGCGGGTCAGAAGACTGTTTTGCCCTCCGTTGTTAGTACCCAACTCAGCCCCCTTCACCTTACTTCACTTCACTTCACTTCACGGACCCCTTTTCCCTACTGCTCGAGTCGGCACAGACTCAAGGGCAAAAACTGTACAGAAAAATATCTAACTGAAGTGAACTTAACCAAACTGAAATGAACTGACACCTGCACGGCTTTTTGTGTACAAAAGTATTAACAGAAAAAAAAACCCAAAAAATAAATTCGCCTAAACTGTAGTTGTTTTGCCTGTTTTTTTGCTGCTCCCCTGCGAGTGTGTTGGCTTAGATGCCATGAGTAACAACAGTTTTAGCTTTGTGGATTTTCCAGCGAGATTGAGGGAGGGGATTGGCACTTGAGACAGCGATATGTCTGCAAATTTGTGTGAACTGAAAGCAAAGTCCTTTGAAGTATTTTGCTTGAGGATTGTCAGTTGGCATATCCGCTGATAAGGAGACACAAACCCTTATTTTCTCCTTTCATTCGGTATCATGCAGGCGAGACAATGTCTCATCATGCGGGGCTTGTACCCGATGCTTGCTGATCCTCGCCACCCGGTAAGCAACATGCACCCTCTAGTCTTTGCGGAGAGTCAACCCTAAAAACCACAATTGAGAAATTTGTTGGTGTGACTTCCTGCGGCGTCTTTTGGGCATGAAGTCTTGAAGGGTCAAAGCGTTGCAAGCAGATAGTGGGGGCGTAGGAGTGGGAGGGGAGTGGCGACAAGAGAGGAACAGGGGTGAGGAGAGGGAGAGGAGAGGCGAGGAGAGGAGAGGAGAGGAGAGGAGTAGTTGAAGTTAAGGACTGCAGAATAGGCTCCCTCTCTGTAACACCCTCTCATGCTACCCTCCCTCCTACCCTTCGCCCTGCCCTCCCTCTCCCCTCCTCTCCTCTCCTCTCTCCTCCTCTCCTCTCCTCTCCTCTCCTCTCCTCTCCTCTCCTCTCCTCTCCTCTCCTCTCCTCTCCTCTCCTCTCCTCTCCTCTCCTCTCCTCTCCTCTCCTCTCCTCTCCTCTCCTCCTCTCCTCTCCTCTCCTCTCCTCTCCTCTCCTCTCCTCTCCTCTTCCTCTCCTCTCCTCTCCTCTCCTCTCTCTCCTCTCCTCTCCTCTCCTCTCCTCTCCTCTCCTCTCCTCTCCTCTCCTCTCCTCTCCTCTCCTCTCCTCTCCTCTCCTCTTCCTCTCCTCTCCTCTCCTCTCCTCTCCTCTCCTCTCCTCTCCTCTCCTCTCCTCTCCTCCTCTCCTCTCCTCTCCTCTCCTCTCCTCTCTCTCTCCTCTCCTCTCCTCTCCTCTCCTCTCCTCTCCTCTCCTCCTCTCCTCTCCTCTCCTCTCCTCTCCTCCTCCTCCTCTCCTCTCCTCTCCTCTCCTCTCCTCTCCTCTCCTCTCCCTCTCTCTCCTCTCCTCTCCTCTCTCTCCTCTCCTCTCCTCTCCTCTCCTCTCTTTTCCTTTCCCTGTCTGCTGCAGGCTGACACCGGCAGAGTTTCCTCGAACGAGCCCATACTGAAAGTCGCTCTCGACCATGGCAAGGCGGCGGGTCTGCTCAAGGTGCACGACCGCATTGTGATCTGCCAAAAGTTGGGCGACTCCGCGGTGGTCAAAATCATTGACTATGAGGACTGAGAAAGCGGGAAAGCGGGTAAACGGGACACATGTGAAGTGCGAGAGGAGAGGGTCCTGCTTTCGCGCAGGAAAGAGGTAGTAGCATTGGTTGGTTGGTAAGGTGCGAGTTGCCCAGTGTTGAACTTTAACTTAAGGGCTCAGGACTCTAGGATTCAGTGTCTACGTTTTTATCCTTTTTTTTGTGTAGTGGAACCTACATAGTCTTCTATGTGTTATACAAGAAGGTGCCAGCCAAGAGCCGCTGTTGGAAATCTGATCATCGGCGATTGATAGCAGTCGAGTCCCACGACCGTTTGCTTGTTCTGTTTGTGCACGCACGCATATAAGCAGAGCGGAAGACTTGGTAGTTCATGTGAGTGTAAGGGGCTGCGAGTTTCGAAGCGGAGCCGAGCGAGCATGCTTGTGTGGCTCCATGGTCCTTCACGCATGCATGGCATGCATGCATGGCATGCGCCCCATAGGCGGCCATGGCTGTGCACATTCCGGCCACCTCCTGTCGACACAAATACCGTAAAACAATACCGCAATAAGTCAGCAACATGCCAGGCGACTTTTCACATGTGTACCTCCAGTCCAGTGCAGGGCCACGCTGATACATGAGTGGGCGCTTCCCGCAGTTTTGAGCTTCTGTGTTGAACTTCTTTACTAGAAGACTGGAGCATGGAGCGCGTCGTACGGACGGAGCCACTTCGCCGCGGCGTATTCGATGGCGATATGGCACGGTATGTTGAGTATATCGGATATTTTAAACCTGGTAATCGATACGGTACGATAATATCGAGGTGTTATGTTTGGCATGCGCCAATGCGGACTGTCACGTAACGGAACGAAAGGAGAAGAGTGACGTGTGGCATCGTGACGGCGCGCCACGTGGTCCCAATACGCCACGTGGCTTGAAGTGGTCCTGGGAAGGCGATAAGGGCACCTCGCGAGACATTTGGCGGAGGCCCACGCGAAAAATCGTCAGATCGGAAAATTCGACGGCGGGCAACGGGCAGGCGGGCAGCGACCGAAACATTTGCAACGGGCAGCCAACGGTGAACGCATCTGAGCCGCCCGTACAGCGATGCTTTTTTTTGGAGCGTCCGTACAGATATTTCGGGCGCGCAGGAATATTTTTCGATTTAGGGGGCAGGCTAGGCTTAGGGTGTAGGGTATAGGGTCTAGGGTCTAGGGTGCAGGGTCTAGGTTCTAGGGTGCAGGGTCTAGGTTCTAGGGTGCAGGGTCTAGGGTCTAGGGACTAGGGTCGAGGGTGTAAGGTCTAGGGTGCAGGGTTTGAAGTCAGGGTTCAGGGTTCAGGTTCTAGGATTAGGGTTCAGTGTTTGGGGGGCTGAGGGTTGAGGGTTGAAGTTGTAGGGTTTGGTTAGGGTTTGGTTAGGGTTTGGGACTCAAGGGTTAGAGTTCAAGGGGCCAGGGCTTAGGGTCCAGAATTGGGGTTCAAGGTAGGGTTTTCGGTGTAGGGTTCAGGGTTCAGGTTTCCAGGGATCAGAGGTTTGGGTTTAGGGTTAAGGTTCAGGGTTTCTTGGAGTTCAAGGTTTCCTTTAGGGTCAATTGTTCGTAGTTTCAGGGTTCATGGTTTTAGGGTTCAGGGTTTAGGGGTCAGGGGATTGAAGGTTGAGCTCTCAGGATTTAGGCTTTAGAGTACAGTTTAGGTCTCTAAGGGTTTGGGGGCTGAGGATGTAGCTCGCAGGGTTCAGGGTGTAAGGGTGAAGGATTAGGGTGCAGGGTTCAGGGTCTGAAGGTTCTAGGTTTAGGGGGTTCAGGTTTTTTTCTTTACATTTTTCACTGCCCTGTAGTTTGCGAGAGACATCGGCCCAGGCTTAAACTAATCCAACCCTAAGGCGAGAGAAAAGAGTTAGGGTTTGGGGTTCAAAATTCAGAGTGCCATGTCATGCGTACATGCCATGTGATGATGGTAGATGATGATATGAGGCCATCGGTTGATCGTCATTGAGCTTCATGCAATAATGGCACAGTGGACAATACAAAGTCTTTCTACAACCAGAGAAAGCTTCAAGGTTTCAAACCATTTTCAAGGGGCCAGAAGAGCAACAAGTTAGAGCAACAGCCAGGTTTTAAGAGAGACCGAAGACCAGGCAAAACCACAACAAAAAAATTTCATTTCTTTTTAAGGTTTCCGAGCAACAGATTTTATGTATACAACACAGCAACTACTCTCTACTCCTCTCCCTACTCGACCAATCGCCTAACCTCTGTCAGAGACTCTTCTCTCCTGTCTGCAAGTCGAATTCTTTACAAATGCGGAGTGTGCCAAGTCTCAATCAAAGGACTGCACCGCCCTTTTGCGTACAAGATGGGAGTAGAAAATTGCATCTCTCCTTTAGGAAAATCGAGTTAGTCTTTATAAGACGCTTGCGTAAGTTTTCTACATACATCGATCTTTCCCTCCCTCGGCCCTCGCCCCCTCCCATATGCTTTTTTGCAGCGCCTACATAGCACGGTCGCCATTGCTGCCTAAAAAAGTAAACCTGTAAACTCCTTCCCATCCGCTCTGTATCGCCCCTTACACCAATTCCTACACTAAATCCATGCTACAAGCGGCAGCTTTGGTCAGCGCTGCTAAAAGTGAAACAAGTCTGCCATTCCCAGTTTGCTGGAAAACAAGAGTTTCTCTCTCATTGAAGGAGAATGAGCCAGAACTGATGCCGTCCAGACAAAAATATTCACAGCGGGAAAGTAGGAGCAGGGTCGAATATCACCGCGTTTGCTACTCCATTTATCTTCAAGCGCGGCTAAAAACATACCAATGTTATGAGTTAATCTGCAGCTGTAAGGTTAAGTATTCCTCCTCCCTTTATTCCATTTTCGGGCTGAACTTCCTCGCGCCAGCTACGGTCTCGCACATTGGTCAGAGTCTCCACTCCCACATTCTGACGCACCTTCAAATGACCCCCGTCTTCAACAGATAAGGCCGCACTGCGAATGAGGATATTTACGCAATCGCACTTTCCTCTGTGTAACTAGTCATCCATCAAACATTGGAAACTCCCTAGTACAGGTAGTCAGCAAACCATCTTCCTTAGCTGATTCGTCAAATGGCCCGCCACAGTCATTCTCGGGGCTTCTGGAATGCTCTCCAGAGTGGATTGCGGACTCCCTTTCCCGCCTTGAAGCCCTCCGGAAGAGGAAGCCTCACTCAGACCCTTCACTTCCTCCACATTCCCAGGGATAACGCATTCCGCTCTCTCCTCTGTTAGCGTAGACTGACCTCTGTTTCCCTGAAGGGGCTTCTCCAGAATAAGCTCCCTCTTGGACGGAAATTTCTGGTGAGGTTCAGACAAAAAGAAGGGTCGAGGGGTCGTCTGCGCAGGAGAAACTGGCGGGTGAGGATTCATTGAAGGCTCTTCTTTCCCCTTCCCTTGATGGTTAGGCTCTCTCGATTGCTGAAGGAAGCGGAAAGGTTTTGTCAATGCAGCTGCGAATGGAGTGACATGGTTGTGCTCTCCATCCTTCTTGGGCGTCCCTGGGGGAGTAGGCATCAACTGCGAAAAACTAGGTTTAGGTGGCATAGCTCGGGGTGACGCTTGTGGGGAAGGAGTCCTTGGAGGAGAAAACTGCCCTTTTGGAGCAGAGAGCGCCTGAGGAACAGGATGGTGATGGTCTGCATACTCTCGTGGAGACCATGGAACGGGAGGTTGGGTGAAGGAGAAGACGGAAGCCTGCTGTTGATGAACAAACGGTTTGGGCCGACTTCGGGGTGCTGATTTTGGGCAGTGAGCGAGAATCCACGGATGTGTCAATATATCATCGATTGTCGCCCTTCTCTTTGGATCCATGGTGAGCATCTTCCTCACAAGTGATTTGGCCTCCGGGGAGATGACCTGCCACGGCTTCTTGAAGAAATCCGCCTCGCCTCGACACACTGCTGCAAATGTCTGTTCGTGAGTTTTGCCCCAGAATGGGAGAAATCCTGTTCCAAGGATACAAAACAGCGATTCAAGTAGTAAGAAAAAGAACAGCAAAATTGGCACAACGAAATGCCTCACTCTTTGTAAAACAATTTTGCTATAGCAAACAAGAAACAAAAGAATGCAAATTTCTCTGTTCAAGCATCCAACGAATCTGCTACTATACGGCAACTGAACAAAACATTCAAAACCTCTCCGCAAGTAGTAGCGTCTTCTGAAAGGAAAAATCATTTCAGAAGTCGTTGGTTTACCTGAGAGTGCAGTGTAAAGAATAACCCCGAGACTCCATACATCGATCTCCTCATCATAAGGCCTTCTCTTTACGAGCTCCGGAGCCATGTAAAACGGCGAGCCAGCAAGACCACTTGCCATCTCTCCCGGTTTGACAACAACGGCAAGCCCGAAGTCAGCAAGCTTCACTTGCAGCTCTCCGTGGCCGTCATGGGGGACCTTTGAGAAAAGAATGTTTTCTGGCTTCAGATCTCTGTGGATTACACCTCGGCTGTGACAGTACTGCACTGCTAGAACCACTTGTCTGCAGCAACGAACGAACAGCAATGAAACAGAGTAAGTTCCTGATTGGATATTGAACAAACGTTGCCCTTACGAGAGGAATTCACAATGCAGGAGATGCAGGCAAAGTACTTTTTTCAAAAACAACGATCTGCACGATTGATAAGCTTTCCTATCACGTGAAGAAGCCAGTTGTAGTAAGGATGTGAAGATGTACCTGAAGATTTTGGCTGCCTCGGGCTCTGGAAGCCGCCGTTTCCGAGCAATATAATCGAATAAGTCACCCTCTTTGCATAACTCCATCACCAAATGAACTGCTTCCGAATCTTCAAACACATCCTTCAGCTGCACAACGTTTGCATGGCCGCCCAAACGTTCCATCACTCCAATCTCGGCTTGGAGCTCTTTGATCTCTTCCTTCTTCTGCATTCAGAATTAAAAAAAATGATATCGATGAGTCCCCTTGAAAGGACCAAAACAAAACGAATCACAGCCTTGAAATGGCATATTCACGGCAGTAAAAGCATCAATCTCAATCAGCAGGCTACAAGAAAGCACTTCACACAAGACACTCCAGCTCCGATTGAACACATGGCATGAATCAATACCTTGAGATTCTCCTTATTTATGGACTTGCAAGCAACGAGCTCCAGAGTTTTTCGATTCTCGCACTGTCTTACAACGCCGAAGTGTCCCCTCCCAAGCTCTCTCCCCAGCACATAGTGCTCCCTAATGTTCCCTGTCACTTCACACAGTATTGATTCCTCCGGGCTGCGTGGGCCATCCTGCAGCCCAAGCAACAGAGATAGCTTCGGCACAAAGGCTCCGCCTTCTGACTGATCCTCCTCCATGGGAGCCGAAATCTCTAGAGGAACCGGCTTCCGCGGCGGCACCTTGACTGTCAACTTCTTGTCCGGAAAAACCGCAAGGGCCGTGTCTTGCATCCATTCGAACCCCATGGCACCTCCAGCGACGATCGCTCAATAACCTAACGCTTCACTGCTCCTGGTCCCCCCCTTCTATGCCCTAATAAAACCTCCTCTGCCTTCACTCTCCACTCTCCTCCACTCCTCCAGGAACAAGTGCCAAGTCTTAAACCTTCAGAATCCCACTCAACCACCTTCGTGTCTATCCCCCTTCCTCACACCTGTTCTGACCTCTCTCCGTCTCCTCCAAGCGCCCTCCTCTCCCCTCCCTCTTTCTCTCTCTCTCTTCTCCTCCCAAAGTCCTGCAGGAGCAGCTCCAAATATTTGCAAGTGCCCACCAAACCCTTGGAGCCTGTGTCCTGCAGATCGACCCTCCCTCTCTGTATATAGGACCAGGGGGGCGGAGGGCACTTGGCGCCCTCCACAGAGGGGCAGACTGAGGGGGCGCCACGTGTTGGCAGGGGCAGCCGCGCCCGTACGTGCGGAGCGATCGCCGCGTCAGAGCGCGCCACGTTGCGGGGCCGGGGAAGGACCGCCGTGGATTTGGACCGCGTTACCTTTTTGGCAAGTGGAGGGACGGTCGCAGAGGCGTCGCAGAGACGGAAACAGAGGGATAGGATTGGCTGACAGGAGTCGCAATACTGTCGCAGACGTCGCAGGGTTTGCGTCGCAGGAGGACAAACGAATTTTGGGTGACGTGTCCAGAAAGCGTCACGTGGTGCAAGGCTATTGGATGTTGGAAGTGAGTTCGAGTGATCCGGATCGTCGTCAGCTCTCGGGGACAAACTAACAAACTAATTTTTTAATTCCCTTTTTCTTTCATTAAAATTCATTGCAACGCTGCGCGCAACCGAACGGGCAGTTTATGGACCACCATGATAAAATGTTTCGGGGCGGACATAACGAGTAGAATATGGGATGTCCACATTCGGGCAGATTGTAAAATAGTTTTTACCTGCCCATTTTGTTATTCAAAGGAAGACTTGTGGTACACGCCGCCCAGCGGCTCTCTCTGCCGTATCCCTAGAACGATCCTGAAAATTTTAGCTTTCGGGCAGGCACGCGGCAGCCAATCGGAGCGCAGCAATTGATTCTCGCCGCGGGTCGCGGCAGGACTCTCGTCAAAAAGGGTCAACGATTTCATGCCACGTGTAACCACAACCGTTTTTAGCACGCCACGCGTCCTGAAGCTTCATCGAACGTGGCATAAAGCGACAAACGGTTATAATAGGTCGGTGGCTGTCGTGTTACCTGCGCTGTCCGCCAACGCGGCCCATAACGACAAACTCTCCTCGTAGGTCGGCAGCTGTTGTGTTGCATGGCCTGTCCGCCACGCGTCCTTCTAGAAGCGGAGCCAGCTTGCAAGTGACAGGTGTCGGTTTGCGGTCACTGGCGGTTCTTGTCCCTATCGGTTGTGTGACGTCATTATTGCACGGCTGACGTCTTCTACTGGCTGACGTGGGGACATCTACAGTAGGAGTACAGTACTGTAGAGCCAAAGCCGGCTGTACGGTCGGTGACCGACCGACCGGAAACGGTCAACCGACGGCTCGTTTTCCCGTCAAAACGACAGCGACAGTTCGGTATTCTGACTAAGACATGGTCAACTAGTTTCAAGTTAGTCATCTCTTTGACTCATAACATCACTTTGACTCATAACATCACTTTGACTCATAACATCACTTCGACTCATAACGTCACTTTGACTCATAACATCACTTTGACTCATCAGTGGATTAACTCAGCCATTTATGGTTAACCAGCCATCGTGTCCGCGTGCTTCTCTATTGGCCCAACAAGTCAGCAGCAGGGACAGGCCGCCAGGGAGGGAGAGAGGGGGAAAGTGAGGGAGCGGACGCGAGAGAGTCATAGGCCGCGAGGGAGGGAGGGAGGGAGAGAGAGGGAGAGAGAGAGAGAGAAGGAGAAAGAGAGAGTGGAGCGAAAGAGAATTCTTCTACAACTTAGACTCAATTTGGAAGGTCCCTAAGTTTCATTGAAGGATTTGTACATCTGAGAAGGAGCACTTGAAAATACAAACAAAAAATAAAAATACCACATCATATGTAGAGAAGGTAAACTTGCTAGCCTTTTGGATTACTGTAATGCGCGTTCCAAAAAAAATGACAGCAAGTCTACGCGTGCAATCAAGTTGTTGTTGTTGTGTACGTTTCAAACAACTTCTCATGCCTAGGTTCAAACTTCATCTCTTGGCGGCGCGGGGTGTATGGCTTGGTCAGTGGCCTCTCTTCGCTTGCTTCACTGATGACCTGCATTGGCATTGTCTTTAGCTTTCTCCAATGACCTGCATTCGCACTATGTTCAGAAATTTGTTGGGGGGTGGTGTATGTATGTTTCATACTTGTGTCTTTTATTTTTAAGAGAGAATATAAAACAAAGAAGCATGTAAGAATATAGAAGAATAAGAAAGAAGAAGAATGTAAGGAGGCGCAAGGAGTAGCAACGTTGGTGTTTTCAGGAGGATGAGAGCAAACGGCAGGCGATGTCCGAGACTTATCCAATACTTTTCTACCAATGAAATGAAGCCATGTCGTAACGTTTGCCTACGTGGCAGAATTTGGTTGGTCATTTCCTCCTTAGTTTGCCACGTGGACATTATATGCGCTTTCCCATTGGTCGTCTGATCGACCGTACAGCTCCGGCATCTTTCGGGCTCTATGTACGATCTCGGTCACAGTTCTGTGGAAAACGCAACTGCTAACTGGAAGTGATTCTCACAAATTTCGTACATAGATCCAAGTTTCTTGGACTGCCAAATTTGAAGACGGCCTTTTTTCTCCATTTGGGAAGCCATTGCGCGCCGAACAATCCAATCCCCATGCGCCACGTAGATACTTGTGTACACGTGGCGGGCTATCATTGGTTGAAGATACAGAAGTTTTACAATGGAAAAGGGTCCTGCTGCTCTGATAGAGAGAGAGCGGTGCTCTTGCAGGAGGCGAGGACAAGTCCGCCATGGCTGCCCTGCTCCCATGCGCCGCCCTGCCATCCCGTAAAGCCTTCTACTTCTCCTCTATTGGAAATGGAAATGTGCACAGTGAGGAGAGGTTTTTGTCTTCGCTTCCTTGCACGGCCGCCATTTCCATGCCTGAGAGCTCCGTTGCAGAAAGCGCTGCCAGTTCCAGGCCTCCTCGCAGGTAATGGGTTTCAAGCCTCTGCTGAGTTCAGAATAATTTAAATGTACTTTAGAAAAAAAAACTATGTTTGTTTTTTTGTTTGTGTGTTGTTGTTGAAGGGTGTGGCTGCCTAACGCACTTCAGTTTCTTGTTAGTGCGTTTCTGGTCTCGTCATGGAAATGAATTTCACGTTTCCGACTATGCATTTCCATTTTTTCTCCATGTGCCACAGCCGCGCTTTGCCAGTCTCAGATTTCTGTGTACGGAACACTTCAGTTTTTTTTTTTTTTAGATTGTTATTTATTTTAAATAAGACTCTACAAAATTTTCTCGTTTAAAAAATTAGAAATAAAAATCGTCTTTTCTTGAGTACTTCTCTGAGAAGGAATCGGCAACAGCAGGTCCTGTGCATTCTCCTTGCCGTGTTTCAACGACTGTACGCCTGGTAAGTCATGATGGAGTGCCGAAAGAATCCAAGAGCCCCTCGATAGCTTCACATAACTTAGCTAGCTTACTAACCATCTGGTCGGCTACTTAGGAAGATAGACCAGTCAGCTACTTAGTTCTTCAGTTAGCTTGGTCCGTTAGCTAGTTATGGTTCAGTTTTGCTGCTGGTTTTCAGAGAACTCGTGCTTAGAAACATAAAAGCACACGGAAAGAATCAATATGCACGCTTCTGGCAGTTCGTAAAAGCGCTGTGTCAGAGGGCAGTACATTTTGAATCAGCAGGTGAATACAGTTGTGTTTACCAGGCTACTCTTGTGCAACGAGCAAGCTCGTTGAATCACTCTTGTCTTTGTTGTGAAAGAAAGGGGGCATCACGCCTATCGTCTCCATCTGCCCTCTGTTGCACCTTTGGGTCTCCTTTATCCGTGAAAGAGTTAGAAACCTTGCAGAATCTGAGCTTAGGGGAATGGCATGCGAGGGTCGTCGGTCAGCGTCTGATCTTGCAAAGTATTGTTTTCAGCCTGCGCATGCACTAACGCATACAACATAATGCGTTGAATCACGTAAAGAAGGGCCTGTGAAGATTGTTGGGAGTGACTTTGGATCACGATGTACTGCAAGAACGCTTCTCGGAGCTGTCGCTCTTACAACGCATGCAGAAATGAAAACTGTTTAAGGGTATTAGCAAGCCTATCTGCAAGCAATACATTTTCCGTTTGTTTTCTGAAGTTGCCTATTTCATCCACATCTGTCGATTTGATTCTCATTTCCTTGAGTTCGTTCCACGTCTGTTTCAGGCATGTGCTGGCGGTTGCAGCAGCAGCAGCAGCCATGGCTGGCGTGAGCTTTTGCGACGTTCCTGAGGCGCATGCAGCAAGACGGAAGCCGCCTGAAGAGGAAAAGAAGAAGAAGAAGAAAGAGGAGAACAAGGAACTGAGTGGATATCAGGCCAAGCTGTTGGATTCTATGAAACGCAAAGACTCTTTCAAAGAGTCTATCAATGCACGGAAGGCAAAGGCAGACTCTCCTCAGTGAGTCCTTTGGCGGAGGCTCGTCCAACGCCTTCACAATTTCTCAGTGTTTATTTGCTATTGTTAAGATTTTATCCGAACAAAAAATTTGCGTAGTTTTCGTTCTTTTTCTTGGAATTTGATCAGATTTTTTATGTATTGCCTTAATCGACATAGCGTGTACCCTTAGTTTTTTTGTGCGCAGCCCGATTTCCTTGTTTTGAATTGGATTGGTTTGGTTTTGGATTAGCTCCATTTTAGCATCACAACTTGCGTTTAATTCGAAGGTTAGAAAAAAGAAAACCGAGCTCGGTGCATCTGCACAGTGAGCCGTGTACTAGAGGGGGCACCAATCAATGGCGAACCCAAAGAAAGTGAGGGCTGGCTTGCATCGAGAACCAAGAGAGAGAGAGAGAGAGAGCACATGACGGAGCATAAGAGTCATAGCTTTCTTCTTCTTCTTTTTGCCTTGAGTATGGCTCACTTTCAAGGATTTCAGTAGGAGAAAAAAAAAAGTTTGCCCTATTTTGTACGCATTGTGCGACTTGTGCTCCCTGCAAAGAACACGTTTTTTCATCGACACGAACAAGGTCTGCTGAAAACAAAATCCCGTAACGAAAAAACGGAGATTGAAATGCTCTGTTTAGGTGCTTTAGAATAGAATAGATTTCGGAAGTTGAATCGGATCAAAGAAACAAGCCTGAGTAAAAATCGACAGCCAAACTTCCCTAAAGGAATCGGGACGGACAGAAGCCAAATTCCCATTAACTTTATCGAGGGGTTACACAGCCAGCCAGGGATAGGGAGAGGGAGAGGGCGAATTCGGGATACCCGATGAGCATTTTCGGTGACAAACATATTTACAAATTAATACACATCTCTCCAAGTTCAGATGTTGCACAGTCACGAGCAAAGGCGCCTCTGCCTACCTCCTACCTCCGTACCCATAAAAATAGAGAGAGAGAGAGAGTGAGAGAGAGAAAGAGAGAAAGACCTCCAATTCAGCCTACGCCACCTGGCCCATTATAGCCTACCTCTTTATCTTTCAGCTGCCACACTCCTTTCCAGTTAACGGCATTTGTCCATCCCATTTGTCGTACCTCAACGAACAGCGAACCGCACAAGTTTCCGTTTTATCCGTTCACACACTCCCAGGCTCAAGGGCTCCCCTGGACACTCTAAGTAGTGAAGTTTAAACTGCCTCTATGTCTCCCTTCCACATATTGAATCCATCTGCAAACAGAGAAGTATAGGGTCAAAAAATAACCTTTTTCAGATATGCTATGTCGTAGGCTGCCAGGCTCCCGGGGCCTCTCTCTCTCTCTCTCCTCCAAAGGACTTGTAGTGCTAAGGAGATAAGCTGAACTCCAACTTCCAAGGCCGAAAGGGACATAAAGAAACTCTTCAACTCACTTGTTCCAGCCTGTTCAGCAATTAGCTGCATGGAATCACCAGTCTCTTCTAACCACGGAGCATAGGAGCATAGAAATGGCCCATTTCGGATGCTTGTCACTTCTGCATGGAGACTATAGGAGAAAGAGTTTCAGTAGCCGCTTGAATTGCTCCTCAAAGATTCAACGCCATTGATATCCGAATGGCCAAAATGAATACGGCGGAAGAGTAAGGCGAAAGAGTAAAGAGCCGAGTGCATATTCTAACAGAGTAATATCCAAACGTTTCTTGACGTGACTTTTCCAGAAATAATCTTTACATACGCTCCCCTCCTGCTCTACCGAGGAAGGTGGGGGCTCCTCCATAACAAGAGGTCGCCTTTTATGGTGCGAATAAGCACCGCTTCATTTCAAAAATTCATTTAGATAAAGACTTGCCGCCACACCCTTGGCAGCACAAAAGAAAACCCTTTTGTTGGAGAGAAGACTTCGATCCAAGATGGAAATTGAAGAAGCTTGCGGTGGTACAAATTTAGAACATGTCCAATTCTGTGAGGTCATCCATTGGCACAGCCAACCCCTCTTCAGGCAGCTCTAACCCATCTACCGGGTCCTCTGTAAGACCTTCCAACCAACCAAAATCGTCCCGTGCAAGTACATCTCCAAGGTCCATCTCGCTCGTAAAGTTGAAAGCAGTCTCCACATCTTGTTGAGTTGAAACAGATATTCCGGTAGCAGGGAAAGGGACTAAGTTCTCAATGGCAGATGAGGGTTGTTCCATACTGCCCACATTCATTCCCTTCACATTTTCTCCTCCCAGAACCCCCCCCTCTTGTTCCTCTGTTTCTATGGCAAGGGGGGGCTCCCTAAAACCCCCATTCGCTTCATTACCAAAGCTTACCCCTCTATTTCTCTGTCGGCCCTTCGTCGTCCTATCATGACTAATCTTCTCTGCAGCTTTTCCCTCCCCTCTCTCTCTCTCTGTCCTTTTCCCCACAGCTATGTTTGCCAGCTTCCAATCAGAATCCCTCTCTGTACGCTTGCGTTTGACATTGCCAAGTGGGGCAACGATAGGTGCCTCAGTTATTACATCGTTGGATACTCTACCTCCTCCAACCTCAGCCAACCGTACAGTCTTCTCCTTCACTCTCTCAAGAGCACTACGGCTTTCCGAAGCTCTCCCAGACATTGTGAAACTTCCCGTCCCTCCCCCCTCCCGTTCCGCTTCCACTCTCTCTCTAGAATCTCCACGACGACCCGCTGCTTGGGCGGGATTTGCGTCTGCTTTTTCCAAGAAGGACAAGAGAAGCGAGAGGAGGAGGTACAGCAATGCAACTCATTTAGAAGTTCTTATAGAGAAAGAAATTAGGACGGTGTGTGGGAACGCGGGAGAGGGTACTCCCATATCACCTTTCCACCTTTTCACCTTTCCGAAGCAAGTCAGAACACATGACACTACGTAACTTAGACACAAATGACGAGCATATACACAAGCATATATCCTGAGCGAGTGTGTGTTCAAGAGGGCCATAGAAAAGAAGCTCCTAAGTCATGAGAAGAGGTGCTGGAAAAAAGGTTACCTGACGTGAGACCTGCAGCAGCCATGGCAGCCTTGTAGCTGGAGAGAAGGGAGGACTCAGTATCTATTGCTGATGTATCTTTCCCATTACCAAAGAGAATATCTCTCAACGCTTGAGCTTGGAAGCAGCTCCTCCCTCCCTCAAACTCCTCCCACTTCTTGAGAGCGCGCTTTGCAGCCGCTAAGGCAGATTGGCGCGCTCCTTTCCCGGCCATGGCTGCCTTCGCAGATGATCCGTTCTGCGCACTCTTGCACTGGAAAGGCAAAAGACACGCAAAGAGAGAAAGGGGGGGAGAGAGGGAGAGCGAGGGAGAGGGAGAGAGAGAGAGAGAGAGAGAGAGAGAGAGAGAGAGAGAGAGAGAGAGAGAGAGAGAGAGAGGAAGAGTGAGTGTGTGTGTGTGTGGAGACGGGGCGAGCGGGGGAGAGAGAGGGAGGACGAGCGAGAGAGAGAGAGAGAAAGATCCCGATGGAAAGCATTTCCTCGCAGCACCTGCCCTAGCATTTTAAGAACAAAACTCCCTGTCGAGAAGACAATTCTTCCATTTCCTCAATTTCAAAAAGTATGTTCAGAAGCCATGAAACCCCATATTCACATTGGCTGAATTCCGCTATGAAGTGCGTCAGACCAAACTGTGCACAAATATTTTTAGAGCTTACCATTCGGCGTTCATATACAGCTTCCAAAAGTCTCTGCAAAGCGAGCCTTTCCCTTTGCCTGACCCTCCCCGCAAATGAACATTGTTTCATTCAGTCAACTCGCATTGGTTCACATGCACGCTCCGTAAATGTAAAAACAAAACAAACCCAAAAAAACAAATGGAAGAAATGGTTGAACATTTAAGGGTAGTGCGGAAAGCCGGATAAGTTTTATGTAGCAAATTCCATTCACGATGATGCAATCTCACCTCTCTTCTTCCGCACGATTCGATGCCATCGTCGTTTCCAAAGCTTTCACTCTCCTCTTTGTGCTATTCATCTGCCCACCCAGAAAATTTCCTTGTTCACCCCGTGATTCTCAAGATCTACTCGCCACCCTTGAAACAATCCACCATTGGATTCAACAATTGCCAACCATTGGTTGGTGGCCAAGTCAGCCACAATGGTTGGTTGCAACAGTTGAAGTGGTCAAACTAGCGATGATGCCGAAACGAATCTTCTCGAAACGAATTTGAATATTCTTGGGTTCCCTCAGTTTCAACTTCTGGAAAACTTCTGGCAAAAGATGCTGCTTTATAAGAGCTCTTACCTCTTGTCGAAGCTCTACTTGAAGCTGCCTCAATTGTATGCACAATTCATCATCTTCCCTTTGTGCCACGTTGGGCTGCTCAGCCCCCCCCAAACGAGGGAGGGATTGTGAGACTCATACATCACATGTTGGTTTCAATCATCTCTCTCTCTCTCTCTCTCCCTCTCTCTCTCTCTCTCTCTCTCTCTCTCTCTCTCTCTCTCTCTCTCGAAGTAGTTATGACGAAATTACGTTTCAAAAATGAATGTTATGATCAAGAAGATGCTTCTATGATCCATGTGCCGTAGATAAGAGCTGGCATCGTACAGTTCAAACATTCCGTGTCTGTTCTAGTCAAACTCTAGTCAGTGGCTCCAAATTGACAGAAAATGACCTGAAAAACTGAAGAAGGAAAGAAGAAACTTGCTCACCGGATCGTCAATTGTGAAACCGAGAACTTTCATTTCAAAACATGTGCGTTCGTCGATTGTCATGCTGCTCCACTCCTTCTCCCACTCCCCATCCTCCTCTCCCTCCCCTTCCACTACCCCTCTATAGATCGTCTCTTCCTTCCCTATCCCCCCCCTTCCACATCCCACGGAAGTCATAAAACTACCTACCACAATATCCTCAAACTCCCCAGGGTCCTCCACTGTAGAAGAACCCCCATCAGAAAATCTTCCATCTCCTGCAGTATATCCATTCAATGGAACACATCCCTGTTCTACTTTCTGCCTCTTTGCCAACCCTGGAACACCAAAAGGCTGCTCCTTTTCTTTCCCAAACCCTAATCTCCGGAGTGTTTTCAGCCGCTTTTGTGAGCCATGTTCCATCATATCCTCTGCCCCTTCTACCTCCACCCCCTGATCCTGCCATCTCCCTCCCTCTCCCGCAGCCTCTCCCGCCCCTCCCGACACATCCTCCTCATCCAACAGAGGAGGGGTAGTCATCTCCCTAAGACCCATTCCTGCTGTTCCTTTCTCGTTGTCCTCTATTTCATCCTCATCAACTATAGCTGCTAGGAGTCTCTGAGTAAAGGAAAACCCTAAGCAATATCCTCCATTGAGGTTTTGGCGGAAGAAGAGTTCTTCTCCTCTCATAGAAGCATCTATTGGAGAGGACGTGTGAGCTGCAAAGGAGTTTTGGGATTGCATGCTATCTGGCAGGTCTATAAGGGGAGATGAATCAATCTGCAATAAGACATTCATAGTCCTTATGTTACAACGGATGTAGCACTTTCAGCACACTCTCTTCCTTTTGTCTTGAATTCATCGACAGTAAAAGAAATGAAGGATTTACCATGTTTCGAGACCTCCTCATTCCATCTGCATCATCTTGAATACCATCCACAGTCTGTCCCAACTGGTTCCATGCCCCCTCAGTTCCGTTCAGGCATTTGTCTCACTTCCATATTCATCTCTTCACCAATTACTTCATTGAAGAAATGATCGCAGATGTTGCTAAAAATTCAAAAATTCCCATTTCCATTCGCCTCGTTCATTACAAGAGCAATCACAAACATAATCATTCCCTTGTCGAATTCAGCTAAAAAATAGTCAAGCAATTGTGCAAAACTCCTTTGGATAATGGCTAGTTAGTTAAACCGGAAAAAAAACTGCTGGGCCAAACCTTAGCATAATGCTCCCCAAATGCAGGGATCTGAAATGCAGAGTCGGTGACATCTTCATCCTTTACCTGCAAAATCCTCTACCAATTGCTTCATTACAAGTTCCTAAATTTCAGGCATAGAAGTAAAGAGTACATCAGAATAGCTCCTCTCAGGGAGAAAGAGTGTTGGGAAAGGCAGATTGCGGGAAAGAGAGGGGGGGGGAGAAGAGGAGGGAGAGGAGGGAGAGAGGGATGCAGAGAGAGGGAAAGCCGCAGGGGGAGAGAAGAGAGCTATAATCACTGAAACTGTCAAAATCATACAAACACAAAAGTTAGCCTTCAATCGTAAC
>CM074817.1:291929-333679 GCA_037447605.1 Zygnema circumcarinatum
GAGGGGGAGAGGGGGCGAGGGGGCGAGGGGGAGAGAGGGAGAGAGAGAGCACATAGATGTTCACACAAAACATAGTGCGGTGCATGTTCAGCAAGTACTTCATAGAACAATGTCTATTCACATCACGTGCAACCCGTACCATTTCTGCACTTTACCCATACAACCGCACCATCGTTACCATGACCATACCCATATCATATGCATGCCATGATCGTGCATGTTTTTCTCCTTAGGTCCTTTGCGACCAGTTCCTCGTGGTTCCCCGTGATGAATTTGTCCATGTACTTTTGATGGCATCATCGCCATCTTGAGATCAATGGCACATCCTTGTCGCATGGTCATCCCTTAGCGAAGTTACGAACACCTTTTTTAAGTCCAAGTTCAAATTACTATCTATAGTTATTCATCTCTGTAGTGGGGAAAAGCGCTGAAGGGAATATATCTTAACCTTTCTCAAGCTCAATCTTGTCACAAAACAACTTTCAGAATTTCCAAAAAGACTATATCTAAGGAAGTAAATATTCGCTTCCCAAAAGTTGTGGAAGACTTCACATGAAACCCAAAAGCCACCTTTGGGTAAAGGATGGCACTTCTGAACCCTAATTTTCAAAAGGGCGATCGTCACGTCACGCCTTCCTCGAGCCCCATTTCCCGCCATTTTGAGTACTTCACTTCGTCTCTGCTCAGCGGAGGAGGGGCTCTCCCTCCGGCCAGCTGGCACCACCTCCCCTTTCCTCTCGCCATGGAGGCGGCATTGCCTGCACTGCCGGGGAGCGGTTTAAGAGGATGTTGAAAGAGGCTTAAGGAGGGGTTCAGATAGGGGTTTTGAGGAGGAAAGGAGGAGGAGCCATGGAGGCGGAAGCGTCGCTTGCGTATGATCCTGAGGCGGAGGAGGTGGCAATACGCCTATTGGATTTCTTGGAAACGTGAGAACGGAAGGGAAAGGGAAAGAAGGAGAGAGGGAGGGAGAAAGTTGGAGGTTTCAGAGGGAGCAGGGAGACGGGGGGAGAGGGAACGAGGTGGAAGAGTGAGAGAGGCGAGAGGGAGAGGAAGGGGAGAGAGAGAGGGAGGCTTGACGATGAAGATCTGGTCCCCACTTGATTCGCATTGGACTTTCCTTTCCGCCCCGCTCATTATTCCTTTTTCGCCAATTTCAAACCCCACTTAGCGCTAATGGGTTGTGATAGTTTCAGAATATTTTTTGCGTTTGCTTTTCATTTTTTTTTAACTGCTTAATTTATCTCTTGCAGGTACGAAACAATTGTAGAACCGGACGACTTGACGCCCACATTTCAGTACTTAGTGCAGCTGGATTCTATGAAGGCGTATGGAAAGACGACCATTTATATCGACTACACCCATCTTCTGGAGAAGGACGATGACCTTGCCGACAAAATCCTTCGTGAATTCTACAGGTGAAGCCTCTATATTTAAAAACTACGAGAGAAATGTTAGCCACTTTATGTTAATAGATTGCTTTCAGGATCGCCTAATATGAGAACTTATCCAAATGTCCAAATGTGGATTTTTTCCCCCCATATTGATGTTGCTGTGTTTCCTATTTCCTTCTTATGGAGTATATACGGGATTTGATTGGCAGGTTTGAACCTGCATTAAGGAGTGGAGTTCAGCGCTTTGTACGCAAGCACAAGCCAGGATATGAAGAGGAGGAGGGTCAAGCAAAGGAGTTTTACTCTTCTTTCTATAACCTGCCTCTTGTTAACAAGTATGAAGAAACCCAACATTTTTTCTGTGTAATCAAAGTCCCCCAATAATGTAGCGCGGTAGAAGGGACGACCTGTCATTAGACCGGAGAGGCAAAACAGGGCATGGAAGCAGTATACATTGTGGTTTAGCTTTGTTAGCAGTTGCCCTTCATCTCTCCCTCTCCCTCTGTCTCTCCCAGCCCTCTCTCCTACGCTGCCGCTTCCCACCCCATTCGCAACCTTTTCCCCTATGTCTCGTTCGGTCCCTATTTTCTCTCCCACTTCTCCTCCCCCTCCCTCTCCTATTCCGTCCCCTTCCCCTCCCTTTCGTCCCCCCTCCTGTCTCTGTCGCTCTCCACAACTCTCTCCTCTCTCTTCCACTCGCGCAATTTAAGCTTCTTCCCAAGAGCAGCTTATGATTTTTCCTGCAGCTTCTGCGCTGGAGTGCAGGCTGCGAGATATGCGAGCAGAGAAAATAGGGCAACTTGCAGCAGTGAGCGGAGTCGTGACTCGCACGAGTGAAGTTCGACCGGAGCTTCTTTTTGGCACTTTTCGATGTCTACTCTGCGGAGCCAAGCTGAAGGATGTGGCCCAGCAGTTCAAGTACACGCAGGTGAAGAAACAACAGATATAATACTTCGTTTGCCTTCCCTTTCTTTGAGTTGCAAGTAAATTAGATGACTTAGGCAATAGTTCATCACATTCTGTAGCTCTAGTCAGAGAATAGAGTCACCGTAGAAGAAGAGCGAAGTCAAAGAAGGCAGCATCAAGGCGTGGAATTGTTGAGATTCTGATCCTCTTTGGGTTTCATCTGGGAGCTGCAGCCTATTATATGCTCAAATCCTACATGTTCAAACCGGGACCAATGGGCTTTGGAGCGATTTGAATCGAAATTTGTTGACTGGCAGCGAGTTCGCCTTCAAGAGAACTCGGATGAAGTGCCGGCCGGCAGCTTGCCACGATCATTGGATGTGATTTTACGACATGAAATTGTGGAGCAGGCAAGAGCTGGAGACAAGTAAGTGATGGCTCTTTCCTGGCAGAGACTTTACAAGAAGTAATATTGTAAAATAATAGTCGCTCGAATTTGTTAGAATCAGAACCAAATTGGTAGGTTAGTCCACTTTGGTCAATACTATTGTCCAACTTTGCTCAAGACGGTAAGCTTGCAATGTAAGGAGCCTTTGAATGAACTACAACAGAATGTGAAAATGGAGAGGCAGCTGCTCCTGCCTATAGCCCCTTGTTGTTGACATTTCCTGCTCCTACAGACTGTTTATTATTTTAAATTTATGGACATCTATTTATTTATTTATTTATTTACTTTACAGGTGCACGTTCACTGGCACCCTTGTTGTGGTGCCTGATGTGAGTGCTCTTGGAAGATCGGGAGAGAGATCAGAAATGACGAGAACGAAACAGTCGGAGGAGCAGAGGAGCATAGGAGGGAGTGGAGACGGAGTTAGAGGACTTAAAGCACTCGGAGTTAGAGACCTCTCCTACCGGCTCGCCTTTCTCGCATGTGCAGTGCAGGCAAGAATTTGAACCTTACCACTCGGGTCCATATCTATATTGGAACTCGGCTTTAAACGTTAACATTGGCAGTCATGCTAGGTTTTTCTTGATTCTTGCACTGATAATATAGAGGCTCAGCCAATTAAATAAATAAATAAATAGATAAATGTAAATATTTCGTTCTCGCACAATTTGCGCACAATTCAGTACGGAGGTTATGTTTGCAGGCTGGAGACAGTGAAAAGCAGTTGGTGAATATCCGTGCGGAGGAGGAGGAGGGGGCTAATGAAGCAGATCTCATGACGGTATATGCTGGAAACCATTGACTCTGAATGCCTCAGTCCTTTACTTTAAGGTTTCAGAACAGCAGGATTTTCACAAATTTTGAATGTAAAACTCATCGTTCCTCCTTTTTATCCTTGTCTATTGTCTCTTCTCCAATTTCCATTGTTTGTCGATCACTATACTTTCTCTTTCCGCTTTTCCCTGCCTCGTTCCTCTCTCTCTCCTTCCCTCCTCCCTTCTCCATTCCTCCCCCAGTGCTCTTGTCCCTCTCTTCTCCTTTCCCTCTTACACTCCCTCGTCCACTCTCCCTCGTCCCCCCCCCCCCTTCTCCTCGCCTCCCCCCCACGCCCCCCTCCTCGAACTTGCTCCCTTTCCTCCCCCCTCCTCCCCTCCTCCACTTTCCTCTCTCTCCTCTCACCCCGCATCCCCCCTCCTCCATCTTCCTCTCTCTGCTCTCCAGCCTTCCCCCCCTTCCATCTTCCTCTCTCTCCTCTCACCCCTCATCCCCCCTCCTCCGTCTTCCTCTCTCCCCTCCCGCCTTCCCTCTCTCTCCTCTCACCCCTCATCCCCCCTCCTCCATCTTCCCCTCTCTGCTCTCCTGCCTTCCCCCCCCATCTTCCTCCTCTCTCTCCTCTCACCCCTCACCCCCCCCCCTCCATCTTCCTCTCTCTGCTCTCCCGCCTTCCCCCCCTTCCATCTTCCTCCCTCTCCTCCCCCCTCCTCCCCTCCTCCACTTTCCTCTCTCTCCTCTCACCCCTCATCCCCCCTCCTCCATCTTCCTCTCTCTGCTCTCCCCCCTTCCCCCCCTCCTCCATCTTCCTCCCTCCTCCTTCCCCCCCTTCCATCTTCCTCCCTCTCCTCCCCCCTCCTCCCCTCCTCCACTTTCCTCTCTCTCCTCTCACCCCTCACCCCCCCTCCTCCATCTTCCTCTCTCTGCTCTCCCGCCTTCCCCCCCTTCCATCTTCCTCCCTCTCCTCCCCCCTCCTCCCCTCCTCCACTTTCCTCTCTCTCCTCTCACCCCTCATCCCCCCTCCTCCATCTTCCTCTCTCTCCTCTCACCCCTCACCCCCCCTCCTCCATCTTCCCCTCTCTGCTCTCCTGCCTTCCCCCCCTTCCATCTTCCTCTCTCTCCTCCCCCCTCTCTCCCTCCTCCCTCCCTCCAGCTCTCACTCCTCCTCTCTCCCCGCAGGCCGAGGACAGGGAGGAGGTGGCTCGCATGAAAGCTGCCGGCGATGTTTACAACCGCTTTGCAGCGAGCATCTGCCCTTCGGTTTGGGGACATTTGGAAGTAAAGCGAGCAATTGCTCTCATGCTCTTCGGAGGGTGCCACAAAACGACAGGGGAAGGAATATCACTTCGTGGTGATATCAATGTGTGCATTGTTGGGGACCCCTCCTGTGCAAAGTCACAACTTCTCAAGTGGGTCTTTCATGCGACTCATATCTGCAGTTTTGGCTAACCTGTGTTGTGCTTTTTAAGTTAGGGTTTGTGGTCCAATTCTCTCCCTTTGAGTCTCCCTTCGCCTCTCTTCGTCTCCTCTCTGTCTCTTAATCCGTTCGCCTCTCTCACTCCCTCTTCCTCTCCAATCACACTCTCTCCCTCTCCAATGCCACTCTCTGCCTCCCCCCCTCCGTCCCACTCTCTCTCTCCCTTGCCCTCCCCTCTCTCCCTCCCCCTCCAACTCTCGCTCTCCCTCCCCCTCCCTCCATGCCTTTTTCTCTCTCTCTCTCTCTCGCTCTCCCTCTCTCCCCCATCTCCCTCTCCCCAACCCCCCCCCCTCTCCAACCCCACACTCTCTCGCCCTCTCCCCTCCTTCCCTTCTCCCTGCTCCTCTCACTCTCACTCTCTCTTCCCCCCCACACAGGTACGTTGCAAGCTTTGTCCCACGGGCGGTCTACACCTCTGGCAAGTCGAGTTCGGCTGCCGGACTTACAGCTTCAGTAGTGAAGGAGGCGGAAACTGGTGAATTCTGTGTTGAGGTAATCCCTAGAAATGATCAAGTCGTAGCCTGAGCCTTAATCATCCTCTCCTTCCCTTTTGCTTTTCACATTTAAATGTCGAGTTTCAGGCTAAATTCCCATCCTGCAAGTTTTTCCGTGCATCTGAAATGGTATGGGAGGGGAGTGGGAATGGAGAGAGATATATATGCTTGTTTCAAAGGCAAACACGAATAAAAATTCTGTTGCTAAGCATATTGTTTTGAGGATCGTTGAAGTAAGGGGATATCACAACAGTTACCTTTTGACGCAGTCATAGCATCAGAAATAGATGTTTTTGCGAAAGTAGCTGTTGAATATATGAAATTACAGTGAAATTTAAGTTACCTTTATGTTGCAGGCAGGAGCCTTGATGTTGGCCGACAATGGCATTTGCTGTATCGATGAATTCGACAAAATGGACATTAAGGATCAGGTATTGCTTTCCACTTTACTTTTCTGCGATCAAGCACAGTACACATGCATCAAAATCATTCAAAAATCTGTCATCTATCAAATAAAGTTTTCACCGTCTCATCTTAATGGACATTCTCTTGAATGGGCTCTTGTTGAGTCTGAAGAAACTCTAGCAGAGAAATGATGACGTGGCGACTTCTGGAGTTGCCAGGTGGCAATTCACGAAGCCATGGAGCAGCAAACTATAAGCATTGCCAAGGCAGGAATTCAAGCAACCCTAAATGCACGAACTTCAATATTGGCAGCTGCTAATCCAGCAGCAGGTCGTTACGACAAATCAAAACCATTGAAGGTAGGTGCCAATTCCTTTCATATTCCCTCTCATTTCTAGGGTTGGAGGGAGTTTAGGGTTTGCTTAATGGAAGCGGAAGGAGTAGAGAGCATCCTTACTCCAATTGGAATCTCACGTTATCGTACATAATCGAGATACCACTTTGGAAGATTGCCTTTGTCTTCTGTGAGTTTGTTCAAGTTTGAGTCGATCAATTTCGTGCTGCTGCTGAATGCTTGTGTTTGTTCAGTCTTGGCACTGTGAGAGGGCTCTTTGGTTGCACAACTGACTCATGCCCAGGTTTGCTCTCTCTCTCTCTCTCTCTCTCTCTCTCTCCCTCTCTCTGTGCATGGAAACAGTACAACGTGGCCCTTCCTCCGGCGATTTTGTCTCGCTTTGATCTGGTCCATGTGATGATCGATGAGCCGGACCCCTTCCATGACAGGATGGTCGCACAACACATTGTGAATGTTCATCAGTTTAGAGACGCTGCGATTCGGCCGGAGTTCACCACTCTGCAGCTCCAAAAATATATCAAATACGCTCGCACCATCAAACCAGAGGTTGGCTGTTACATTTTAAATTTTTTTTTTTTTTTTTTTTTATCCAAGATGGTTAGCATAGGCAGGGCCCTCCATTTGGTGGGCTTAGAGGGGTTTTTTTTTGAGTGATCCTCAAATTTCTAAACCGGGTTTTGGCGTCGGGCTGCTCATTATTTAATCTGGTTTAGGGTACGATATATATTCTGAGCCTGAATTTGTGGAAAAAAAATTTGTTAGTATTGTTAGTTAGCGCAAGCAGTTAGTAAGTCAGAGAGTAATATAAAAGGAGTGATGCCTGGCAATTGGGCAAATTAGAAGAGGATATATCCTTGCTTGCCAAAAAAATATTGTTTGTTGTTAAATTAGATTTTTGAAAAGTTATGTTTGGTGGGGATTACTATATCAGTACTCCCTCACTCTCCCCCTTCTCTCCCTCACCATCCCTCCCTTATCCTCTCTCCCTCCTCTCCCTCGCTGTCTCTCGTCCCCCCTCTCCCTCACCCTCCCCCTTCTCTCCCTCACCATCCCTCCCTTATCCTCTCTCCCTCCTCTCCCTCGCTGTCTCTCGTCCCCCCTCTCCCTCACCCTCCCCCTTCTCTCCCTCACCATCCCTCCCTGTCCCCCCTCTCCCTCCCTCCCCCCCTCCCCCTCCCTCTCCCCCCCACCCTCTCCCTCTCCCTCCCCCTCCCCTCGTCCAGCTATCAGAACCTGCAAAGAAGGCCCTTGTGGAATCCTACGTGGCCCTAAGGAGAGGTGACGCGGCTCCGGGTTCTCGGACCGCTTATCGAATCACAGTGCGCCAGCTGGAGGCCCTAATCCGCCTATCGGAGGCCTACGCTCGCATCAATTTGGAACGCATTGTGAGCACACTTCCCCTCTCTGCCTTTTTGGTCGGTCCGGTTAAAGGTTTGAATTGACTTCATCAAATGTCTTGGAAAAAAACGGATTGAGAAACTGTTTGAAAAACTGTTGAAGCAACCCTAAATGCTGGATTTGAGTTCGATCCTTTGGTTTCGTTTCAGGAAAGAGCAGTGTGGAGTATACAAGGAGTGAGGTTCTGCCGTTATTATGTATGATTGCATCTCAGATTTTGCATTTGTAATGCTCTTTTCTGTACGTTTTCGTTTTGAGGAGTTTTGTGATAACGTGATCTTCGTCTACTCCAGATTTTACCCGAACACGTCAAAGAGGCCAAGCGACTTCTCAGCACTTCGATCATCAGGTGACTTTTTAACCCTAAAATTCTTTCATGTTGAAATGCGGGCGCCCTCCCTCTCCTCTCTTGCTCTCTCCCTCTCCCCCTCACTCTCTCACTCTCTCTCTCTCTCTCTCGCTATCTCTCCCTCTCTCCCTCTCTCAGTGTTGACTATGTTACTTTTTAGTTCAACCTCCTCTCTTTATTCGGCTTCATTTTGCAGTGTTGACACGCACAATTTTGACCTTGACGATGAGGGAATCCCGGACGACATCGGCGACGTGGGAGACGGTCCTGTGCCGCCACGTGGCAGCGATGGCCCAGGCGACGATGAAGAAATGGACGGTGGAGATCGACCGGATCAAGGAGGAGGAGGAGCCGTGGCGGGCGATCCAACGGCGGGCTCCACTGAGAGAACGGAAGACCGTTCACATGGTCTGAACGGGGACAGTTCAGACCCGCCGGGGGAGGATGGGAGTGGGGAGAGGGGAGAGAGAGAGGGAGGGAGAGAGAGAGAGGGAGGGAGAGGGAGAGAGGGTGCTGCAGCGAGGGAGGCCGGAAACGGAGGGTCTTCGCAGGAGCCGAGTACTGCACCGGTGCAAGGTGTGGCATTTGCTTTTCAGTCAGCCACTAGGCAACATTTAACCATTTTTAGTCGTTTTTAGGCAGCTGGTTTAGTGGGTTTTAGTCAACTAATAGTCGAGTTTCAGTCAGGTTTTATTTTGTTTATTGCCGTGGGAGGGATGGTTAGAGTTGAGCTGACGTTTGAAGGGAGTTTTGGCTCGAGGAGGTGCAGAGAAGAGGAAGCAGAAGGGGAGTCAGAAGGCCAAAGTGCAAATCTCGTACGAGAAGTTTCAGCAGGTGGCGCGCACGCTCGCGACATACCTCCGCCAGCGCGAAAAGGATGCCGGTACCCTCCCCTCCCTCCCTCCCTCCCTCCCTCTCCCTCCCTCCCCCCTCCCCCTCCCCCTCCCCCCTCCCCCTCCCCCTCCCCCTCCCCCCTCCCCCTCCCCCCTCCCCCACTCTCCCTCCCCCCTCCCCCCTCACCCCTCCCCCTCCCCCTCCCCCTCCCCCCTCCCCCTCCCCCCTCCCCCTCCCCCTCCCCCCCTCCCCCCTCCCCCCTCCCCCTCCCCCTCCCCCTCCCCCTCCCCCTCCCCCCTCCCCCTCCCTCCCTCCCCCCCTCCCCCCTCCCCTCCCCCCTCCCCCTCCCCCTCCCCCCTCCCCCCTCCCCCTCCCCCTCCCCCTCCCCCTCCCCCTCCCCCTCCCCCTCCCCCTCCCCCCTCCCCCTCCCCCTCCCCCCTCCCCCTCCCCTCCCTCCCCTCCCTCCCTCCCTCCCTCTCTTCCTCCCTCTGCTTCTCCTCGTCCTTTCCTTTCTATGGTCTTGAGGGCTTTTGGGCTTCTAGGGACGTATATTTTGGGTATTCTTCTTAGAATACCCAAATAACCCGAAATAACCCGAAATACCGAAATAACCCGTTTCTACTCTTTTCCATGAATCAACGTCACGTCATGTCACGTCACGCCGTACTCCTCCAAGAGCCCGAGAAGGCATAAAAATCCTTCGACCACATAGTGGTGTGTGGAAGTATTCGGTGTGGTAGAAGTTTTTTGAGAGACAATTGCAAGTCATGATGGGTGTTTGAGGTGGTGATGGGAGGTTTGGGTCATGCAGAGGCGAGCGGAGAGGAGGAGGCGAGCGTGAAGCAGGGGGACTTGGTGCGCTGGTACGTTTCCCGGCAGCATTCGGTGGCTGAATTCGCTTCCCAGAAGGAGATCGTGCAGGAGTACCGCCTTGTGCGCTCCATCATTCAGGTCAGCCAACAAGCTTGACCTAATTTTTGAACAAGCATGGCAGACAAATTTGAGAAATCCATGCATGCATGCTAATGTATGGCTATGGATCGGTGCATGTGCGCAGCATCTTATCGCAAAGGAGGGGGTTCTGCTCGTGCTCGATGACGGCAGCGCAGCCGTTGAGGCCGTGAAGAAGTCGCAAGAGGAGGCCAGACAGAAGGCTGCTGCAGAGGGGAGGCCTCCTCCTCCGGGAGAGGAGCTTCCCTCCACTGTGGAGGAGCGAGTCCTAACTTTGAACCCTAACTACGAAATAGAATAAGCACAGATGTTAGTACAACTTCATAACCGTAAGCATAAACACAAGCATAAGCATAAGCCTTGATTGCTGTAAAGCTGCATTGTATAGCTTATTGGTCCTGGTGCTCCTGACTACAAAAATGATCGGACATACATATGTTTAGTTCGAAATTTTGGCCCCATGTATATCTTGAAGAGTAGCTTGGCTGTATTAACATTTTCAACCAATCCATCCTTGAAAGCTCTCTGAGTGCTACTCTGACACCATCGATGCCTCCCATTGTAAAAGAATAGACGACAAATATATGGCATCACATCCCCTGCTCCTGATTCGCACAGAGCATCTTGCGCTAACCTATGGGTGGTAATCATAAGCAAGCACAAGGACGAGAAGTCCTAAGCAGAAAAGAGCGCCTCTTAGCGCATATCCACGCAGCCGAGCACTGTTGTACATTCCTTCCTTCTGCCAGAAACGTTAGACAAATGTTAGCCATGCGGTTGAAAATAAAGCAGCAAAAAGTCACATTCCTGACGCATGCGTCACGTTTCTACCGTCAATCCTCTTTCCTTCAAGTATAAACATTTGCCATGAGCAGATTCTCCCGCTAGAACTGAGTAGAGTTCAGGAGAGAATGTGAGTTGATGATGCAGTTCTCTGTCTAAATGAAGCAAAACTGGAAAAGCTGGTGTGAAGATCCAAAAGCATGAAACTTTGTGTTTTAAATGCGAAACAAATCCAAGTTCATCTTTCCTGCCAAGGTGACTGTCACCCAACGTGCAGACGAGCTCGTAGCAAGGTACTCGAAGTCAAAAGCTACAAAGTGATTTACAGGATCTCGCTTTGGAGTTATTGGGCGCTAAACCATACGGAATTTGAACAGGCCTTTGCATACGTTAGAAGCAACATACAACGGCATGCAGCTTAGAAGGACGAAACAGGGAAAAAAGAATCAGTCAAATGTGTCACTCTATCTATCTCGTGAAATTATTCACCTTTGTATATGCGCTTGACACGGCGCCGTCATGTTTGACCACATCGGCTGCAGCTAGCAAAAGAACGGAAGCTTTAGCGAGAATGGAAATGAAATGATGGGAGGAGGTATGCATGGGACGATACAACGATGTAGTTGACCGCAGAGCCTCTTCTCTCTGGAAGGATGTGCATTGCTATATCACTTATACATACATTCACAAACGACCTCAGGCTCACTTTGTTAAATACGTACATGTTCCACTTATCTTCTTGAATTCTTCGATTGCAGATAACACCTCCAGAGCTTCGATAACATCCTTAATGATCATGTCGCTGCATTTAGCACTGAAGAACTCGGCCGCGGTCATTATTAACTCCTCAACCACTACTTTGCTCGACTCCGAACCTCCAAAATGAATTCGAAGACCTGCGAAATGATTGAACGAACACACATAAAGAGGACATGTATAGCCCATAGGATCTGCAACAAACGGGACAGTTAACCTGCATTTGCTAAACTGACAGCCGCAGGATTGCCGCCTTACTTTTGACGGTATGATGCAAATTTCCCGGTTACTTTGGAAAAACTACACAGGAGTTGCACGTCCAAGATCAACAGAAGCGTAAAAGAATCCCTGCAATAAGTCAAACCAAAAGACCAAATCGTGATTGATGGTTGAATTGACGATAGAAGCAGCCCTCAGGAATACAGCATTGACAAGAGTTTGAAAAGCTTCTGCCAAATCCCACCCTCCTGCACAACCAGCACGCCACCTCTGCTTGCATATCAACGCAGGCGGTTGCTCACTTGCCGGCGATCAAACCCTGGAGCAGACTTCCAAACATCTGACCATGAAAAACATGTCACGGCGGCCATGCGAAAAAATCGTATACAAAAATCGGCACTACCGCTAGGCTTCAGACCGCGCCTCCGAGGCTTGTAGTGACACACTAACTAAAAGACAGAAGATTACCATTGACTAGAGATCAAGGGCCGACGCCACGTACGCTACGAATTTTTAGCAACAAGTAGTGAAACCAAAGCCCAAAGCGCAAGCAAACGGCCGAAAAAAATAGTTTGGTCATTCAGCCTGCTCAGGGGAGAGCCCTGGCGGGGAGAGGGGGTGTTCCGAGAATTGAACTCGGGACCTCTCGCACCCTAAGCGAGAATCATACCACTAGACCAAACACCCGATGAAACAATCGGTAGTAATTTTTAAATACATAATTTTTTTACCGGGAAAACAAAAACCCAATCTATGTCAGGACGTAATGTCAGTGTTTGATGACGTAACTGTCGTACTGATATTGAGCCCTTCCATGTCAGAGCCATCCCTCGGCCAGTTCACACCTTCCAATTTAACGCTTTTGGGATGCTTCCATGACTGCCACGTGGTAGCCGCTGAATGGTCGCGTCAAGAATAGGTCTTTCTTGCGACGGCGCAAGCCTCTTGGCCACACTTTCCGATTTCATGTTCTTCCCGAATTTCGCAAAATCGTTTAACTGGCAGTAAAGAGTCAGTTCGACTGGCTGTCCTGTGCGACTGTAACTAGCTGAACATAAATCGGATCAAATTGCTCCGGTCAGTGCGTTTTAGGGTTAGGGCGAGCAGCTGTCCGTCAGTTGGAGCATGCCTAAGCTGATGGCCATGGCGAAAGGAAGTGCTGGCGAGAGCCTGAATGCGTGGATTGGCGAAAAAGGTGTTACTGGAGGGGAGTGCGAAGGCAGAGACAAGGAAATGGAAGGAGTAGACAGGCCATCTGGGTCTGTGGGAGTGAAGAGGTTGCAGGAGGGAGGTGAGATGGGTTTGGTAGACAGAAGTCGGCGAAGACGGAGAGGAGGAGGCAATGTGAGTGACGCTGAGAAGCAGCAGGCGGACGCTGAGTACCAGGCGCTTCTGGAGGCTGAAATGCAGGCAATAACAGGACAGGCGAGCTTGAATTTGGGAGAGTTGTTGACAATGTACGCGCGAGACAGTGAGGCTGCGGTGGAAGGTGAGGGGCTGGATGATGAATTCGATTCTGACGACGAAGTGAAAGATGCGCCCCCTCGCTGGGTGTGCGTCAATTGCACTTGCACGAATTTGGACGTTCGAAGTGAATGCTCGGTGAGTGAGAGGCGGAATAAGTGAGTGTAATTGAGATGGGGATGGGAGCTATTGGTGTGGGGTCGGCTAAACATTGAATTCAGGTCAGCTCAAATATTAGAGTTAAGGTTAGGGTTAGGTTTAGGGCTATGGTTATGGTTAGGGTTAGGGTTAGCGTTAGGGTTTGTTAGAGTTTGGGCCAAGGTTGGCTAGGTTTTATAGGATTGGTTAGGTTTGTTAGAATTGGTTGGGGCTACTGTCAGGGTCAGGGTTATGGTTAGTGTTAGGGCTAGGTTAGGGCTAGGTTAGGGCTAGGGCTAGGCTAGGGTCAGGCTTTGGTTGGAGGTTAGATCAGACTTCAGGTTCAGCTAGAAACCAAAGGTTTGAGAAGGGTTAAGGCTAGGTTAGAGTTAGGTTATCTTTCAAATTTAGAAAAGGTAGGTTTGTACATTCTCACTGCCAACGTTGAAAAACTATGTGTATATCTGACAGGTTATTAAGCTTTATGGTTTCTGCAGTTGTGTGGCGAGTTCCGATTTTCCGAGATTTTGTCGAAGGGCTTTATGGCTGACGTACGCGCGCCTGCCGATTTTCTCAATGCACCGGATCTACCAAAACAGCATCCAAACAACCCAGAAGACATTGGACCAAAACTTGGAAAAAGTAGTGCAGCAATTGGGAGAGCAATTGAGAGTGAAACCTCAAAAGTTGAATATCCACCTGTTGTTGTTCCTGCTCGGACTGCAGTGGGCTACGACGAATATATGCTTCTTCATGAAGAGGTGCGTTCTCCGAAGGTTGTCGCAGGACACGTAAAAGGAGAAGAATAGACTCTTGAGAATAAGGAATTGTTGTCAGTTAACGTTGGAGGCAATGCTGTATTCACAACTGCTTTGTTATGCGGCGATATTTGCAGGTTGGCAAAACCGTACCACACCCAGAAAGGCCAAATCGATTGCGGGCTATTATGGGCTCCTTTGCAGCACTGGGTATGCTTGAAAACCTATTAAAATCTCCTCATTCATGTCCATCTGAAAAGGATGGAAGATTCAGGGTCAGTGGTATGGCTCAGTGCTATTAATTGAACAAAAAAGGTGTCGAGAATATTGTGGGTGGGAATTCTAAAGTCATGTTGGTCCGTTTGACCTGGACAAAGGCCAGATTCGCTGTTCATTAATTTGGAAAGCCGCATAGTCCCTTGGTTGTTGGCCTGTAGATACCTGATGCTCTGTGTGTCAGACATGGAACATGTAGCTGGAGATTTGACAAGATATGTGGAAGTTAACTCATAGTGACCGGCTTTCAGCTGAGTCGTATATGATGTGAGCTCATACTACACTCCATGGCTTTGTACATTGTGTCTGTGTGTTTATTTGTTACCTGGTTATATCGACTTACCGTCTCTGGTGAAAGAGAATCGGAATAAGAATTAGACATGAAATGACAACAGCATTCTGGGCTGGGTTTGGGGGGGAGGCAGGCCTGTTTCCTGGAAGGTGCGCGGCTTTCCCAGTTCGGGAAATTAGTTGCAGTGAACTTGAGATGGTGAGGGAAATGCAGAGCGATTCTTACCTACTCAGAGTTTGTTTGGTGAAGGCTTCCAGGGTTCTAGTTTCTGTAATTCAGCACGTTATTCCGAATTGTGGACTAGCTGTTTGCTGAGAATTGGATTGTTACGTGTGTATCCAGGTCCACTCTTCCGACCATGTGAAGGTGGTGGAGTCAACAGCTGGTCAGCCATCAGGGTGAGTTAGCTAACCTTGGAATCATACAATACAGTGATGTTCTCACTTTCTGAGATACTACTGAAGTTTCTGGGCCAGCTGACAGGTTATGTCAAATGTAATGCGGGTGAGAAAGATCATGCTTCTCGCTATAACACTCTGTAACGAGTGCTCACTACTTATCCAGAGTTAGTAAAGATTGAGTTTGGTTCATTTATTTCTTTCGAAGTTTGCTGAATTATAAATTCAGCCAGTTACTATGGAGCTGATGCCTTGCTTGTACAGGCGGTTTACAGCAGACACATATACAAACGACCATTCAGCTAAAGCAGCAAGATTAGCAGCGGGAGTAGCAGCAGATATGGCTACAGCCATTGTCAAAGGGCAATTTCAAAACGGAATCGCTGTAGTGGGTCCTCCAGCTCTCTCCCTCTACTCCTCCCCTTCTATCTTCTTCCTTGCTCCGTTGCTCCCTCTCTCTCTCTCCTCGTCTTCCTCTCCTTCTTCTCCGTCACCCTCCTGCTCTCTCCTTCCCCTTATACCACTTGTCTCTCTCCCCCTTTCACGTGCTGAAGGTTGTTGATGTCCTATTGCAGATTCGGCCGCCTGGACATCATGCAGAGTCGGAAGCCATTATGGGGTTTTGTCTTCACAATAATGCAGCTGTTGCTGCAAAAGCAGCACAGGCAGCGGGGGCTGCAAAAATCCTTGTTGTAGACTGGGTGGGTTTTGGCAAACATCTAGCAAAGTGATTGCGTAGCATGTGCGTGTTGATGTTTGTGTGTGTGCTTTGTGTTTTTTCTGTTTTTTACTTGTAAAAAAGCTGTGGACAATTGTTGACAGTGGTTATATGGAGTGGTGTTGTATCACAGGACGTGCATCATGGGAACGGTACTCAAGAAATCTTTGAACATGATCCATCGGTAAGGAAATTTGATTTTTGTAGTTTTTTTTGCTCCTATTCGTAATGCTCTTTTGGCTCAATCCCTCCTTTCCCTTCCTCCTTTCCTTCTCCCTCGTCATCTCCTTCCCCCCCTCTCTCTCTCTCCTCGTATCCTCTCAGCCCTCCTCTCCCCACCTGCCTTCCTTCCTGCTTCGCAGTCTTTCCTTCCCCCTTCCTCTCTCTTATCTTCCTCTTCCTTCTCCCCATCAGCCTTTCCCCTTCTGCCTCTTCCCCCCCCCCTTTCCCCTCCCTCTCCCCCCTCCTCCTTGCTGTCCCTCCCCCTCCCTCCTTATAAGCCAGCAACAGTCGAGACTTCCATGGAAACCCTGAAACTTCACATTTTCTTCGTTACTCTTGAACCAAAAACATGTATAAAAATCTGAATATTGTCTATGGTCTGTATGCTTGTTGTATCAGGTTCTATATGTGTCCCTTCACAGACATGAAGGAGGGCTCTTCTACCCCGGAACAGGCTCAGCAACAGAGGTAAGAAAGTTTTCAACCGGAACATTTCTGCCTCATTAAACTCGTACTGTTCTACAGCTCCACAATGTTAATAACATATTCTCTTGTTGTTGTTGTTGTTGTCTTCTCTTCTTTTATTCTCTTGTCTTTTTCATTTTGAATTGTATGGACTTGGGATTGGGTAGGTTGGCAAAGGTGCTGGAAAGGGCTATTCTGTCAATATTCCGTGGCCCTGTGGCGGCATTGGAGACTCAGATTATATCAACGCTTTCCTCCGCATCATTCTTCCTATTGGTGTGTGCTGCAAGTGAAACTTAAACTGAAACTGAATCCGAAACTAAAACTGAAACTCTTCTGGAAAGTATTTCGTGAAGCACGCTTAGGGCTAAGAACTAAGTATCTAAGAACTGGACAATGTGGTAGGGCTGAGAGAGTCGATTCTTAAGTGAATCTTTTTTTTTTTTTTTCTTATCCCTTCTTGCTTCGTGGGGCCTGTAGGAGTTTCAGGGTCAAAAAATGTTCTTCTTTAGAGTTATTGACCCATAACGTAGGGTTATTGGTTTTCCTTGTCACTATGCAGCATATAAATTTGCTCCAGATTTGACGATTATTTCCGCGGGTTTTGATGCTGCAAGAGGGGACCCTTTGGGAGCTTGTGATGTGAGAATATCTGTCTTTTTTCACCTTATGTCTCTTGCATTTATGCTCATTGTGCTGCCTCTCTTCCCATTCTCTCCGTCTATGTTTCCTTCCGTTCTGCCTCTCCTCCTATTCTCCCCTACCACTCTTTTGACCACTCTCTCTTTCCCTTTCCCTTGCTTCTTCCCTTCAACCTTG
Organism: Zygnema circumcarinatum; assembly: GCA_037447605.1. NCBI lineage: Eukaryota > Viridiplantae > Streptophyta > Zygnematophyceae > Zygnematales > Zygnemataceae > Zygnema > Zygnema circumcarinatum. Next base: position 309,017 of record CM074817.1, read on the forward strand.
TCAACCCTTCACCTCGCCCGTCCATCTCCCTTTTCTCCCCTTCTGTCTTACCTTCCTCCTACAACTATTTCTCCCTCCCTTCTTCTCTTGCCTTAGCAGATTTTACCTTTTGCTTCAAGCAATGCATTACGGGATTACGTCCCCCTAGCTCCATTTCAAATGATTGGTGTTTTTTGCGTTGTTTATTCCAATCATTACTTTGAGGATCACACCAATTAGGCCCTAGTTATTCTTTATATACAATCCACCAGCATATGCAGTCTCTTGTGTAGCTTGAAGGGCATCCATAAGTCACGTATTAGAGATGAAAGATGTGTTGTATGATGGCTTTCTGCATCACAATCCTCCCCCCTCTCTCTTCTCTCCTCTCTCACATTCCTTGTCTGTGGGAGCAGGTCACTCCTGCAGGGTATGCTCACATGACTTCTCTACTTACATCATTGGCGAGGGGTCGCATACTCGTGGTTTTGGAGGGAGGGTACGTGCTTTTCCATTGCATTTTTTCACAACATGACAGTAGAGCAGCCCCATTTCACATGGAATTTAGGGATTTTACGCTTACGAAAACCTGCTGTAACTACTTAGTCCCATGAAGAGTTTCAGGAAATGATTTGACTGAGCATGAATCCCTCTAGCCAATGCTTTTATTAGTATTGGAGACAGCTGTCAGCACCTTATTGGCTGGAGAGGGAATGGCAATCTGTGCAGATACAACTTACGGTCAATCTCTGCTTCTGCTGCTGCAGTCCTTAAGGTGAATTTTGCCTTAATAGAAAACTCAAAGGGAGCGCTTCCATTAAGTATACATATCTCACATTTCTCGTTTCTGTCGTAAATATCTCACGTCTTTCATATCTCTCATCTCTCTCATATTGTGACTTGTAGGTTCAAGTCGTGTTCCTTGTTGATTTTTGTTCTGTTGTTTTTATGAGTCCATCAAACAGGTGTTACTTGGAGATGAGGTTCCATTGCTGCCCGAGCCAGTCCAGCCAACGAGAGCTGGACACGTGGCGCTTACCCAAGCCGTCTCCTCTTTGGCGGAATTTTGGCCGGAGATTCGTTTGGAAACCGTCGAAAATTTGGGAGAAAAAGACATCTTGACTTCTCGAGAAATGTTCGTTTCTGCAAGGAGGGCTGCTATGGATGCCAACGGTAATATTGCGGAGATTATTGGCTTGGGTATACGTGGGGAGATGCTTAATTTTGGAAGCAAAGGGAATCTGGATAAAGAGAAGCCCGAACTCAGAGAAGCAGGAGGTAGTGGAGATGGTGATGGAGGGAGAGGAGAGAGAACCGAAGAAGATGTGACTGCTGTTGAACCATTAGGGAGAGAGGCTGCGGAGGGGGAAGTGGGAGAAGGCAACCTATTGGAAAGGGAAGGAGGGAAGATGAGGGAGAATCCGCCGGATAGTGGGGACGCTACTAGAGAAGAAAACTTAATGCAACAAATAGCACAATTAGGGGATGAGGGTGGCAAGGGGTATGCTGGGAGAGAGCTCATTGCAGGCATGGTGAGGTGAGTAGTGCTGTTCTATGTCATGCCTTGTAATGTTCAGTCGATGCCATTCTGTTCAGTTGCACACATGTTGTGCAGCAAAACTGCGTAAACATATGAAGAAAGGCATGTAAAGGACGCAGACCCACTTGCCCACTTACTCGTTTTGTGCATTACTTTTGACAGGAATGAGGATGAACCGGAATTCAAGCCGGAGGATTGTGGGACCCATATGGTGGTTGACGGGGCGAAAGAAACTCCTCTATGATATATGGAGGAGGGGGGTGTTGAAACATCGGAGGAGGAGAGAAATGCTCCGAAAAGGAAACCCCTCACTCAGATTCCGACAGCCAAACTGAAAACTGGCCCTATGGAAATCACCTCACAGCCCTCATGTAAGTTTGTGTTCGCTGCTGCGCTTCATACCCTATTGCAGAGTCCCAAAGTTTTAGAGAGCTCGGCTAGAGTCGCATCTTTTCTTGTTACAAGCACACTGATGGTGAACATTTGGGGGTTTGTAGGTATTGGTTTTGGCCAGTTTCGAATGTGGCAATGGTGAATGTAACGCTGCCATTATACACGGGGCGTGAGGTATAAAGCGGAGTGTACGGAGAAGGAAGAAAGAGAAGCGAAGGGGGCGGGCGAATGTAGGGGCTTTGTAGTGGTGCCATTTTTGGCAGTAGAGAGATAGGCAGTTGAAGTGTGCTGGGGGCTCTCTTTGAGCAACTCAAATGCTCTTGCTAGAGATGTATAGTAATGGCTTTTTGTAGCGCTTTCTAGTAGCAGTGGTGAGAGATGATTTTGACTAAGGTGTTTGAAATGGGTATGTAGGCTGTTCAATTTTTTTTTTTTTTTTTTGTATCTTGAAACGTGCAGTGGATGCAGTGCCAGTTTAAACCCAATATTAGTGTCAAGGGAAAGCTGTCAACTTGAAATCCATGTGAACCAACCAGTTAGCGTTTACAGTAAACAGAACAAAACGGAACTGAACGGAAGGTTTTTCTAACTACCATACAAACGATCATAGAACGGTGGAGTCCCATGGAGGAAGCTTAAATATCGTATCGAGCCGACGATTGTATCTTGTCGATATATCACCTTGTCGTACGATATTTCTAGACGTTTGCTTGACGTGGCACGTGCCTGGCGCAGGTTGTTCACGTGGCTTCAAGATCTGACGAACCTCAAGAAGCCACGTAATATTTTCTGCCACGTGTTTGAATTTTGACGAATGGCTCGCGCCACGCGGTACGCCTGGTCCTCTTTCCGGCGACGGCTACCCGCCACGTGTCGTGACTGCAACTAACGACAAATATCATACAGTGACCTGTCTTAATTTGTACGAATCCATATCTTTACCTTTCGTACGGCATTTTTTGTCGTTTTGAAACTGTACGGACTCGCGAGACTTCCAAGTTCCCAACGTCATTCTCCCGCCTCGCTATTGCCACCTCACATACAAGCACCGTCCAATGAGAACGTGCCACGTGTACAGATTTTTTACATGGCAGTTTGTCATTGGTTCATTTACCATAGCTACAATGCAGGCCTGAGTCCGACGACCCTCTCCCTCCCTCCCTCTCTCTGGCCCTCCGGCCACAGAGGTCATAGAAATTTTAGGGTTGGCAAACCTGCTCATATATATGCGCTCCCTCAGCGCAAATCTGCAGAGATTTAGGGTTCCCGTTACCTTATCTAACCAGTCATATTTATGGTCCTCAGGGCCGAGGGAGGGAGGCAGGGAGGCATCTTAATCTTAGCATTGCTTCATTGGGGCTCGGACAGAGAGGCGCTTGGGGGCGCGGTTAGGGTTGGAGGATGTCATGTCTGTTGCGGAAGTTGAGAGAGCTTTTGCCCTTTTTTTTCGCAGCAATGATGCGGCGGCCGGCCATTGGCTCGTGCAGTTCCAGCAGTCGCCGCAGGCTTGGCGCACAGCGCACGACCTCCTCTCTGCTTCTTCAGGCAGCTCCGCCGCCCCACTGAGCACGCACCTGCTTGTGTTTGCAGCTCAAACTCTGCGTGCAAAGGTAAGATGGGCGTCACGGCCACTACCTCTCTCTCTCTCTCTCTGTGTCGTTCTTTCACGCTTCTCTCTTCCTCAAATTCTCCTTCTCCTTTTCTCTCTCTTTATCTCTCTCCTATTACGGCCATTTGGTCCAGCTTGGTAATGAAAACCAGCTACCTTATGTTTTTTGAGTTTTAAAGCTAATGTTTATCTAGGGACGGTAATTCTTTTTTTTAAGGATTAATCTTAAGTGATTGTCGTGGGCTGACTCATGTTATTTTTGAAGTTAATAAGAAAGATCTATCGGCTACAACTTTAGGTACTTTAGGTTAGGTAGGGCTAGTGTGGGTTATTGGGAGTTCCTTTAATTATGTCTATGTAAATCACTAAAGCAACTTCGATACGCGGATCAGTTGCAGTCAGTCAGTCAGTTTCTATCAACTAGGACCATTTTCTTGTAACTTGGGTAACATAAAGTAAGTTAGGCTCGTTCCGCCTTGAAAAGTAAAAGATGACCCCAACGAATTTGGTATTTAGACTTGGTAGGAATAAGGAGGGCTACTCAAGGTTAGTCAGAACTAGTTTAGTTAGGATTGCATTTGATCGGGTTGACGACATCTCCTTGTGTGAATCCGAATGTGCTGAATTGTTTAACTACCTACCATCATTTTTTTTTCCCGAAAAAGCTGAGTGATCCCGCCCAGAAGCAAAATGCTTAAGATTTCTTGGGTTTTTTTTAGTCATAAAACTGAAGCAGGCAGCCTTGGGGTCGGGCCTTGTTCAGGTGCAGAAGCAGCTCTCAGAGCTTCCTCCAAGCGACCATCCAGCCCTTAGAGAAGCAGTTTTGCAGCATGTTGTTCACTTCAGCGGAGGTCCACATCAGGTATTGAACCAAAAATGAACCCCAGAAACTAGTATGATGTAAGCAACCATAATAGCCGACTTATCTTCTTCATCCTTTGGTTCTGTTTGTCTCGGATGAAGTGCAGGTTTTAACTCAGCTTTGTGTAGCACTTGCTGCACTGCTCTTGCGCTCCCCTGATTGGTCGGACTCGCTTCAAGTTGCACTCTCAGCAGGAGATGGACGGGCAGAATGGGAGAATGCTCTTTTGGAGCTTCTTACTGTACTGCCTGAGGAGACGCTCGATGAGCGAAATCTCTGTGAAGTGTCACGAGAGCGTCAGCAATTTTTCCTGCAAGAGGTGAAGAATAAGTCTTTCAATTTCTTCAGAAATTCGACAGATAGAGAGGCAGAGTTCATTTTCTGCTTCAGAAACAGGAAGGGGAATGTAGACGTTTACCAGAACGAGCAGACGAAAGGAGGCGGGATTGAGATGGAGCAGAGAGATGTAGGGGACTGAGGGAGAGGGAGAGGGAGGAGGGAGGGAGGGAGAGGGAGGGAGAGGGAGAGGGAGAGAGAGGGAGAGGAGAGGGAGAGGGAGAGGGAGGGAGAGGGAGAGGGAGGAGGGAGAGGGAGGAGAGGGAGAGGGAGAGGGAGAGGGAGAGGGAGAGGGAGAGGGAGAGGGAGAGGGAGGGAGAGGGAGGAGGGAGAGGGAGAGGGAGAGGAGAGGGAGAGGAGAGGGAGAGAGGAGAGGGAGAGGGAGAGGAGAGGGAGGGAGAGGGAGAGGGAGAGGAGAGGAGAGGGAGGGAGAGGGAGGAGGGAGAGGGAGAGGGAGGGAGAGGGAGAGGGAGAGGGAGAGGGAGGAGAGGGAGAGGAGGGAGAGGGAGGGAGAGGGAGGAGAGGGAGAGGGAGAGGGAGAGAGGGAGAGGAGAGGGAGAGGGTGGAGGGAATAGGGAGCGAGATGTGAGAGGAGAGGAGCTGATGACGGAGTCGGTTTTTGTTGAGGCTTGCAGTTGGCGGCTATTGGCAGCCAAGTACTGCGCTTGTTGGAGAATCAGATGCAACAAGATTCGTTCATATTACGAATCCGAATTCTGCACTGTTTACAGTCATGGGTGAGTGCTAATACTTGCAGCAGTCATGAATAGAATTTGTCGTTATACTTATTGTAAAATTTTATATCTAACTATGTGTGATGATTTCATCGTTGTTTACGAATGTTGGCATTGGCTCTATGCAGGCTCGGTTGGGATGCGTCCAGGAATCTTCCCATGGCAACCCGGCCGATCACCCTCTTGTGCAGTTTGCATTGAACTGCTTGAAGGTATGGTCGTTGTGTCGTTGTTTCTATATTGCATAAGTAATATGTATCAACACAGAGTGGTTTTTTATCGCGAAGAGGAGGTCTTTTTGTGGGTTCTTTGAAAGAGAAAGGAAGCCATGGATGAGAAAGGAGCGGTGCATTCACGGACTTTGCAATCTGCCAATAAGGCAGAGTATGTTCTAAACTAAACCAAACTTTGAAGTACAAGTTCGACGATTCTTAGAAGTTCGAAGTTGGCTATCGTACAAGCATCAATGAGAAAAGCAATAGATAGATTTCAAGCAAGGAGGAGAGTTTAATAATATTTTTTACTGCCTTATTGTAGGGAGGGGCGGAGGACCTTTTAGAACCGGCCGCAGGGGCATTGGAGGAGCTGCTTTCATCCACTAAGGTGGGAAAGAAACGAACTAACTATGTTTCAGTCGTGAGCTATATTGGAATACCTTCCTCTCTGAAAAATAAAAAAAAATAGTTTTAAATGGTTGTAATCTATGCCCTTACTTTCTCAACGTCTTGGTTCTGCTTTCATAATTCGGCTAGAGGTGGATTGCGTTTATACAACATGAGTATTTTCCTGAGTTAAATCTCGCTAGTTGGGTGCTATTGCAGGGTCTTTCCAAAGGAATGCTTCCCTATCTCCTCCGCTTAAAGGAGGAGACCCTTCTTCCTGCATTAGATGCTCAGAACGAGGGGGTGGTTTCCGCTATCTGCCTCGTCATAGTCAATACCTTTCTTTCGGTTAGTTGACTTCTTCCCTAATACTATGTTTCCTCCCCATTCCTTGGCATTGTCTGAGGGATTCTCTGCTCCATACCATCAACTTATGAAGAACATGGGAATGTGTGTGTCTATGCAGGCCCCCGAGCTTCTTGACAGAGAAAACTCGCTTGTACAATCACTTATTGATGCAGTTTTTCGGTAAGCTCCATCATCATTTTTCCAGAACTTCATCCTCACTTGTATGATGAATAGAAGGGGGCTCATGTGGGTCAGTGTAAAAGCAAAAGTGGGGTATGATGATGACGATGATGATGATGATGATGATGAAAGTGTACTTAGAATGGCTGAGGGAGGAGCAGATGTGCTGCTTTTAAAGCGGAAGATTGGAGCATTTGTGAGAGTACATTGCCCTTATGGAGCACTCTGGCAGAATCTCTGCAAGAGGAGGAGAAGAGAGGGAGAGGAGCACAAGCAGCTGCCATGGCTTTCCCTGTTCTCTGCACACTCGTGGACCGAGCTCAGGTGAGGAAAGGAGAACGAGAGAGGGGTGGGAGAGCGAGTAGGAGAGAGAGGGTGAGGGAGATAAAGATAGTCAGAGCGCACGGAATGAAGGTCGAGCAGAGTGGGAGAGACAAAGGAAAAGGTTTGCATGAAGCAGTTAATAGGGGGAGGGATCACAATTCATGTCCCCCCCCCCCCCCTCCTTTCATACACCAGAGGTATGTAGATTGTTTCTTTTGACATACACCGTTGATCTGCAGATGGACGGCGCAGATTCATCAGAAGAGCTGCTAAACGACTACGTCCCAGAAGGTCTGAATGAGTTTCGAGAACAGCTGAAGGAGACTTTGGAAGACTTCTGCAGGGTTACTGGATCGGCAGAATATGTTGCAAAGGTATGATCAAACTAACTAACTAACTAACTAACTGGCTGACTGGCTGACTAGCTAATTAACTAACTAACTAACTTGTTAACCAGATTTCAGTTTAACTTATGGCTTGTCATTTTTTCCTGAGCATCAAATGTGATCTATCTGTTGCAGATGTTGGAGGGGGTGGAGAGATGGACTTCTGAAGGAGCAATTCAGCAATGGCAGGCCATTGAAGCTCGACTTTTCGCTTTACAAGCTGTAAATGTAAGTTTATTCACTTCATCCGCGGCAAGAGATCTGAGTATGATCGAAGTATTGCTTACATGTACACTTCTACTTTCTGCAAATCAATCAGCCAAATCAATGAATCATTTTGGAACGTTTTGCCTGTGAATGGTCAGATAGGAGAAGCGTTAAACGATCTAAAAGTCGCCGCTATTGTCGACTCTCTCATTTTATTTTTGGCCAATTTGACATCAGCTCTCCAATCTCTTCATCCCATAGCTCGTAGTCTGGTGAGTAAGCCCCCTCCCCCCCCTTCTTAAACACCTGTGAAAGTTCTTGAACTTCCACCTGTATAGCTTTATGCAGTGAACCCTCCTTTGCATCCAAGTTCAAGCTTCCTAAACGATGAATTTTAGTCTGCAGAGAGTATGTTTTTCCTGTCTGAGTCTCTGCTTTCCTCTCTGCAGCAAAGTTTGCATGTGCTATTCCATGTAATGCTGACTTTTTGGTTGTTACTGGGACGGAACTGTCTGACAGTTACATAGAACCGCCGCATCTCTAGTTGGACTCAATGCCGAGTGGATTCAACGGCAGCCCGCAGCTTCCCCAGCCCTCATGTAAGCTGCTCTTTTAAAAACTAAAAAATTGCTACTTTTCATATATCGTCAACTCCCTCCCTCAAGCCTTCCTTACTCTGTAGCACATATCATCACCAGTCGCAAACATAGCCCCTCCATCCCTCACTGCACTAAAATTCTGCAAAAGAAAAAAAAAGCAGATTAAAACAAATTCACCACACAAAACATACCTTCTTTCCTCTACATATTCCGTCCTATATGCCCCCCCTGTGATCCCCTGAAGAAGTTGAAGTTTGCAGTCCGTTTGTTCGTTATTATCATTACTACTTCAGCATTTGATGAGAAAGAAAGTAGAAGGGGTTGCAGAGCCCTCCTTTTGCAGGGCTTCCGGCATCCCTCTGTTGCTCCCTCCTGCTCTGCTGCTCTCCGCCACGTGTGCGATTCCACTCCCTCTGTCATAGTGCAGAGTCCCAACATGCTGGAGGAGATAGTCCACCTGGCAGAGGTAAAAAGCAAAAAAAAGAAAAACCTGAAAAACTTGAAAAACCTGTACCTGTTTGGTTGTTCTCTTTTTATTTCTGTCACTTTTCTCCTGTTTTTCTCCACTTCGCAATTGGCTTGGTTAAGCCACTGGGGCATTCGATGTCGATTTTTTGGGGAATACGGCGACTGTTTCGTGATTTTTTGGCAGTTCTTTTTAGATGCTTTGTTTGTAAGACTTCAACGTTTTCAGTTTTCTTTAATTGGGTCACCAGGGTTTTCTTTGTCACATTGCGTTTTTTGTGTGTATGCTCCTAGGTTTGTGGGTTGGTAGTGGTTTAGAGCTACCATTGATTATTGCTTGATGCTTCTAAAGCCCATTAGCGGTAAGAGTTGAGCTGTGTAACTGCATGTTTCTGAAGCTTAGCACATCCTTTCGACTTAGAGAAGCAAGCAAGTAAAGAAGCAAGAAGGTTATGAATGCTTTCCTTTTGGCCACTCAGTGCCTGATTTGTTTCTTCAGGGCCAATATTATTTACTTACATCCATAGTCCCCCCCTCCCCCCTTCTTTTCATTTTTCTTTCAGGGAGCGGGTTCTATTCCCTTAGGAGCAGCTGAAGATGAGGACATTATGGCAGCCATGGCTTCCCTGCTTACAGTTCTCCCCCCTACACAACGGAATTCCGTTCTACAGCGATTGCTGAATCCGATCAGTTCAGCACTCCTACACTTGGTACGGACTGACTTTCCTTCGTTGCATTTTTCTATTTTTGATTCCAAGGATAATAAAACCATTCACAATGCCACACTTTCTATTTAACTATCACCATCGTCCGGAATGGCGATGTGTTAACAATGAATGCATGAAACATGAATGGACTCTTCCGAGGCTTTATGCAACCAAAACTGCAACTGCAACTGAAACTGAAACTGAATCTGAAAGTGGAACTGAAAGTGGAACTGAAAGTGAAACTGAAACCATGTTCCATGTGATGTGGGGGCTTTCCTTGCTATCAGCTTAACGTTCCCATTCCGGTATCTGGAAATTCCGAAGGTTCATCTTTATATGCAGACTCGTTGAGAGGTGCTTCAAGAGCACTCACAAGGTCAGACCTTCTCTTTCATGGTGAAGGTCAGCTTTTGAAAAATATTAAGCTATTGAGCAGACCCAATTGCGCAACATGTCCTGCAGTGACTAAGTCCTTAGTTTCTAAAGTTTTTATAACGTTGGATATCTCACAGTCAGACGAGTGATGATCATCTGCCCAAAAGAATATAATTTTCCTTTTTATTTTCTCTTGCTCTTCTGAAATATTGCACTCATGTGGATGTTTTTGCCCTTAACGCACTTATCCCTTTTTCACGCTCTTCTCTTTCATGGTTTTGGTCAAGTTGAGTGTTTTTAGGATTCCTTTAAGGGTTGAAGCATACATTTGAACGAAAGGATGGAGTGACGTGGCAGGTTGGGCTCTCTCTGTTCGAATTTGATGACAAGTAGTGAAGAAGGAGAAGCCGACAGTGCGGAGTTCGGACTGCTGGCAAGTGCATGGCCTCCCATCCAATCACTGCTTGCCACGTGGCACACTCGAGATGCGAACCTCGCGGCAGCAGCTTGTCGATGTGTGACGCAGGCACTCCCTACTGCAGGTGGGAGGAGAGAGAGCGAGAGAGAGAGAGAAGAGAGAGAGGGAGAGTGAGAAGGAGAAGGAGAAGGAGAGAGAGAGGATGAGTGAAGAATTGAACGAGACAAACTAAAAAATTTGGAGGCAGCAAACAGAAAAGTCTTGTTTAGACTAGATGAGAGGAGATACAGAAGAGTTTCTAATCACCAGTACTGCAGAAACGGATGCAACATCATAATGGACGTTTTTTTCTGTGTACAGGTCCTGGTTTTCTCCCCTCCATTCCGTCGGTTTTGACGTCCATGGCTGCTTGCTTTGCATCATCTCTCCCGCAGGCGTGTTATCTGCATACAGGTAAAGTTACTTCTTCACTATCCTCGCCCTGCCTTCTCTCAATGGTCTGCTTCTCTCTCTCTTGCTCTCCCTACACCCCCCCCTCTACCTCTCTCCTTTCTCTCCCTATCTCCCCTTTCCCTCTCTTTCTGTCCTTTCCCCCACCCCCTCACCCTCTGCCTCTCCCACCGCTCTCCCTACTCCTCTCCCACTTTCCATTCTCTCTTAATCTCACCCCCTCCCCCACTCCCCCACCCCCCCTCTCCCTCTCCCACTCTCCTTTCTCTTCCGATCTTCCCCCCTCCCTCTCGCGCTCCCCCATCCCTCCCTCCCTCCCCACTCCCTCCCTCCCCCCTCCCTCCTCCCTCCCTCACCCTCTTCCTCTCTCGTTGCTCTCCCAATCTCCCCTCTTCTCCCTCTCCCTCTCCATCTCCCTCCCCCTTTCCCTTTCCCTTCCCCCACTCCCCCTCTCCCTCTCCCACTCTCCTTTCTCTTCCGATCTTCCCCCCCTCCCTCTCGCTCTCCCCCCTCCCTCTCTCCCTCCCCCTCCCTCTCCCTCCCTCCCTCCCCCCTCCCTCCCCCCTTCCTCCTCCCTCCCTCACCCTCTTCCTCTCTCCTTACACTCCCAATCTGCCCCCCTCTCCCTCTCCCTCCCCCTCCCCCTCCGCCTTTCCCTTTCCCTTCCCCCACCCCCCCCTCCCTCTCCCACTCTCCTTTCTCTTCCGATCTTCCCCCCTCCCTCTCGCTCTCCCCCATCCCTCCCTCCCTCCCCCATCCCTCCCCCCTCCCCCTCTCTCTCCCTCTCCCTCTCCCCACTTCCTCCCCCTCTCCCCCCCCCTCTCTCTCTCTCCCTCTCTTAATGTTGCCCCTCCCCTCCCCTCCCCTCCCCTCTCCCTCTTTTCTGTCCAGTGGAGGCTGCCCTCCGCGAGTCCGGCCCCCTCCCTCCCCTTCTGCCGGCGGAGGCCCTTCAAGCCCTAACGGCGGCGCCGGCCGGCCGGCAGCTCGCCTCCGTCGCCGGCTGTGACACGACACCGGAGATCGCGGAAGCGTACATGGGGCTGATGTCAGCTTTTTTGTCGTTTTCTGATAAGGTGAATGCTCGGCCCCCACTCTCTCTCTCTCTCACTCCCTCTCTCTCTTTCTCTCTCGCCGTTCTCCCCGCACCCCCTGTTGCTTCCTATCGCTGTCTCACCTTCAGTTGTTTATCCTCGTTTTGTGCTTCTTGCGTTTGTGTTCCTTTTGCCCTCCGACATAAACATCTTCGTTTTTCAACTCTTCTTTTAAATGAATTGTTGTAAACTTGCAAAATCGTGCAATTGGATGTCTACATGAAGTTATTTCCTGCAAACTTTTGAGTCCCTCTCTCCTCTCTCTCCCCTCTCTCTCCCTTCTCTCCTCTCTCTCTCCTCCAGCAGAACGCCCTACTTGCAGCTTTGCCAGGCAGTCCGAACCTTCTTGAGGAGGTCCTTCTTAGAGCACAAGCTTGCTCTATGGCTGCTCACAAAGGGGCAGCAACTGCTGCTCTCTCCTTCATTTCTGGTATAGCCCATTTCCTTCCCTTCATCGTATGCTACCTTACTACATAAAACTGAGAAAGCATGAACTATTCTCTCCTTACTGTTTCTCTTCGCTAGTCTCTGATGTAAGGGCAACTTTTGATTTCTGTATTTGGGCTTGCAGAACTGCTGAGAATTATTTTGGAAGAACTCACAGATGAGGGCAGGAAGTTATCCGGAGTTGATGTGATAGAAGGGCTCAGAACTTGCACTTTAGCAGCAGGTCCAAAATTGGTTTCTTCCATTTTGAAGGCTCTAATTGGGCCAGGAGCTGTTGCGAGGGTGAGAAACTTCTGTTCCCTTATTTTGGATGCAGAAAGGAGTTTGCCTTGATGATGAAGATATTTTGTGTTTCTAAGTCTCACTCCTCACCGCGGAGCAGAAAGAAACTTATCACATGCCCCATTGTTTTTTTCGTTTTTTGGTACTTGTGTAAAATGTCCCTTCAGGTGCACAAAGCAGCCTTCATAATGCAGCAGCTTGCAGCTCTATGCTGCTTAACAAGTGCGAATGGGTCTCCTGGACCAGGCATGTTTGCCATGCATCAGTGGCTCTCTGCAGCAGTGAGCATCTCTCCCCTCTCCCCTCCTCCCACTCCTCTCTCCTCTCTCCACCCCCCCCTCTCCCCCACCCCCTTCTCCCCTCTCCCCACCCCCTTCTCCCCTCTCCCCCCTCCCCCTCTCCCCTCTCCTTCCCTCTCCCCACCTTCCCCCCTCCCGTTCTCCCTTCCCCTCCCCCTCCTCCCTCCCCCTCCTCCCTCCCCCTCCCATCGCTCCTGTCTCATACCCCACCACAACCTTCAAGTTCTAAGTTCTAACTCAAAAAACTCATCATATTGCAGTTGCAGGAGCTACCCCGGGGCTGCCTCGTTATGGGTGAATTTGAGCACTTGTCGCAGTCGTGGATGACGGCTTTAAGTAGGGCTGCCCCGGAGTGCTATCACAGAGAGAAGGGCAGCGCACGGAGCGGCTATTTGCATGGAGAGGGAGGGCGGTCCTTGAAGAGACTGATACATGAGTTTGCAACTTCTCGGAGGTATGTGATGGGAAGGCCATGACATCTCTCCTGCCCGCCCTACCTCCCTCCCTGTCTTCCTCGCTCCCTCCCTCTTTCATAGGCCCTCCCGCACTCTCTCCTGCACTCTTTCACGTCCTAAGAGAGAGCTGGGAGCTGAGTCTGAAAGAGTAAAGCCTGCAGTTGCGCTGCAGAAGAGTAGGCGTAGGAAGTTCGAATTTCGAAAATGTAAATGGTTGGTCTGTTAATTCCAAATTTTCGCAATGGGTGCGCATAGAGTCGGCGGGTCTTGGATGGCATTTGAAGTTTTCCTGTCAATATGCCGCAGTCCACGCGGCGCTGAGAATTCCAAGCTTTGTGTTTTGTCTTATTCCGATTTTTCACTTCACTTGTGGAGGGAAGTAGTTTTTTCATGTTTATTGTGTGATTACCTTCCTTTCATCTGGGGAGATGTTACTGATCGGCGTGTGGAAAAGGAAAGAATCAAGGGGGGAGGTTCTTTGCTATTGATGTTGTTGGCTTTTTAAGAACCGCGGACTTATCTTTATTATTTTTACACGAATCGTAAACGCAAATATTTAAGCTGTAAGAAAAGTCCGTAATTGAACATGTCCGGTCACTCAATTACTCAGTTACAAACTGTCCTTTTTTCAATGTCGATTTTGTTCTGAACATGGTCCCTTCGAATCCGAAATAGCAACAGCTACATATTTTCCTCTCCTGAAGGTCGTGTAGCTCTTCGAATTCGTATTCATTCAAGTATCAACGACTACGTCAGGCTGGTCAAGTCAAGTCAAGTCAAGTCCCGCTAGTCGAGCTTAGTTACTCATCATCCTTTTTTGTACCTCTGTGATGGAATAACACCTTTATGATGCAAACATGTGTCGCAAACTTTCATATATACACCTCAGAAGGAAACAACACCAATTGTTTCCAGGTGACATCCCCACCTTCGATAGATGACTCAGATACCTTGTCTACTCTATGGAACTCTCAAACCGGAGACTCCTGACAAAGCAAGCAACAACATATGATAACTTTACATTGCTTGTCTATGGTTTCAACTGTGAGAGCAAATCAGAGGGCCAACTGAAAGCAGGATCGAATGACAACACCCCGTCAGTGCTTAATCGACTGGCTAAAACCAATTTAAAGTCGACTAAAAAGGCAACGGAGTTAGACTGCTGAAGCAAACGAGTGAAGCGAACCGCCGCTTCATCTGCTCCAACTGACCGCTGCCGAAAAAAAAAAACCCATTAAGAACAGTTTGGTCCTCCTCCACTATACAAGGCGCTCCATTTTCTCATCTGGTCGCAGTTACTTCCCTATAAAATATATCAAATCGCTGCAATTCCGCTCCAATGAAACCTTCAGCCTCCCTTCCCTCTCCTGACCGACATCTCTCCCTCTCTCCCTCCACTCCTCCCTCCACCGTCAACCACGAGCCCTAAACTCAATACGCCCTCCCACCTTCTACTCCCAATTCCGCTCCCTCCTAACACCCCCCCTCTCCCATCTCTTCCTCTCCCTCTCTCCCACTATCGCCTCTCCCTACCGACCCCGCTTCCTGTACTTGTACCCCAACCTTCACTTCCCGCGGCTGCGCGAAATCCGCCGCCGCGCTCACCGTACGATCCTTCCGGCCGAGCCGCCCCCGCGGTCCGCCATGGCCGGGCTCGCTCCTCCGCGCCGTCCGGCCCTCCCCCCCCTCCTTCTCCCCCTCCTTCTGCTTGAGCGCGCTCGCCTTCCAGAGGTGCTCCCAGTTTTGCATGCATGCGCCGGCGGCGTCCGTCTCCTTCGTCATCCATGGCGGAAGCAGAACCGCGTCGGCGGGCGGAGAGGGCGACTGGGAGAGAGCGAGATCCTCAGGAACGCCTGTGAATGTGCGCAGCAGATTCAGGGCCATAGCTCTCTCTCTCTCTCTCTATCCCACTATCTGTGTCTCTCCTTTCTGGGGCTCTCTCTCTCCCCTATTTATCCCTTTCTCCCCCTCACTATCTCCCCTTCTCTATGTGTCTCTCCCTCTTTCTAATCGCTCTCTCCCTCTCTCGCTCTCTCTCTCCCTCTCTCGCTCTCTCTCTCCCTCTCTCTCTCTCTCCCACTCTCCCTCCCTGTCTCCCTCCCCCCTCGCCCCAACGGAGCCGTCCGGCGGCGAAGGGGTAACCGCGCCGTTGGATGGACACCGAGCGGGCGCATGTCAGACGCGTCCGTACTCATATTCGTACACGTTTCCGTACGCATCGGCGCCGGCTGCCGGCAAGGTGGGAGAACGTCGACCGCACCGACATTTGTGTCGGTAAATTTGGACAGAGGCGATTCCGAGGACAGGACTGTATTGTCGTACTCGAATCCTTTTGTCACTCTGTTACGGCATGCAAGTTAAAAAAGACAATTTATGTTTGTCGTTTTGTGATGTGTTATAATTAAAGGGGTGACGCTTGCCCAGAAATGGGACAGTCTGGATTTGTCACTGTGTGTCGGTGCCTACATGGACGCCTAACTACCACCTAAAGGTTTATAAAGTCGTCAGAGACGACAAAAAAAGATGACAATTTGTTCGGTACGGCCGCTTCGATCCGAACGTCCGGCAGTTGGCTACACTCCAAAGCGTCATGGTACTGGTCCTCGGACCGCCGACGAAGCTTCCAAAGAGGCGGCAAATGGTTACACATAAACGACAAAAAAAGATCATGGATATGATCTGACGGTGTCGGTGCTTCTTTGCAAGAGCGTACGAGATCCGACGGCCGAAAATTTCGTTTTGAAAGTGGACAGATCTGACGGCTCTGGTGCGTCCTTCACAAGACGGACAAGATCGGACGGTTTGGATGCATCCATAGTTTTGAGCGTGATCCAAAGGTTGAAATGCATCCGAACCATTTGGACGGCGGGGATATTGCTTCCATCGATCGGGATAACATCCAACGGTCCTGAGGCCGTTCCTCGCGTTGGCACAAATCTGACGGTTGAAATGCGAATAACCAACCAACGGAACTGTAACTGTAAACAAATCCACGCGATGCCCTGCATAGAGCCGCCCCCCGCCTGCCTGTTAGGGTTGGGGGCACGGTCCCTCTCCGACCCGTGCCCAGGGGCACGTGCCCCCCCCCCCCCTTGGGGGGGGGGCATGCCCCTTTTTCGTGCCCCGTGACGTGACTGCATTGAGCAATTCAAATCGGCCCCAAAAAGAATATAATATTTTTAAAACGGTACGGTTGAAGGTACGGAAAGTACAGGTGAATGTACTAAATGTACGAATCAATGTACAAATGTACGGAAAATATGAAAAGTACGGACAATACTGAACACAACAATCGTCACCGGCCCGGGCCCGGTCGTACGAGGTAAGCGTCACGTGACAGGGGGCACGGGGGGGCACGAAATATATGGGGAAAATTTTTGGAGGCGTGCCCCGGGCACGGACGGTCAAAAATGGGGGGCATGCCCCCCCCCCGGGCATGCCCGTGCCCCCGTGCCCCCAACCCTACTGCCTGTCCAATTCCAGCCCTCTTCCCCACCCCAACCCCCCCCTGGCCTCTTCGCGCCACGTTGCTCCCTCCCCTCCCCGCTTCGCCTCCCCTGCTTGCGCCACGTGGCGCCGCGTGACGCCATGCTGGCCCTCGGATTCGAGGGCTCTGCCAACAAGATCGGCATCGGCGTGGCGGCCTCCGACGGGCGTGTGCTGGCCAACCCCCGCGTGACATATGTCACGCCGCCCGGACAGGGCTTCCTCCCGCGCGAGACGGCCGTGCACCACCAGCGGCACGTGCTGCCCCTCGTCAGGCGCGCGCTTGAGGAGGTGCGGGGGTAGGGGGTAGGGGCTAGGGGTTATGGTTTAGGGCTTATGGTTTAGGGTTAAGGGGTTAGGGTTTAGGCTAAGGGTTTAGGGTTCAAGGTTTAGGGTTGAGGGTTTGGGGTGTAAGGTTTAGGGTTTAGGGCTTCGGGTTTAGAGTGAAGGGTTTAGAATTTAGGCTTAAGGGGTTATGGTTTAGGGTTTAAGGTTTAGGGGTTAGGGTTTAGGATTTAAGCTTAAAGGGTTAAGGTTTAGGGTTCAGGGTGTAGGGTTTAGGCTTAAGGGTTCAGAATTTAGGGTTCAGGGGTTTAGGACCTTTCGGGGTATTGGGATAGAGGGGCTTAGGATTTAGGGTTAGGGTTTGGGTTTAGGGTATAGGTGGGTTAGGGTTTGTGGCTCGGGGTTGAAGGTTTCTGGTTCTGAGCGCGGTGCGGGTGCAGGCGGGCGTGACGGAGGCTGACGTGGCCTGCCTCTGCTACACGCGCGGGCCGGGCATGGGCGGACCTCTGCAGGCGGTGGCGGTGGTGGTGCGCATGCTCGCGCAGGTAGGGACGGGGGTTCAGGGTTCAAGGTTTAAGGTTGAGGATTTAGGGTTTAGGTTGGAGGATTTAGGGTTTAGGGTTGAGGATTTAAGGTTTAGGGTTGAGGACTTAGGGTTTAGGGTTGAGGATTCAGGGTTCTGGCTATTGTGTGCTTAGACTTTGGAGTTTTGAAGAATTGGGTTCTTGGGGTTCTATGACTGAAGCGGTTCTTAAGTTTTTTTCCAAGGGAAAAAACTTTTTACTTGGGGTCTTTTGTACTTCTCCTCCCCCTCTCCCGTTCCCTTTCCCTCCGCCCTCTCTGCCCTCTCCCGCCTTCCCCTCTCTCTCTCTTTCGCCTATTCTCTCTCCCCCCCTTCTCCCTCTTCCTGAGCGTCTCGGTACGATTCCGTTATTTCAAATAAATGAAGTTAGAATACAATAAATGTAATGTAATGTTGGTATTTGTGTTTAAGGGCCCAATCCTTCATCCTTCATCCTTCATCCTTCGTCCTTCCCGTTGGTCGTTTGCAGTTGTGGAAGAAGCCAATAGTGGCTGTGAACCACTGCGTGGCACACATAGAAATGGGGCGAGTCGTGACAGGAGCGGAGGACCCCGTCGTGCTCTATGTCAGCGGGGGCAATACTCAAGTACGAAATTTGGCCTCCAAAACTTATAAATTCGTACCTGACTAATTCACATTTTTCAGATTATTCATATTTTTCTTCTCTGTTTGTTTGCCCATCCTCAACAGACCAGTTCCTAAGTCGAGCTGCCACAAACTTTTTGAACAAGCAAAAGCTGCACGAGGGAACTTGGACCTTAAATAGCATATTTAAGCATTTTCTATTGGTAATTATGGAAAGCAACAGCTTTTTCCTTAATTGTTTTGGGGAGGGGTAAAGGAGCTTGTGACAGGTGATTGCTTATTCTGAAGGGAAGTATCGAATTTTTGGAGAAACGATCGATATTGCTGTCGGGAATTGCTTGGATCGATTTGCTCGTGTTCTCAATATCTCAAACGATCCGAGCCCCGGATACAACATAGAACAGGTCAGTTCAGTCTTCCGTCAGCAGTAGTAGACCCAACAGGAACATGGAAAGGGGGGAAGAGTTTCATGGGGCCCTATATAGACTCTTTACCAGACTGCTAATTAATTATTAAACGAATTAGAATCTGGGGGTGTTGAAAGGTTTCCAAAATCTGTGTGATTGAAACGAAAAAATTGCTTGTTTTGTGGTGTGAGCAGTATGCAAAGCGCGGAAAAAAGTTCTTGGAACTTCCGTATGTGGTGAAGGGGATGGATGTTTCCTTCAGTGGAATTTTGAGCTACATAGAGACACTGGCCAATGAGATGCAGACAGCTGGCGAGTGCACCCCGGAAGACCTGTGCTACTCTCTCCAGGTCTGTTACCCTTTCATAAGAAAAACGAATTTGACTATGAAACTAAGAGTGTCGACAAATGAAGAATGAGGGAGAGAGAAATGGAGAGGCAGAGGGAGTGTCTACAGTGTATAGTTAGAATTATGTAGGCTTTTCAAAGTGAGAATGTTCCTAGCCCTTGTTTGAAAGCCTAGGTCAGTGTCCCGTCTCTCTCTCTCACACACACACACTCTTCAATTTTGCTTTTTGTCTCCTCTCACACCCCCCTGCGCTTCTCTCCCTCTCCCTCTCCCCTCCCCCTTCTCACATTTCCCTCCCCTCTCTCTCTCTCTCCCCCTCGCCCCCTCTCACACGCCTCTCCCTCCCTCCCTCCCGCTCTCCCTCCACATCGAGTGCAGGAGACCCTCTTCGCGATGCTTGTGGAGATCACGGAGCGAGCCATGGCCCACTGCGACAAGAAGGATGTCCTCATAGTGGGAGGGGTCGGCTGCAATCTGCGACTGCAAGAGATGATGGGGGTCATGTGTACGGAGAGAGGGGGCCGGCTCTATGCGACGGACGACAGGTACTGCGTTGACAACGGAGCCATGATCGCATATACAGGGCTGTTAGCGTTCCGTGAAGGGCAACGGACTCCGCTGGAGAAGTCTACTTGCACGCAGCGCTTTAGGACGGATGATGTTTGGGCCGTGTGGAGGGAGAGAGACGCGGGGAGAGGGGAGGGAGAGAGGGAGGGAGGGAGTGTAGTTGGGAGAGGGGTAAAGCGAGGGGCGGTGGAGGAAGAGAGGGAGAGAGTGGGAGGGAGAGTATTGGTGATGGCGTGATTTTAGGGTAAACGATTTGTCAATCGAAAGAGTCTGTATATTGATTGTAAACATTACAACATACTCTTTGTAAACATGTCACTTGTCCAGCATTGAAGTAAGATAGATTATTTCTTGCATTTTTTTTATTTTTTTCCAATCCCATAACATAGATTCCTAACTTTTCAACAAAACCCTCCTTTGCTAAATGTTTCAATGCTTGCTAAACAAAGCTTGCCCCAAAAAAGGGACCTGATAAGCGCTTTGCTACCACCTATTCACAGAATGACTCTGCTCTAAGCCTAGTTTCATACTATTCTTTTACATAAAAAAGAATGTGTTGATAAATATATATATGAATAATTTCTTGACAATACTTAGCCTCACGCGCTCCCATTGGCTGCAGCGTCAGCCCTATGACTGATGGCTTTATAGACCGCCGACATGTCGCTGTCGGCGAAGCCAAGAGCCTTCGCCTGCTTGAAGGCCTGCAGCTCCGCTCCGTACAAAAAGAAATACACGGAGTAAAGGAATGAACAAAAACAAAACAGACAACAATGATGAGGGAGGGAGGAGGGAGAGAGGGAGAAGGGAGGGAGGCACGTAAGAAAAGGGAGAAGGGAGGAAAAGGAGAGAGGAGAAGGGGGGAGTGGGGGATGGAAGGTAGAGGGAGGGATTAGGACGGAGGGGGAGGGGGGAGGGAGTAGGGGTAGGGGGGAGGGGGGGATGGGGGACTCGGGAGAGGAGAGGGGGAAGGGGGAGGGGGAGGGTGAAGGGAGGGAGGGACGAGGGAGAGAGGAGGGAGGACGGTAAGAGGGCGGCAAAGGGGAAAGGGGAAGAGGAGGGGAGGGGAGGGGAAGGGAGAAGGGGATAAGGGTGCGGAGGGAGAAGAAGAGGGAAGTGGGGTGGAGAGGGTGACTTGGCAGCACCTCGTTGGCTGCCGCAGCAACAGGCATGGGCTGGTTCAGCTCGTCTGCCAAAGCGAGAGCCAATCGCAAATCCTTTTGTTGATGTTTCAATGGGAAGGCGGGAGGGTGCTGATCTTTGAGGATACTCTCACCCTTCAGTCGGAAGAGAGGGTTGCTCAATGCTCCCAAATCCTGTCAACACCAAAGAAACCCAATTTCAAAAACAAAAAGCGAAAAACAACAGCCCCTTTTTATTCGTTTACGAACGCAAAACATTCATCTACAGGGAAGAAGAGGTGGGGATGGAGAACTCAAAAAGGAAGGAGCGTAAAGAGAAGGAAGAAGGCGAGCGAGAAGAGAACGATTCTTACAAGAATTTCAAGAAGAGTTTGTTGGCTAAGGTCCCCTCTCTCTGCCAGAGCCATTCCCTCCGAGAGAGCGGTCACCATAGAACCCATCACCATGTTCACCACCAGCTTCATGCGGGCTCCGTTTCCGACCGGTCCCAAAAAGTAAGACTTTTTGCCCATAGCATCGAAGGCGGGCATAACCTCCTTATAGAGGCTCTGAAAAGGGGAAAAAAAAAAACAGTCATGGAAAGACGGTGTTTTGAGAAACAGGTAGCTATTGCAAGCTAGCATGTGCAGTGAGAAAGAATCTAAGAATTGGCCTTCAGATGATTAATGAGCAGATGAGAGAGGAATGTGAGTAAGAGGGAGGCTTTTACGAAAGTGTTAGAGTACGCTTATGGAAGGAGGGGGAGAGAGACGAAAGCCAAAGAGAGGGAGGAGGGGGGAAGGTGGGAGTTGTTTGCGAGCAGGGGGAGGGAGGAAGGCGGGAAAGACTCCTCCGTTTCAGCTCAGTTGCAACATATGAACATTCGTGGGGAGGAATGAGGGATGTGGGCATAACCTCATCCCCCGCAGACAGAATGATGAGTTGTGCCGCTATTGCAGGCCCTTTGCTTCCAGACACAGGCGCCTCCAGAAATCGGCCACCCTTTGCAGTTATAGCCTGTACATTGTCAAATATAATGTGATCGGCAGTTTTAGTAGACAAAAGAGCCGACTAAGAAACGTTTTAATCAAAAACATGGAATCCACGTTTGAGCTTGTGCAGACGAACTCCCCTCTCACATCATGTCCCTGAATGTTTACTTTTGGAAACCCAAGAACAGACAAACGTTTCCGTTTCCGTTTTTCCCTTTCGTTTCCGAATAGACAAACGGACAAACTAAAAACAGAGAAATTTGACATACCTCACTTATGCGTGTGCTTGTTTCAACATCAACTGTCGACATATCGACGTAACTCTTCCCAGGAGCCATGCTTTCAAGCACTCCCTCAGGGCCAAAGACTGCCTGTTCCCATCATGCAAACCCAATCACATAAGTTTCTGACTTTGAATCCTCTTCAAACACTTCAAGATTACCAGCCCTATGATTCTTGTTTTGAATGAAAACCGCGAATGCCTCAATTATAGAGCTTAGAGAGTTCCCTCCCGAATGTAGCTAAATATCATTTGATTCGGAGGAGGAAGGTTCAATTAGAAGCCTAAAAATCGGACATGTTTTAATAAAGGCTGTGGATAATAGGTAGCAGCGAAATGGCTATTGTTCAATCTCAGCAACCTCTGTAACTGTTGAGAGGAACAACCTAGAAGCATTTAGAATTGAGCGGCCTGTACCGAAAAACGAGCTTGATATGCAAAACAAAGATGAAAAACTAGATTTGCTATGACTTTCGTACATCAGTTAAAACAAAAAAAATTACATTAAGAGCGGCTGCAGGGTCTGCAAGAATCGCAATGGTAATGGGGCACTTCTCCACGACGTCTGCAGGACTGCTCCCCTGCAAAGCGCCCTCCTTCACAAGCTCCGCACACTGCAAAACGGGCGAGGGAGAGAGAGAGAGAGAGAGAGAGAGAGAGAGAGAGAGAGAGAGAGAGAGAGAGAGAGAGAGAGAGAGAGAGAGAAAGAGAGAGAGGAGTCAGCTTCCTTACACACCAGTCACAGTTGTGACCTCCACACCATTCCGCTAGCCGTCACTCCTTCGAGGGTCGAGCATACCCTATAGAGTTTCAGAGTAATCCTTTTGGGCCTCTCTACCGCCCTTGCACTCAACCATATTTCCTGGCTCACATGCTCAAGTTCATGCGTTACAATGTGGATACAGATCGGCAGCCGGTCTCAAAGCAAACCTAGACTCCGTTCTTAACCCCACCATTCGAATCCCCACAAGCAGGTGAAGAACAGGCTCTGTGAACATAGAACCTCTCCGCAGCATTCGAAAATTCTCCTCGGAAACAAAAAACAAATGCACAATCAACCGTCAAAGGTGCAAAAGCAAAGCAAAAATCAGATCAGAGGCATCACCTTCGCAGCCGTGCGGTTCCAAACAGTCACTTTATGGCCCTTCTTGAGGAGGTTGCGAGCCATGGCCGTCCCCATGATGCCAAGACCAAGAAATCCAACCTCCAAGGAAGCCATGGCTGATGAGAACGAAGCTCCCTTTTCCCTTACCTTCCTCCTTCCTCCTCCCTCTCTTCAGAACCTGCTCTTCAAATCTCCAATCGGCTCTGTTTGCAGTGAAACAAAAAGAAAATGAATTCAGCCCTGAAGACCTTACAGCAGTAGGAGGGATATGCAATATTTAAACGATAAAATAGGAAGTAATATTAGAGCTTTAGGTGAAGTTATGCAGCCCTGCCTCCTCCCTCCTCTCTCCGCCTCTCGCCTCTCCTCAAGCTCCTGCTTTGAAGGCAAACTATGGGAGTGAGCTTCCCCCATGGAAGCCAGGGGGGAAGTTTCCAATTTTCAACGCAGTCATATGTTGTCAGTTGATAGCTACGTAATCTGAACGTTCCACGAATCAAGAACCTCCACGTGGCAATTACAGCGACTTTACAAGATTGCGTGGCTGGACATGGAACTGTCAGATGACGTCAGCCGATAGAGCGCATGCAGCTTCGCGAGACAGCGGGGGACGTCATCACGTGTGTCACGAGCTCAAAAAATTGTACGGAAAAAACTGTAAAACAAAAACCAAATTCTAGTTTGTCAAGATGAGTTTGTACGGCTCTGGATTGGCGTTCCATGAACATGTTCCATGTTTCGTCCTCCCCGCAGTCCCCCCGCGTCCTCCCATCGCCATTCCGCGTCCTCGAAACTCGATACTTCTCAAACCGCAGTCCTTCAAACCGTCCAATTCAATCGGCAACCGTTCACTTGAACCCTGCTGTGACTCAATATATAATTTG
Organism: Zygnema circumcarinatum; assembly: GCA_037447605.1. Lineage (NCBI taxonomy): Eukaryota > Viridiplantae > Streptophyta > Zygnematophyceae > Zygnematales > Zygnemataceae > Zygnema > Zygnema circumcarinatum. The sequence continues at coordinate 332,749 of CM074817.1, forward strand.
GTCTCCCTCTCCCACTGCGCTGCTTCCCGCTTTACTCTCTAAGCACTTCTTCTCCCTCTCACTCCCGCCTCTCTCTGTGCTCGGTGTCCGTCTCTCTCTGTCTCTCTCTCAATATCTCTCTCTCTGCGCTGCTGTGCCTCCCTCGTCCCTTCCTTCCCTCATAAGGGCCTCGACTGCGGGGCCGCTTGCCCCGCCGCCACCGCCACGTGGCGGGCCGCGGCGCGCGGTGCGGCGGTCGGCGGCGGCCGCAGATCCGCCGCCCGCCGGGTTCCGATACTCCGATATGGCCGTACACCGATATTCCGATTTATGGATACAGTGGGGGGTCCTCATATTTTCCACCCTGTACAGTGCGCTCCCAAGAAATTCACCCCGATTTTGCCGAAACCACCTTTTTGTACGGTAACTCAATGTTTACCGTACTATCCATTTATCCGTACGATCCGTCTGATCCGTACGATCCGTACGAGTTGTAGAATCTTCCCACAGGTGCCGCCGTAAGAGGCGCTCGCACCTCTTCTCGTCTGCTCCGTATACCATCCACATCAACCATATACACGGCAAGCATATTGACTTTCAGCGGTGTTTTGGTATTGAGCGTCGTCCAAGTCGCACAAGGCACCCGTTTTGTTTCATTAGGGGGTGTCAGACTTAAAAAATTTCAGTACGCGTGTTCGTAAGTTTGACATCAGAACGAGTACTCCAGTATAATCGCGATCCTCCTGCGGCGGAGTACTTTCGTAACCTTTTTTTTCGTAACGCTTTTCGTAAGATTTTGTTAAGTCTGACACCCCCTATTGCCGTGGAAGCCCGTCAACCCCCAGCCTAATATAAACTCACTCAATTATTTCATCAAGGGTGTGCACTCCACTATTGATAATTATAGCATCATCAATGAGACGAACAACGCGAAGAGCGGAAAACTACGGTA
>CM074817.1:344978-364607 GCA_037447605.1 Zygnema circumcarinatum
CCCTCCTCCCTCCTCCCTCCTCCCTCCTCCCTCCTCCCTTTTCTGTACCTTGACATCATATGGTCCGCGGAGGCTCGCAGTGCCCCCCGTTGCCTCGCGAACGGTGGTCTCTCGCGCGTCCACAAGCTCGTATTGTACAGTGAAACTTTCGCTGCCCACATCACGAAACTGGCGGGAAGAAGAGGAGAAGAAAATTCCCTCCTGCCCGAATCGGGAGAATGCAACATTCATCCCCTGGTTCTGTGATGGCCAGGCCTGCAGAAACACGGAAGTTGGACAGAGCGAAAATTTCTGTTAGCAGAAATGCAATGGGTTATTGATCGCGAGCAAGTGCTGAAGGTCAGTTGAGGACTAGTCAGACTCACATTGATCTAATCTTAATCTGATCAGATTGGCTGCGTTCACTCAGTCAAGTATCACAATCGACCGGGAACAGTCACCAACGAGCACACTTTGCTGGGCTATAAAGATCTCTCCTCCGCAGGGCGATCCCGAACTCAAACGAAAAAATGCAATTCTCTTCCCTGCCACATTTCAGTTTATGAGATTTGCAGCATTCCTAGGAGTTGTCCCGGATGTGTAGGAAAATGTCCATCAACTTCAGGATAGAAAAAAACTCACCTTCAAAGGATGATATGCTGCAGCTGTCTGAAAGCAGTAAACATTTCCGTTCATGGTAGAAACGATCAGATCTAAATCCCCTCCTCCATCCACTTCATCCGCAAGCACCATGCTGTATCTGCAGACCCGCTGTCAAGGCATTCATGCGAAAATGGAACTGAAATTGCAACAGAGACTTGTTGCAAACTTTGAGCCGCGGCTTGCAGCTCACGATGACGGCTCACTAATCCCCTACGCCTTGACTGAAGTACTTTGATTAATCTTTCTTAATTAGTAGGTTGACACACATCAAATTCTTCGCGTATCAATGAAAATTCTACGAAAAATAGACCGAAAAAACAAGCAAGAAACCTTATGCCGTGATATCCTCTCTTTCCTGACTTCGGTGATTCGGACGACTCTTGACCATATCAGCCCTGAAATCTAAATTTTTGCTGCAGCCAATTGGCTAGAAGAGGGGATACGAAGTTTCTCCGACATCGATGGCATCAGCACATCCTGATCGCCCGTCAATTGCGTACAAATAGCCGTCAAAGGAAACCACCACAATATGCAGCCCGGGGGCCTTTTCCTTCTTCAGGTCCACTAGCAATGCAGGAGCCATGATTCGCCCATGAGCACGGAACGGGAAGAATCCGTGATCTTCTCCCGTTTTTCCGTTAAACACCCACACGTGTCCTCCCGTTGTTGTTACAACAACTTCCATGTCTCCATCACCATCAACATCGCCAACTGTGGCCCCCTGCAATGCAACATCATGACATGATCTTGATGATGACACTTGAAAGCCCAATCATAATCTGAATTCGGAATGTGGGTCGCCAAATGGCTTGCGCTTACAATATGGACTCTTGAAAATCAGAACGCCATGTGGTCAGCAAAAACACGACCTGAATGACGTTGCAGAAAGGGATTGCATTACTGCCTCCCTTGCCCTTATCACGTGCTGACTTTTTGCGTTCATCGTTTGTTCTACTTGCATCACAATGGGATCGAAACCACTGGGATTGTCCGTACGGCAATTTGTAAGGTGGGTTCTGACCTGCGTAATGAGGGAGGCTGTGTGTCGCTCCCACAGTTCCTTCCCGTCACGTGTGAAGGCTGCCACGTTGCCCTTAGTGTCGCCCGCAACTATTTCCATGTAGCCATCTCCGTTGATGTCAGCCGCCACCACCTGCCCCTGAATCTCCCCCATCTGAAGGGGAAAATTTTCCTTCGGTTTGCCTGCGGAGTTTCAAATTAGGCATCAGAAGTCACGTCCTTCCTTCCATTCACTTTTTGATTAAGCACTGACTGTGAAAGTTCGCTACACATGAAAAAAATTCCAAGTCAGATCAGTTCAGTTCCAGTTTCAGTTCCGTTGATGGAAAGCATCTTGCTCAATTCATTCTTGCTTTCCCCCCTTCGTGAGGGGACAAGGGACATAAGATGAGAGAAGAACAGGAAAGGAAAAAGCTGATTCAGTACCTGTGTGATTGAGCACATATATGAACCCCACAGACGTGCCCACTATTATTTCCATGTAGCCATCTCGGTCCAAATCCACGACTGTGGGAGCCGAATATATGTAAGCACGGAACTGCGTTGTTTCCGTTGTGAGGTCGAGGTGCACGTGCCACTTCACCTGCTGAGTGGTGAGGTCGAACACCACAACTGCCCCTGCCACATACTTTCCAATATCCAACGATTTGTCCAGCTCATCCTTGTGAGCAGGATCATCATAATATCTGCCATCACACACGCACAGAGAGAATGAGTGGGTGTGTGAAAGAGAGAGAATATGAGAGAGAGAGAGAGAGGGAGAGAGAGAGAGAGAGAGAGAGAGACTCTGCATAGTATGGGAAATAGAAGCCACTCACTCGCGGTCAAAAAAGTATGAAGCGGCCACAATGAGTTCATCCTTTCCATCATTGTCGATATCGGCGACGACCTGAGATGCAGCAAAAAGAGATGAGAACTTTTGGCATTGTTGTATTTACGGTACTTGGGAGGCAGGGAGATAGATGACAACCTGGAGATTTAGAGAAAAGGGAGCAAACATAGGAACCAAATGAAACATTTAACTGACCGGAGTGCAGAGAATGTGCGAGTCGACTCCGACAAATTCATCCTCGTTTTCATGCTCCGTTTCTGTCCAGTCTTCATCTGCCCACAAGTCGTCCTTCACCTCATCATCATAGTCATACTGATACTCGTCCTGCAGCCCAGGCTCAAAATTATCCTCCTCTTCATTGAACACGTCAAAGGAGTCCGCTCCATCCTCATCCAAATCTCCGTCAGACTCCACCGTCGCTTCCTGCAACACATAAACGCATGGCTTAACCAAGTATCCTTTTGCAGGATGTCTGTGAAAATATTTCCCACTGCGTGAAACTTATTATTTCAAATTTTGCTCTCTGCATTGTTGCAACTGTGTTTCGCTGCTTGAAGCTATTCTTAACCAACCCCTCCCACCCCTCCCTCCCTTCCTCCCTCCCTCCCTCCCTCCTCACCTGCAGCAGCCGCCTGCGTGGCCCTTCTTCCTTTTTTGCCTCTCCTTCTGCAGCCGTAATCCCAAGCTTCCCTTTCCATGCCAAAAACTGCTCCCACTTCTCCTTCTGATCAGCTGTCATGGTCTCATTCTTAGAGAGCATCTGCGCATGCCATGTATCCCAAGATTCCTTATGCGCCTTCTCCTCTGCAGTCAATACCCGGACAGGAGGAGAGGTCTGTCCTACCCCTCCTTCTGAGTTGGTCGACTCCGGAGTGGTCTGAGTTGTCACAACAGACTGGGCAGTTTCCTGCTGTTTAGGGATCTCTACTGCAGATTGTTGACCACTTTCGCTTCCCCCTGTTGCAGGGGCAGTTTCTAAGGGCACAACTTGGGGAGACTCGCCCACAGCTGTTCCATGGCCTGCCGCGGAGCAAGCAACATCTGTACAGTTTTCCGTTGTGTTGACCGTCGCAGGTACAGGGATGCTTGAAGCCGGAGCGTCTTCCAAGACAGGTGAAGGTTTATGATGAGTAGGGTCCTTGTGGTGGGGATTCGCTTCATGCCCTTTATCCTCATGCTTCTCCTTCTTCTCTCCGTGCTTTTCAGGATTCGTCTTTCCATCTGCTGCTTTCTTCTCCTCCACCACCTTTTCCGGCAAGTTGAGTATATGGCTCTGAATCTCCGGGTCAGGCTGCACCTTCGGGTCTGCCAACCGTACAAGTAAACAGCTAGTAAAAAGACTTTTGCTTTCGCCCACTAGCAATATAGACACGTGTCAGGGTTTGGCAAAAGAGAGAAAGAGTGCAATGGTTAGGAAAACCCACTGTCATCTTCAAGAAGCTTCGCCTTTATATCGGGATGCGAGTGGTCGACATGGTCGGGGTCGAGCCCAATGTACCACTCCTTGCGAACCCGAAGTCGGGGAACCGTCATCTTGTTAGGCAAAATTTCCCCTGAATGGCTGCTCCATGTTAAAAAAAAAAAAGTCAATAGCATACCGCAAATAGTCGCATTCACCAGCAGCGAAGCTCAAGCCATTCCCTGTCCTTTCCGACTCTCCTCCCTCTTGTCACCATTTCGCGCGTCCCCTTCCCCCTCCCACCCACACTCTCCTTCCTCCAAACATTCTCTCTCCCTGTCCGGCGAGGACGAACTTTACAACTACACTTTTTGAAAGACATTTCAAACCTTCAATGAGGTTTTCTAGTCAAGTGGAAGAAACAATTCCTCACAAAAGTACAAGCCCGCCGTACAAGCCTCTATCCTAAACCACCAACACTTAACTCGTTCATAACTGCCATCGAGCCCACTTTTCGTGGCAAGAAAGACCTAAATGGAGTGGGGTAGGGCTTGGCAGGCGCAAAAACTCACGAAAAAGCGATTATATCTCCATTATAAGTTGCAAGAAGGATTTCAGGCAAGCCATCATCGTCGATGTCATACAAAAAAGGACTTGTATGTGTGCTCGACTTATGGAAAGCGGGCCAGCCTGGCACAATCATCATTGAAGTTCCAGTATCTATATGAGCTTCTTGTTTTCTTGATATTCTCCAAAGGAAGCATCGTGCACATTGTGGTGTCAAGGAAAAGTTGGCACACCGTTCCCAATTCATCAAAAGGGATGAAGTCACTGTATTCGGTGAACTAGCTTTAACGAATCATTTGGCTTTATCTTCGTAAAATAACTAAATCGCGAAAGAGCTGCGAAGGAACATGGCCCTATCTGGCGAAGGCCAGTAGTGATCCTTGATATGTGAATAAGTTGTGCCAGGGAAAAAGTGACCTACCTGGAAGTTTCTCCCCATCTGCTCCTTCCAAGACCTCCAAGTAGTGCACGAATGAAGGAACCACCACCTCTGTCTTCCCATCACTGCAAGAGTGATGAAGGAGGTGACGGACGGGGCACAGTCAAAGTAAGCAAAGAGAAATCAGTGGAAACAGGCGGGAAGTGTTGTTGGAACCGATGGGAACGATGATCATACCCGTTGATATCCGCAAGAAGGGGGGTCGAATAAATGCTTGAAGCAACCTCTGTTTGCCATCTCAATTCCAAATGGGACGGACATTGGGACTTCTGCTTTGCCTCTTCATCCCTGTGAGTGTTCCCCAATTGAAGTCAGCAATGGAATTGACCATAGCTATCTAGTTTGCTATTTGTCTAGGATCGCCATATAGGAAATGACCTAAGCTTAAACGCAAGCACTTGAGCTTCGAAAGTTCAGAACATTAGCATCATATCAAACAAGAAATATACGGAGTTCATGCATTTATCCATATAGCACTAGTCTCAACCAACTTCCGTGCATTTGCACTCTACTGGTAAATAATTGCGGATCCTGCTATAATGTACACTTGGAAGATATTCAATTATGTTTTGTGTCTTAAAAACTACTACCTTTTACGCTTGGCTTCAGTTCGCCACAGCCTACATGCTTAATTCTAGTCGATGAACTAACCCCATTGCTTTGAACACGAAAAATGCCGGCTGTTTAAAAAAAAATGAATACTTAAAGGCATTGCCCTAATCATTTAGACTCTGTTTTAGGGTCTTCCAAGAAATAATCTACTCTTTAATGAGTGAAGGACGAGTTTAAATAGAACGCAAAGATTTCAGTTTCAAGTCGAGTAGAATTTACGGTCGTTACGTCCACGAACTTATTGCTATCATTTCACGCTTGAAGCAAGCCCTCTAAAAGAGGGGTGAGGGAGAAAGGAATGGATAATGAGCAGATACTTGGCCGAAAGATTTATCCTTTCAATACAGCATAGAGGATGAGAGGGCGGGAGAGTAACTGGCAAGGAAGATCTAGAGAGAGACGGCAGAGACAGGCCCCTGAAGAAGGCTTTCTTTTGATATAATGATAAAGGTGTAATCCTCCATAAACTCACAATGGAGGCAGACCATCTGTATCTGGTGCCGCCGAACGCTGCAAAAACTTATTCCCTGCCATCTGAATCTGAGAATCAGAGGCGAGAGGCTCTGAAAGCTGCGCTGCTACAGGAGCGCAGACGATGCCGAAAACGGCAAAAAATGTAAAGAGGCCAAATATCCTCATCTTCTCGGAGCTGTCAAACCGCTTCGAGTCAGGCCTCATCATGTGCTGCTCTCCAAGACGAAATCCTTTCTACCTCGTCGCGGGAAATATCCCTTGGCTGAAATGCTTCAGAGTGCATAGAAATGCATGTGCTTGAAGCGAGAAAAGAGAAGGAGTGAGCCGCACGACGCCATGATTGGCGCTGCCATGGGGTGGGGGGGACTGAACAAGAAGCCGGTAGTGGTTGGTCACTCAGCATTTCAGCATGGCGACCAAAAGGAAGGGCGAGAGTCCGTACTATACTGAGATATGAGACGATATATCGTGTGAGAACTGAGACGGAGAGCGTCGAAGCTATTGCGGGTACTGGGACATCACGGAATGTGGGAGACAAGGAACTTCTAGCGCTAAACATGGGCATTCACATGTTTCAAAGGGACTGACTGATTTGGGGAGTATGGTATGTGCATTTGAGGTCAATGCCAATTGCAATTCCCTTCAATTCACTTTCATAGCTCATAAGCTCGTAGCTCATGATCAAGGTGTAGCTCTCAACACATCTCTGTCAGCTTTGCACCGTCAGAGCTATGGTCATGATGGTGTTCATCGTCAAAGGTGACATGGGTTCACAGGCACAGAAGACCCGTCCACCGGGCTCTGAATCTTGTAACCATGACGCGGCCACAGACACAGTGGCAACGGGATCAGGGAGGTGATGGACGTGGCTACGGGAAAGGGTGTTAGCAGCGCATGTAATTGTCGCATGCTAAATGATTTGCGACGAACAGATGCAGACAGATCGATTTGCGTGGGGGGAGTTTATGCGCTAATGTGATACATCGCAACCGTGATCGCAGCACTTGCGTTCTAGTACATGGGTGGGCACCGTCGAGGCATGATCGATGGGGTTCACACGGAAAAGCGCAACGCCATAGATTTGAAGTTCAGGATAGCACAAGTTGCATACTGCAACACAAATAGCTGCTGCTCTTGATTCAACATATTCGTCGGACGCATGCCGTTTAATCAAACCAGCCGTGAGGAAAGTTGAACGACGAAGTGTACATAAATCATTCCTTCAAAAAGAAACCGGACATTGGGATACACACTTGCATGCTCCCACAAAACCCGCCAACAAGCTTTCCACCACCGAAACCCTAAATCGTAACGCAGTGCCAACCAGAAATCACCTCAGGCTCCCATTAACTTACGGGCACTCGGGCACTCGCTCGTGCCCCAGCTTAAACAAAAAAGTTCCAACTTCAAGCCACCTCACTGTAGCAAAGGGCTTCAAAGCTCCGGTTCTCCATCCGCAGTTGAAGCCATTCACTCCCACGTGCCTGCACCCTACTATACGTCTGACCTCAAATCGAAAGGGGCAATGATACAAACCTGCTTAGGATTGTACCTTCATCTACAATATGATCTCCTCGCGCACACTTCCTCCAAGGGACTTGTGGGGAAGCACTATGCAGTTCACCACCACCACCTCATCGTCGACCGTCACATCCTCTCCTGGAGCGCCACAACAACATCAAATGTTACTTTCAAACACATTGGGCATGACACATAAAAGGACTGTTGTCAAAAAAACACATCCAAAAAATGTCGAGTCCCATAGAAATGTAGGGCAAGAGTTCAACAAATTTGACAACTCAGACAGAAACCAACTGACGGGTCCTTGTTCGGATGTTCAAGAGAAAGCCATGACAGAAAAAATTCTCACCGAGAATCGAAATTCCGAGTTTGGCATTGACATCTCCAGCTCCCTGAACCGATTCCCTTCATGTAGTTAGTGTTAAGATTCATCATGCATATACAGAAGTGAATGCATGCGTACATCGGTGTTGAGGTTCCATACACGGATATCATAAAGAAACATAAATGTGAATGTGGTTCTGGACGCACATGAACCGTAATGAACTCACCTGCACACGAGCCCATCTGCCGATCTGGGACTTCCACCCTACAATAGCGTTCATTACAATCGCGTTGTCCTGCAATGTGCAAGCATCATGACGAGGTGAGAGAATAATCACCTGCAACGACTGCCCTTCTTCTGTAAACACTGACCGTTAACCTCATTAACCTTCATAGAGAAGGCCATTGCACGGAGATCGCTGCAGAGGCTCAACAGCAATACTTCATCTATCTCCTCTACATTTCACTCTTTTCAGTTTGACCGCGTCTCATCAATTGTCTCACTTAAGCACTAAGCAAGGTGGATGCATCATCGTCCTCAACAGAAACGAAAGCACGGCCTTTGTTACGAGTTCGACTAAAGTGGGAGAGGGACAAAAGGAGATGGCACACGAGAGGTATGTAAACCAACTAAGACAAGTGATACAGGTTAAAATAAGATACTCATGTTCACATCAGAACCTACCTTAATCTCCACTTCATCGAGAACAATGCAGCTGAGCAGGCGCACGCCAGGCCCAATACGAGCATGTGCCCCAATGGACACATTTGGGCCAATCTGCGAGGAGAACAGAAGAATGTGCAAGTATAATGTCTTAAATAGCAGCAAATCCAGCTGCGCCCAGTTCTGATACGTCTAGCTGGGAATCATCCAGCAAAGAATTTGTGCCCCATGGAAAGACAAAAGAAACATCTCAAACCAATAATGTCAAACAATTCATACAGCGACACTGTATCTCCTACCTTTCCTTCAGTGATTCGCAGACAAACATCCCTGAAGCTGGGTGAGTTCAAATGAATGGAATTACCTTCGCTGATGGCGACACCTTCGCTGAAGGATGCACAAATACATTGCCAACAACGGTGGGTCCAGTCTTGGCTAATAAGTCAGGATTCGTTTTGGTATATTGCGACAGATAAAGCTCTGAGCATCGAAGAGACATCCTGCCCATCCAGAGACCAACCACCCATCCCAAACTTGTCAAATGGGACAATCAGATAACAAATCTACAAATGGAATTTCAACATACAATCATTAACACAGCGCCTCACAGTCAGCCAAAAAATTCTCCATTCCTGGACTCCCACCACCAATAGCGCAAACAATGCCAAACAAGATTAACAGTGCAGCTCAACGATGGCCGGTGTCACTCTGGCAAATCTTCCAGTACATTCGCACATTCAGTAACTTTCTTTCGGACCTCAAACTTTCTAAAGCCGTACTACTCTAGATCCTCGTTCTCTCTTTAGAAAACGTGTTCTTTTGTCCTGCATCTACAAATCCTCTGATCATCGTAATATTAAGGTTGTATATCCCTAAGGAAGATTCGAGGACAACTAATAAAACCAAATGCAAGCAGTTCCAGGACTTACCCAGGTGTCTTAATCTGTTCCCAGAAGTCCTTAGTCTCATATGTAAATAGCTTCTTCTTTCCAGCGAATGGAGTCAAAATGTCTTGATCCAGCCTCACAAATCCTTCTGGGAAGGTCCTGCAAAACCAAGTCCAAATATCTTCTGATTATAAATCAGTTATGAAAATGCATAAATGATCTCATCAATAAATAGCATCCTCAGCACAATGATGATGAGGCCTACTGCAAAGTAAATACATGCTCGTTCTTTTGCTGTTACAAAGTGAAGTGAAACTCAACAGACAACAGGAAGGAAACCGCCGGTAAAGAACTAGCACAGGGAGACTTCATGATTTGACAGACTGAAAGTTCCAGAACTAGAAGAAAGGGGGCTCAAGCCTCCTGCCAAACAGGAAAAATCAGAATAACTTCACAGACTGTAGAAGTAAAAAACTGCATAATTTTGTTATCTCATTTGAACATCTCAAACGATCATCATCAGCTTTGCCCTGCAGCCAATGAATACTTTGCCTTGTCCATTTCGCACTTACAATTAACCACTTCGGCTGCACTTCCTACTAAAAATTAATCTAAAAAATGAAAAAATGAAACTGCGGACAGGAAGCAGACTGAGGCACAATGGCTACCACGAAACATCCACCTCAAAACATGGTTGTCACGAGGAAGCCAGACACATCCAGTATATGTAAGATTACTTTGTGGTTGATGACTGAAGCGACTCAAAACTGGATGTCCTCCGCAAAGTAGCTGCAGCAGAAAGTTCCGTTGGATGTAAGAATAAAAAAGAAAAGATTGAAGGCATGCCAGCAGTTGGATAAATCTTCCCGATAAACGGATTAACGACTATAAGGAAATTGCATATGCAGAAATCTTTCCTCAGAAATAGAGGGCAAATGAACTACTCCCACGGCCTGAATACCTTCATACACCCAGACTACTGCCGTGTGATGTGCAAGCAGAAACTAACCAGTCTGTGTGCGGGTAGCTGACACCTCGTTGATGGCATCGAACAGTTCTTGAGAAAAAATGTAGACTCCGCAGTTGATGCGGTCACTCACCTGCAAACATGAAGCTACAATCAGAGGCTGAACAAAGGAGGTACAAAGTGATAGTTTCAATCTTTCAGTTTATGTGTTGAGTGGCAGCGTGCATCTTAACTCAAAACAAGAGAAGAAAGGCCCAGAACGACAATTAACTTACGAAGGTCTCCGGCTTTTCCGCGTAGTGGAGGAGCTCAGACGTGGCCTCATCAGCCACAAGCTCACCGAAATCGCTAGCCACATCAGGAGCGACCTGTTCAGTCATATTCAAAAGACAAGAACATAACAAGCCCAAACAAGCCAACCCATGTATCCAATTAAAGCTTAGGTATTCAAGCAAGTGCAGTAAGGTTCGACAAAAACATATAGTTTAAGCTTGCACATTCTCATGCTAGTACAGGTCAACTTCCTACCTTTTTGACTAGCAATGTTCCCATACCACCGTGAGCTTTGTGAGCCTCTGTCCCAGCCACCCATATAATGAAAGATAAGAACACATGTGAGGTTTACTAAATACAGCTAGAGTCGTCTCTGCTTCTGTGGATTGGTTTGACATCAACGATTTGGGTGGACAAAAAGCATTCCAAGGGAAACTATTGGCTCAGTGAAGAAGGTTGTCCATGGAGGGTATACATGGTATAGCTGTAATGTATAGCTGTAATAAGCTCTGTGGCCAGAGGTTGAGGCAAAATGACTGAAACCAAGCTGAGAAAACCTATGCTACAGAAGTCGCAGTCGACCAACTGTCTGTGAAGCTGTTTGAGTGACAAGATTGATTGAACTTGCAAACGCAAAAATGTCGAGGATTATCCTATCTACAATAATTTCATCTCAACCCAGTTCATTAAGCAGATACTTCAAGATCAACATTATCTCACCAAACGAAGACGTCCTGCTAGTGGAAAGAGTAAGAAGACTTTTGAAAAGAGTAAGTAGACTCATGAAAGGAGTCAGTAGGCTCTTGAAAACAATCGATCTTGCTACATCAAACGACAGGAGATAATGAAAGGTACCCTACCAAGCATGTCACCAAGTGGGAAACTGCAGCAAACGTCGCAGTTCAGAACGAAAATGTGTTTCTGTTCCAACCCTCAACAAGTACCACTCTTGCTTGTCATAAAAAATGGCGACTCCAAACCTTTACCATCAGCTACACACTTCAGGATGCAGCACCCTATCCAATGCAGGCATTCGGATAACGGAGGACTGTGAGCACAGTGCGAGCACGGGTAACGTGAACGAGAGTCTGAAAGGTGCAAGGACTCGGCCTTCAGAACATACTGGATTGTCTTCCAATAACCGGTCCTTAAAATGGTTCAAGCCTCCAGCTGATCCATGCGACTTGTCCTCGCGAAGGTACCTGGCAAGACATGTCTTAAAACACTGAGTACACTGATTGCAATACATTGCATTACATTTCAGTACAACTGCAAATTATTTTTGGCCACGATTATAGCGGATCAAGGTAAAGTACGAAAGAGGCTTGCATGTCTCCTTTCGCGCAGCCACTATGCTTAAAAAATCGGGTAACATTAGTCTCCAGGTTGTGCTCATCCTGCTAGTTGATCAGTAACGATCACAAATGAGCCACAAGTACTATATCAAAGCCGAGACAAAGCGAGCCATACCTTACTGGAACTTTCAGCTCATTTGAAAGAGCCGCACAATACACGATAAATTCCTTCTCATCGTAGAAGCCGACCACGAAGATTTGCTTTAGATTGGGAATCTGAAACCACCAATGTTGATCACAATCGAAAAAAAGCTTACCGATGAACATTATCAAGAAAGAAGTGAAACTATTTACAGCAGCAAAATCAATGCCCGATACATTCAGGGATCATAGGAACTCTACACCTTTACGGTTTTCCTCCAATATACAGGCGTTGCTTCCAAGCCCATCACCACTTTGAAAACGTAACCTGTATGCAGGGAGTACCTTCTTGCAGGCATAGATCGGGTGGTTGACCATAGGCTGCCCAGCAACAGGAAAAAGAGGTTTCGGAACATAGAGAGAGAGCGGCCTGAACCGAGTTCCTGCATTGCCACCCGATCCAAAAAGCCATCAGAAAACGGAAAAACATTCAGACAGCAAGCAGGACAGTTGTCGTACTCCTTTCCCAATCCATCCTTCCCCAAAATCACCTTTGGTAGGTCCTCCAATCATGATAACCGCGATGGCACTATCCTCCGCCATTGTGTCAAGATCCTGCTCGTGCAAGGCTCTAAAAGCAAGTAGTAAGATAACTACCGGTAACTATAATATGAGATATGGACCTCAGTGCAGTCCGGAGTAAGCAGGAATGCCTGCCAGTACCTGCCTGCTAATATGAAGTTGCTGAGGATGCTGTCGCGTTACGTCCCTTCCAAACCATGTATGGTCCGCGTACGACAGCCTGACGAAAAAAATATCAAACGGCCAGACCATACCGATAATATATCGAATGTCGCGATACGTTTTTGGTGGTGATATACGATGGGACTAAAACATTTTTCTCTGCTAGAAATCGACGGTGTACGTTCCATAAAAGCTGCCCGGCTCTGACTTTTTCTCCCGACAGAGTTATTTCTCTGCCCGGTATTGTCGATACATCTCGATACCCACAATCTAGCAACCAGTTTGGCCGATTTGCCAAACTGAATTTGGAGTTCGTAAACTTTTGTACGGACCGTACCGTATCATCTACGCTTGGTACAGTACCGTGACGACCGTAATGAAAAGTAACGTACGATGATGTCATCTAAAGGCTAAACAAAGCGTCCCGAAATTAGGGTTGGGGGCACGGGGGCACGGGCATGCCCGGGGGGGGGGCATGCCCCCCATTTTTGACCGTCCGTGCCCGGGGCACGCCTCCAAAAATTTTCCCCATATATTTCGTGCCCCCCCGTGCCCCCTGTCACGTGACGCTTACCTCGTGCGACCGGGCCCGGGCCGGTGACGATTGTTGTGTGGAGTACTGTCCGTACTTTTCATATTTTTCGTACATTTGTACCTTTATCCGTACATTTAGTACATTCACCTGTACTTTCCGTACCTTCATCCGTACCGTTTTTAAAATATTTTATTCTTTTTGGGCCGATTTGAATTGCTCTATGCAGTCACGTCACGGGGCACGAAAAAGGGGCATGCCCCCCCCCCAAGGGGGGGGGGGCACGTGCCCCTGGGCACGGGTCGGAGGGGGGACCGTGCCCCCAACCCTACCCGAAATACACCAATGACGTCATTGCAATAATGCATCGGGTCCAGTGCGTCCGCCGGGGCCGCGGTCGCGTCCGTTGGGGTCCATCCAAATGGTCGCCGATTGGAGGAGCCGTACCGGCACACAAAATCTTTGACTAAGAGCAAAACTGAATATTCCCTGCGATGCGAATTCCATTTACCGTCGCTCGCGCTCAAAGTACAGAACGATAATATATTTGTGACACGGGCAGAAGAAAAAAAGAAAAGAGTCACATTATTGAGTGTACGTGGCTCGACCCCATTGGCAAAGATGGTCGACAAACCCATCCGAAATTTTTAAAGTCGAGAAGAACATTGAGCATTAGATCCTAAGAATCTAAATATCCGGTTCAATGTGGCTCTGTTTCATTGTGTCACGCACTACGGAACTGGAACTTGGGTCAACAGTTGAACTCATGGGTTGCTGGCGTGGACTCGTCCACAGCGACAATTCGACGACCGTTCACACTGCTCATTTTTCCAGGAGTAGGGTACAAGAGGGGGACCGGTCACCGGTTCCTGATTGTGAGTGTCATTTGTAGCCACGACTAAATAAAGGAGGGGAAGCATTCTTACCATTGACTAACCTAGAGGGAATTTCTTAGCCATATACTAATGCTTATAAAGTGATCCTGTTCTTTTCGGGCACGATAGATGACTAACCACACAAAAATGTGGATGGATCGGTTTTGTGATATCATCGGACTCTGAATCACATTTAGTCACTTGCATAAGTTCCACAAACTGAAGATCTCCTCACTCTAACTTCCGCTACCGATAAAACCAACCGAAAAATTACAACATTTCAAAAAATTATCACAGAAATCCATTCAAGGTACAAATGAACACTGAAGCAGCAAGAATCCCTAATCCTAACCGGAGAAAGTGGTCATAGCTGTAGGCTACAGAAGAAGAAATAGCCCTTTATCCCTAAACGCAGGCATTGGTTGCCAGTCAAAGAACGGATGGACCACCCAACACAAAATGAACCAAAAAATTCACCTTTATAAAAAAATCAAATAACTGGCCATTCCCCGGCCCTCTGCCTCTCCCAGGTCATGCGTCTTCTTAAAGGAAATAGTCGGGCGTTTTTCGGGTTACATCGGGCTCTCCTTGGCGAGGAGCCGGGTCGAATTGAAGGAACTTCTGCCTCATGCCCTCATCGATCTCCATAATCGCAGCCATGTTTCCACATCTATAGCAGTAGTTAGGGGCACTGAATATGGTAACCACGTTCTTATCCTGCAGTTCAGAAGACCACGAGTAAGAAAGACAAGCGTTGAGAAGAGCGTTTACTTGGAACGAAAAAAGGGTTTCATTTTCATCAACGGACCAAAACATAATCTTTCAATTCGGACAATGCGGCCGCACCCATAAGAATGGTTTCTCGCCGCAATGGTTGCTCGTTTGGGGATTTGAGAATGAAAAATATCATGGCAACAGAACACTCGTAGAAAAACAACAATGCACCTCTGTTTCCTATGGTACCTTCACACAGCATGTGATGCCGAAACATACCTGACACCAATTGTACCCCTCCATCACCAGTTGATGGGCCCTTGACACGAGGTTTAGGCCGTTTGTCTGATTGAACTGCTCTGAGATGTCCTGACCAAATGTGTATCCAGCGCCTCGAGGAGATATTCCCCATCCACAGCGATCATCAGGGTCCGACCACAGTAAGTCACACATTGGGCCTTCATGCGGCACCTGTGCAAAGTCAACGACACATGGTCTTTAGAATGTCTCACAGGCCTAAGTGGGTACTCCTCAGCTGCATCACCTATCGGGGGGATGATATCCACCTTCCAAAAAAGGAGACTAATCACAGCCAGGATATACCAGCATAACCCTTGAGCTAAATCACAACAAGATGTTGCTGAAGACAGATTGGTCATTGAACTGCTGAAAAGAAACAACAACTGCTATACATCCAAGAAATCTAGCCCCACCTAGAATTGATGTCACTCACCTCCTGAATCCGATCAAGTGTCCTGATGTGATCCAAAGTGTCCAAGGATGGGGACAAGCCACCGTGCAGGCAAAAAATCTGCAACTCTCGAGAAAAACTAACTGAGCAAAGAAGGCAACAAAAGCATTCCACTGGACGTAAAGACATAGAAAAACACTTCCATTCACAACATCAATTTGAACTGCTTCAAAGTTTACGTGTCCTTGACTTCGTAAAATGGTGCCCAGTTATGAAAGTTCTAATACATGTTTCTGAGACCCTCGAGACAAACGCGCAATTTTAGAAGGGTAGAGTTGGGAGCAATTTGTCCTAATGAGAGGAGAGTGATCCGGAATTCAAAAACGGTGTCCAAACTCAAAAGACCAAACTCACCTCACTCTCTACAAGGGCTGTCAGTGGAAGGAAGTCGAACAGGTCTGTGAAAAACTTCCATACGTTGGCGTTACCATATTTTCGGAGGCATTCATCATAAAACCCATACCTGCAATAATCACAAAAAGTAACTGTAGTCCTCTCAGTCCAGCCTCTACCTACTTCAAGGGTTATCCACACTGTTCTATCACTGCTCCAAATAAGAAAAGCAAAACAAGCAGTAAACGACAGATTACACCTGAATGTCCGACATGACATATGTAAAAATTGCGACTCTATTTCGGAGCTACCTTCACACTCCGCATGGAGACGCCTTATCCGTCTAACAAACGAATCAGACCGCAAGCAGACTCACTTACAGTATCATAAAAATGAGAATGTGTTCCAATTCTGGTACACGCACATATGTGAATTTACCCACATAGGTTGCAGATCAAATTCACAAGTGCGTAAGCAATTGTAAACCCTCTGCTTCTTTTCGCAGTCAGAACTACTACGAGTAGCTTTTCATCATGGGATGCGTATCTATTCGGACCGCAACAGTAACGACAGAACAAAAAACCTCCTATTCCAGTGATGTGCTGAGAAACGTACACTTGAGTAATCTGTCGACTCTCGTGGTTGCCTCGTAAAATGAATATGCGGTCAGTGTACCGCACCTTTAGAGCAACGAGCAACGTGACTGTCTCAACAGAGTAGTATCCTCGGTCTGCAACCAAGACAGAGTCAAGTCATCCGCTTATCTCCATGCTCTAAATAAAAACTCATTCAGAATTTTCCTTTCAGTAAGTGTTGCTCAAGGCTCAAGGCATCCTCTCTAGTTTCCGGAAAGAAAATAAACAATTTAATCAAGCAACACGTCATCCCTTAAGAAGATGAACTCTCTGTCATGAAATAGGCATAAAAACTATTACTTGCTGCAAACCGGGCCCGGCTGAACGTGATGCCCGTCAGCAAACGAGGCCGCCAAGAACCAGGGCCCTCACTCACCAACATAGTCACCCATAAACAAGTAATTTGTATCCGGGGCTCGACCGCCAATCTTGAAAAGCTCAATTAGGTCATGGAACTGGCCGTGTATGTCCCCACAAACAGTCACAGGACACCTGACCGGCTGCACATTCGACTCCTTCACAAACACTTCTCTCGCTTTATCGCAGAGCTCTCTCACTTCGATCTCCGAGAGCGGCTTGCACTCCCACAACTGCTCAATCTGCCGATCAAGGTCTGAATATTGATTCATTTCTCCTTCCCTTATGGGACCGACCCTCCAAGAATCTAAAAGTCCGACGCAAATTCAAAAATATTCTCAATTCTCTGCTTATCCAATCCAGATATCAAGCCGAAATCCTCCAGAAATCGATCGATCAAGAGGCGGTCGTTCGCGTCCCTGTCTGTTCAGAAAGCAGGTGCTATCAAAAGTGGAAGGGAGACTTCCAAACAGGAGGGCGCAGGATCCGGTTCCGCCAGCACCGTGTGAACGCGTCTCCCAGTCGTCGTTGTCTCGCTGTGAGGGTGGGTGGTCCCATTGAACTATAGAAGGTACGCTATTTTTTGAAGCGAATCGAGGCCTACCACGTGTCCGAGATTGATTACATGGCATGCTGTGATAAGTCAGTCTTGAAAAATGGAGTTCCCCCCGGGAGCAAACCATCCACAAAATAAAGCGTCCGTACAGACGCCGTATTCCTCTCGCGCGTGCGAGACGAGATCCTTCACAACTGAAGCAGAAAATAAGGGCCTTCGATTGGAAGAGTTCATCCAATGGAAACAAGACACGTGCAAAAAATGTACACACGGCGAGTCGCCATTGGATGTGATCGATTATGGGTTTGCAATGGGAAGCCCTAGCGCCGCCTTCGGGCAGAAGTAAACGTTTTATCCCCTGCCCGGAGCGGGGAGAGGCGATCTGCGACAGATCCCGCGTCGTTTTCGGCCATCGAGGAAGCGGGCGGGCCTGCTCTCAGGAGACACGTGGCGCGCTCTGAGTAGCGGAATGCGCCTTCGCTTTGCCTACATGGCTTGATGACGCAACTACGTGACGCCATCGACAGTCGGTCTTGCAAACATTGCACATGCTTGAAATTATTTACAAATGTGGTCTCCGATTGTTTTTTTTTTTTTTTTTTTGAGAGGCGGTTATTTCAGGTGGCTTTTTCTCTCTCGTGGTGATTTGTGGGCTCGGAAATGAAGTGGGCTTTGAAGAAGGGGTAGTGATATTTCCACCCCTTTTTTGGATCCAAACACCCCTTCCCGGCCGGGCAGATTTCAAAAAGGATTAAAAACGGAAAATGCTTTTTTCACACCTTTTTGGAATCGATACCCACCCTCCATCGGCAGATTTTTTTTTTGCGAAACAAGGAAAATGATAACCCGTCACCCCATTTTGAATATCCCGCCTACCTGAATTTTTTTTCACGCGTGCGGTCAATCGCAGCCGTCGATTCCCTCGCAGATCGCAAACGGCAGATCACTATTTGATCGGCAGCCGGGCTCGGTCACAGCGAATGGCACGTGCCCACGTATCCCGCCAAAGTCCTCTCAAAAGTATGTCCGTACAAATTTCGTACGGTCGCAACTTGAGGAACCCAGAATTTCGTACATTGAGACCTTAAACCAATCAAAATTTTCCACGTCAATCATGAAACACGTGGCAGATTTTTATTGGCTGGGAACTAACAATAACGAGATCTCGGGCCGAGGGACGCGCGCACTCGTACGTGCGATCCGGCTTTGACGGGACTCGTGGGCGCTTTCCATTCGCTAAGATCGAGCCCGGCTGCAGATCGAACGGTGACCTGCCGTGGTGCGATCTGCGAGGGAATCGACAGATGCGATTGTCACGCACATCCGCTTCGAGCGGATTCGGGCAGGCAGATATTTCTTTCCCTCAAAAAAAAAATTCAGGGAGGCGGGATGCAGTATTCAAAATGCAGTGACGGGGTATCATTTTCCTTGGTTAGCAAAAATAAAATCAGCCGACGGAAGAAGGTGGGTATCGATTCCAAAAAGGTGTTAAAAAAGCATTTTCCGTTTTCAATCCCTTTGGAAATCTGCCCGGCCGGGAAGGGGTGTTGGATCCAAAAAAGGGGTGGAAATATCACTACCCATTTCCATGTGTGAGATCGAACAAACGTTTGAAATTTGGCCAGGTTTGGGGACCAGCGATTGCTGGCGCGTGGTTTGGGGCACCTCTAATCGTTTGTTGGATTTTTGCTCCGTACCTTGCCGTACGATAACGTACATTTTGTACAGTTTTTTGTCACCGAGGACTTGAATCCGTACATTCGTCCATTTGCAATGGGTAGTGATATTTCCACCCCTTTTTTGGATCCAAACACCCCTTCCCGGCCGGGCAGATTTTAAAAGGGATTAAAAACAGAAAATGCTTTTTTCAGACCTTTTTGGAACCGATACCCACCTTCTTCCGTCGGATGATTTTATTTTTGCTAACCAAGGAAAATGATACCCCGTCACCGCATTTTGAATACTGTATCCCGCCTCCCTGAATTATTTTTTTGAGGGAAAGAAATATCTGCCTGCCCGAATCCGCTCGGAGCGGAAGATCCGTCCGCCACGAGATCGTTCGCGGGTGTCCGTCC
>CM074817.1:392869-436623 GCA_037447605.1 Zygnema circumcarinatum
CCACGTGGACCAATAAGTGCCACGTGGCATAACGTGGTCTCGGTAGGGCGGGGCTGGCGCGCGTGATTGGCCATATCTCCGGACGGCTTTTATGACATTTTGTCTTTAGCGAAAACGCGCTTGGACGTACTGTATCTGGACTATGGCCGGTATTCAACACCTTTCGGCAAAATAGTTGATAGCTTTATAGAATACGTAATGTGCGTAGTATTTTTTATATTATTAAAGTCGTGTGCCCAGTACTGGTTCGCGAACAATCTCAGTGCCATCCCAGGTTACAAGGATCAGGGCATCTCGCGAGTGATACGATAATTGGCGGAGGCCGAGGACGCGAAACATCGTCAGATCAGAAAATTCGACGGCGGGCAGCGGGCAGGCGGGCACCAACTGAAACATTTGCAGCGGGCAGCCAACGGCAAATGCATCTGAGCCGTCCGTACGGACATTTTTATTGCTACCCGAACGTGGCGGACGAAACGAAACTCCCCAAAAGCTGCGCACGTTTTTCTCGCCCTCGCGAGGGAGCCCTCCGACCGTACGGACGGGCCCGCCCGCGGGATGCTGACGTGGCGATGGAGGGAGAGGATGGGGGAGAAGAGGGCAAGAGGAAGGCCAGGTTTGATCTCAGTTATTTTCAGTTAAAGTATTTTCAGTGTGCCGCGCTCAATTTTGGGAAAAAGGCGATCTATGGATGGTTCAAAAGAAGAGGTGTAAATAGTGCACATTATTGCGTTTTCTTTATTCATCTCAACTTCGTCGTTCCATTCGGCGAGGAAAGGAGGCAGTCGGCTGCCTAAAGCCAGTCACTGGAAGCCCCAACATGGGAAGAAAATGCCAAAATTTGGCATTGAATAATTTAAATGTCTCATTTTTGGTGAAAGTGAAGGCTCGGCTTCCTTTCTAAGCTCGAGCAGAAGTTTGTCGATTTGACCGTTTTTCCTTTTCAACTTTTCTTTTAAAGGGATGCGAAGACCAGACTGTGAGTTGGCATTGAAGAAAATGACAAAGTGGAAAAAGCAAAAGATGAGGGGTTGGGGCTTAGAGCTCAGAAAGTTGGGCTTCTAACTTTTCACACTTCCACTGCTTTTGGCAGTCTTTTTATTTTCAGCAAACCTGTAGGCTCTGAAATTTCTGATATGAGTTTTTTTCAACTGTGTGTGGTCATCTGAAGATGCAAATACTGCAATGATGGTGGTGTTTTTTTTGCTCGTTTTCTTCTCTTGTGCGGAGGGACAACTCTGCATGCAGTGGCTCCCATGGCTTGAGCACATGATGATGATGATGATGGCCATGGGTCACTCATGGCCTCATCCTCATGTTGAGGAGCAAAGCGTTCATACGGTTGGAGGGTTTTGTGCATCAAAATGCTGAGGTTGAAAGGGAACTTTGGAGGACTCTTCAGAATGGAAGGTCCTCACAATGTGGGCTCTTAGGACCTGCAAGGCGAGGAACAAAACGACAAAAAATGGCTCCTTGCCTTGAGGCTCATGGAAGGCCAATCCAGAGCCGTACAAACTCAACTTAACAAACTAGAATTTGGTTTTTGTCCGTGCAGTTTCTGCTGTACAGTGCTTTAAGAAACAGTAACCTAAATGTTTGAAGCCGTGGCACTTTCTGATTGGTTCTGCTTGACAATCTTGACTTTGCTGGACCAATGATATGATTTGGTGCGTTCACACGGGACCTTTTGACAACGACGAATCGAGCGAGACTCGCGGGGTATGAGGGCCGGAAAGGAACCCTAATGCCATGCAAGACGGCGCCGCCTGCTCGGCCCGAGTTTGGTTCTGACCGGGAGGGAGGGACCCATCAGGCTATGGCGGCCTTTCTCATCGTCGCGGGGAAGGGGCCGCTGCCATCGTGTGCAGGGAGAGAGCTCCTGCTAAAGGTATTACTGACTTTTCATTGATGAGTTTCAGCATCTTCTAATGGACACGGTGATGTTCCGCCTTTCTGAAATCAAAGCAGGTTTTGCACTACTCTGGCTAAAATTTAAGACAAGCTTCCTGATTGAAAGCATCATTTCCAAGAAGGAATTGTACCAGAAGGCTGAACGGTGATTATTTTTTGTAGTGGTAACGTATTTAGCTGGTCTATACGAATAAGAAACGCCCCTTTTTATTATCGTCAAGATCGTATTGCATATTTGGCTGCATAGGATGCTGATAAGAGGCATGGATCTCGCTCCTTGTGCCCAATATTGCAGATGGCATCTCTTTCTACGACCCCTGTCTACAGCGAAACTATCTTCCCTTCTGGCGAGGATGGGGAAAAGGTTGTCATTGAAGAGCGGACGACTGTCACTAATGCGGAGAGTGAACGAACTGACCATCATGCGAGACTGGTTGAGCTTCGGGAGGGCTATTTGCATGACATGTGTGACTCGTACGGTCCGGCCTACGACACGCGATCACAGGACGAGGGCTATGGTCAGATCTATGGAGAGCCCGTGTTGGACTATGGTGTTGGAATGTAAGTATCCCCAACTGCGTTTCACAAATCTATTTGGTTCTAAGTCCAGGCATCAAAATACTGCTGGGTATGCATGTTTACTTCTCCAGCAATTGATTGACTTTTGTGGAGACTCTACCTGTTCGCACACAGTTGAAATTCCATTTTTCATTTATAGGTCATTAGGAAGGAGGTGTTGTCAGGCTTTAAAGTGGAAGAAGGTCCAGTTAATGGAGTTGCTGATTTATTATGGACTGCGCAATAGGTGCGGGAATGCTCCGGTTGAATGGGCACCCGCTCTCATCAAAGGTGATGAGCCGGCATCCCTTCTAGGAGAGCACGAAAGGGAAACGCAGGGAGAGCCCGTGAGCCAGGTGGAGCGTGGGCGCCATTCTCAGTCTGCTGAACAGATAACTGCCGAAAGACCTTCGCATGGGGAGCTTCACACTGGGACGGCGACGTAGATACATGGAGATTTTGCAGACAGTTAGCCCCTTTTTGGGGCTGGGCTGGAATAGCATATCAGGAAGTTGGAGGAAATGTTCAGAGGTTACGGCGCACCAGGCCTCAACGTTTCAAGTGAAAGATATCACCCACTATACCGGGCTTGTTCCTAGGTTGCACTAGCACAACAATCATGTTCAGTTTCACTTTTTGTTGCAGCTGGTTTTTGTATGTACTGTACTATGCTCTAGTGGACGGTGAACTCAGCAGGTGTCGCCTTTCCAGGATTGTTCCTCGAATCGTACCTCGAATCATATTCCAGCATCCCAGGCCTGCTTTCTCTACAAGACTGTGTTTTGATTACACGACAAATAATGAAATAAAACATCCAATGAACGTATCAATGAGGGAGAAAATGTTTAACAAAAAGACACATTATTTAGGACATCGGCTAAAGTACAAGTCAGACACCTCTGGCTTGGTTCTCCTCTAGGTTCCACCCTCCCTCGCCGTCTGCCTTCAGCTTTAGGACCTGCTTGTGCCATTTTTGCAGTCTTGACTTATGCGAAATGCTTAGGGTTGCAATACCGAGGCGTTGAATGTGAGAATATATCTTGTCCTGCAAGGAAGCCAACAAGCAGCAGGTGAAACGAACAGCCGTCTTTCAATGCCTAGTTGATTCCCTCGTAAATGAGAGAAACGGTGCTTAAACCAAGCCAGGTTTGCATGCCAGTCACCGTAATCTTCCCCACTCTACCAATGCAAGGGAACACAATCCTTGTGACTACGATACGTCTTAAGTTGCTCCAAAAATAAACTGACAATATTGTGTCCAACCAAAAGCCGTCATTCGAAGGCAAGAAGGAGAGGAGCCACGCTGTGCAATATCAACCTTGCATATAACAATTCTGCTAAACCAGCGGCGTTTTTCAGAGTAAGCGTCATTCCTGACGAATTAAGAAAAGAAGACACTTCATCTCACCTCAAACTCTTCACTAA
The DNA here is from genome assembly GCA_037447605.1 of Zygnema circumcarinatum. Classification (NCBI taxonomy): domain Eukaryota; kingdom Viridiplantae; phylum Streptophyta; class Zygnematophyceae; order Zygnematales; family Zygnemataceae; genus Zygnema; species Zygnema circumcarinatum. The sequence continues at coordinate 396,764 of CM074817.1, forward strand.
TGGCGGAAGTGCTCTCATCCAGCACAGCGAGAATGGGAAGATGATGGAGGACACGTGTCAGCGACAGGGCCTGTCTCTCTCCAGGAGACAATTCATTGGCCCAATCTCGTGGAACCTGCATCGAGTAATCAAAAGCATAACTAATCCATAACAGATCGCACCCCTCTGCCACTCATACACAGACTTCGTTGACATGGTAGTGTAGCGTCAGCTGCACTTACTTTTCCTAATTGCCTTAAAAGTGATAGCCTAAATACCATTCAGAGGAGAAGATAGATGCAAAGCAAAGAGAAGAGAGGTCGTTTCGAGTTACTACTTACCATCCAGTCGCCTCGAACACGCTCTAACAGACTACATAGCCCCACAATCTCCAACAATGACTGAAATTTATTTCCTAGTTCATGCTTTCCTCTGGAATCTCCAGATAGGACAGATGGCGGCTGATCCGGATAGGTTATCTGTGCAGCAAGACCCCCCCGTGCAAGGAGGGGCTTCTGCGGAAGGTAGATAACTCCCTTGTGGCCAACCCTTTCTGGGCGGTGCACTGAACCTGAACATGTCAATAGACCACAGTCCTTCAAAATAGTGACTGAAAGACTATGGAGCTCCGGCAAAGTGGTGTGCCGGGTGGGAAAGGACACTGCGGAAGGGAGAAGGGGTTCGGATGAAGGAGTGAGCAGGGGAGCCAGAAATACAAAGAGAGAGGGAGACTCACTCTACCTGATTGTAAAGGCCACAGTCCACATATTGCGCGGGCCAAACTCGTCTTTCCCGCCCCACTCGGCCCCTCCAAAAGCAACCCTTCTCCGTGTTTAACCCTGGCGCTAAGATTCGTCACAACAATCATCCCATTATTAAAAACACTACATGTGACCTTGTCCAATATTAAAGCAAAAAATTCATTCTCAATCTTCTCTTGCCCATCTCCTCTTACACACATCGTCCCTCCCGTCTCTAATCCGTTTCCTTGTTCTCCCCCACCACCTCCATCTCCACAACGTGGCTCGCACTTCTTATCTTTCCGTCTCCCTTCTTTTCCTCTATTTCCCCACCACTCACTTTCCACTTCCTCATCAACCTTTCCATCTCCCGCCTTCCGCTCGTCCCCTCCCAACTCTCCTCTTTCCTCATGTCTCCTTTGCTCGACTGCACACCACTCGGCAGTAATGCTTCGCTCAGCCCCCCCTATGGCAGACCCTTCTCCCCTCTCTGCTGCAGCCATGGCTGCTTCAAGCTCTGCAAATGGGGCGCAAGTAAACAAGGAGGCGGGAAAAGCATGGGTCCCAAAAACAGGATGTTCTACAACAGGGCATGAACCCACCATCTGAACGGAATAGTTAAGAAGAACTTTTGCTCCAATCACTTCACTATACCTCACTCTGCATCGATCTATATGATTTTTTTGGCCACGGCCGTTTTCACCTTTTCTCTCTAATGTGCGTACTTTACTCAACCTCCCCACTGGCCTAGGTGGATTCTCAGGCAGGTCTCGGAATTTTTCATACAGCTGCCCTCCGTTCGGCGTTAGAGGAAACCCAGTTCTCGGATCAATTGCGTCTGCCCAATATCCGCGTCTTCTTAAAACCGTGCAAACGGTGTTTTCCCAACATAGAAAACGTTCCAGCATTTGATCCATCTCATAGAAAACATCGTCAGCCTGAACTTCCCCGGTTGCTTTTTTCAAATCTATTACTTGCCTGCTGGACTTCTCCCCGTTGTTCGCATTTTCTCCCCTTGCTTTCTCTCTATTCTCCTCTGCTTTCATCATCACAAACTGTTGTGTTCCAATCGCCACTGCTTTATACTGATCTTTATCGCCTTGTGCAGACGCAGGTGTTTGAATGTGGCATATATCAACAGCTCCACATTGAAACGTGGGTACAATTAGCATTTTTTTCAGATTGGCACCAGGGAACACCTCCGCCAAATGAGCTTGCATTTCGTCTGGAACAGTATGAATTGAATATTCGATCTCTCCACCTTGAGGTAGAAGCCTCCTGATTGGCCCTTGAAGCATTCCCGAGCATGCCAAACCTTCCCGTTCCAATGAACGTGAATCTCCTCCTTCTCCAAATCCCGCCTCCAAATCGCTCACTTTTATCTGAACGTCGTCATTTTCTCTATTTCTCCCCTCATGCCCGCTGTTTTGGAGGAGTTTCTCGGTTGCTTCTCTATCACACCACCGTGAGCTAAATTTTTCACTCAACCATGTTCCATATATTCTCAATTGGTCGCTGCCTTTACAATTGAGGAGCGGAGAGAGGGATGTAAACGGAGAAATGAAAGGCTGTATTTCCTTGGCTTTTGCTGTGGGCTTATTCGGAACTGAATCGGAAGAGCTTGGAATAAGCCCCAAAAATTCGAATAACTCAGCAACTCTCGATGTATGTCCGGCGACATCCGATAAAATTTTAGACGCGTCAATAACTTGGGTGAAACTGCAACCTCTCAAAAACAAAACATTAACGCGCCATTCCCATTTCAGAAAAGCTGACAGCTCGGAAGGAGTTCCCTAAATCCACAAGACGAAGCGAAATTAATCAATGAAATTCTGAAACGAGAAGGTTCGCGCAACGAAATACGTCACGAAAGCGACTAGGTACTCTGACGAAAGTTCCGATCCTTCTATTCCAAGTGTAAACTTTCTTACTCGATGGACTCAGGCCTATTTCATATACATTTACATGAACTCATAAGAAGGCGGCTCACCTGTAGATGAGTTGTAGAATCGCGAAGGAGGAGTTGCTTATCAGCTGTGCAGTCGCTCCTTTATCTTCCGTCCCCCCAAAGGCTCCTCCAAAGACGGGAATAGAAAGGACCAAATAGTTCATCATGGAACCTAAAGGCCTAAAACATTACACAAAAGTCCCCGTCATTCTCCAAATACAGCCAAAAGACTTGTAACAATAAGCTATGGCTATACATAGTGATATTGTATTCATCGAACGGTAACCGTGCATTGAAGATCCTCTGAACAATCCAAATAGGCAATTCTGCAGGTTGTTTCTCGAGGATGTGGATCGAAAAGATATAACACGAAAAAAAAAGCGACGCACCCATATAATCAAATAGCTTCGTGGCTGTGCTGAGAAGAAGGTGTCGGAGCATAAGCTGCTTCTGATTGGCAAGAACACGCGCCAGGTCAGCGTCTAGCTGGCAGCCCTCCAGAGTCGCACTCTTATACATGGCAATGCCTTCTGCATGCTCTCTCAACCTGCACATGGAAATCGGCACTCAAATAGTGCGAGGAAAGGCCGGGGAGAGGCAAAGACAAGAGGAGTACTATCTCAAGAAGCTTTGAATGACTAGAAAGTTCTCACCTAACATGAGACATTCGAAAATTTGCCTCAAGCATCTCTTGCTTTGCGACCAGACTAGCGATTGGTGATATAATCCAACGGTTGAGTGCAGCTCCAATAAAGAAGAAGGAGTATATCGCAAAGCAGGCTGACAGGCCCACATAGCTCCAAACTAAGGCGGTGTAGAAGACGATCATTAGAGGCACCGTCACGGTTCGCGACACAAATGTGCAAATTTGCAGGCAGAAATCTTGAATTTCCTGCGCATATGTGCCATTAGTGAAGGCCCACAAACGAAGCTGTCTCCTTAACCGCACAGGTTGTTGCTTTCATCGAGCAGGGCATCAAGGTGAACTTTCTTGTCTAAGTTCCGAAATATGTTTGCCAGTAGGAGACAGACAAGTACATTGTGAATGTGACCTTGGAAGACTCCGAGAAATAGACACTAGACGGAAAGGCATTCTTCTAATCATGAGCCTATACGGCTGCTCTTTTGTTCCAAAGAGTAGGATGTCTCACTTGTGCAATCCGCTGATCAGGGTTGTCGATAGCTGCAGCTTGATTCTTGGTGGAAGAGGGGGAAAATCCATGGGAGAGCATGTAGAGAGGAGCTTCTTTGCAGTATGCCGTGTGGCACAATCTGGTGAGACGCGTCCGCCATTGAAGGACTAGCCCTTCAACAACCCACTCGTGTGCTGCTGCACAAAGTGCTGTGGCCGTATACCAGACTGCCGCATCTCTAACTGCAATCCAGAACAGCTGCAAATAAAAACACATACATTCAAGGATACGCAATCAGAGAAAGGCAAGAATTGAAGTTTCACCTTGGAAAGAGTCGGAAACGATAGACGAGGGGCAGAGGTGAGAGGAAATCTGCAGCTTATATTGTTAATCCAAGTGTTACTTTATTTCGACAACAACAATTGACTTCTTGGAGTGGATATAAATTAAAGAATTGCTAAATATGCAAATGCCTGTAGTCGAATGCTGTGACCCAAACTACCAGCATTGGTCCTCCGAGCTCTGCTTTCCTGCAATTTCTTCAGAATTCTTGAAACTAACGCAGATTGAAACAAACCAGTGAGGCCTTGAAGAGGACAACTTCGATTGGTGGAATATTTTCTGCAGCTACTTCATTTCTACCTTCCAACTATGTCTTCCGAGAGTTAACATTGAACTCACATCAATATCAGCATCAACAAGAGCGAGGTAGAAGGCGCCTGCCACGTGTCCCATCTTGGAGACAACCACCACGTTGACCGCTGACAGAATGACAAGTGGCAGCATCTTCTCGGCTCCCGCCAGCAGCAGCAGCCGCCCTAGCCGCCTTACAAACTTGGCGTCCATGGCGGAGCTGTCTCTTTGTGTGCCGCCAGCCCAGCCATCCTCCTGTCTCTCTCCTCCTCCCATCCCTCCCTCCCTCCCTCCCTCTCCTCCCTCCCTCCCTCCCTCGCCTCTCTCACTCCCCTCTTGCGCGGTTCCAGTTCTGTCTCCCTCCCTGCTGTGGAGCAACAACGACCTTCAAAGGTTTAGGTGGATCACTTGAAAGAACAGAAGACCCTCAGTGGACCCCACGCAGGTAAATCTCAAGTTGATCTTCGCGACTCGCTAGTTCCACATACTGTACGGCAGGCTCTTGATAAAGTTACAATACAGTACAGCCAACAGTCCTCATATTTTCGCGGCTTGTCCCCACTGCGCGTGTTGCATCCCCTGCTTTTTTGGGTAGCTGGGCTCTTGTTGCTCCAGTTTTAGCTTCGCGTTTCCTTGTGGATGATCGTCCGTTGCTTCAGTCTGTTGTTGCTCATGTTGATGATGGTCATCTTCCGTTCCAGGTTGCTTTGCGTGCTGCTCATGGTTTGCTCCCTCCTAGCGCTCAGGCTCGCGTCCCCCCTTTTGCTTCTTTAGCTATTGAATCAGTTTCACGTGTCCAGCCCACTGTGACCGAGGAGGTTGTTGCCGCTGATTTTTCTACCCTTCTTGCGGCTCTCCCTTCCGATGTTGCACGTGCTCGGTTGCGATCTTGTGCTGGTCCTGGTGCAGGGGCGTGGTTGGCCGCTACCCCGATTTTTTCCACCCTTCGACTCTCTCCGAGCCAGTTTCAGCTTGCTGCGCGTCTTCGTCTTGGGCTCCCCCACCCCCCTTTGCAGGGCTCTCCCCGTTGTGGTTGTGGTCGTTCGATTGATGCGCAAGGTGTGCACCTTCTTCGTTGTGTACGCGGTGGCGGGCGCATCTTGGCCCACAATGTGGTCCGTGACGCTATTGCCGCCGTGGCTCAGGAAGCGGGTTACCTTTTGCAGCGCGAGCCGTCCGATGTTATCCCACCTCGACAGACTACGACAGGCGAGCGCGGCGTGCGTCCCGACCTTGCTCGTTTGGATGGGGCGCGGCGTATTTTTGGAGACGTTGTATTGGCTGATCCGACTCGTCGTGGCTTATTATCCCGTTCTGCACACCACGAGGGCGTCGCTGCTCGAGACGCGGCCCTCCATAAAGATCGTGCATATGCTCACCGCGACTCGGCCGATGAGTTTGTTCCATTGGCGGTGGAGATTTTTGGCTGCCTCGATGCTCGGTTGGACGTTTTCCTTCGCCAGTGCGCCCATCGCTCCTTTGAGATGCACGGCCCCGGAAGCCCTCCCCCCGCGATCCTCGCGGCTTTTTATCGACAACGCATTTCTATCGCTTTGCAGCGTTGCCTTGCTTCCACCATCCTCCGGCGTGCAGCGGTTGTTGGTGCTCGTCCCGGTGGTCTCCCGCCCCTTCCTACGCGTGCTGCGCCACATCTTGGCGACCTTCGCGGCTGCTTCTAGTGCCGTGTTGTTGGGCCTAGGAGTAGACATCCGTTCAGAAGCTTTTTCTTTGACCTTTAGTCCTTTGTGACCGCTCCCTTTGGTTCCCGATGTTGATTTCCTTCCTGTAAGTTTGATGGCTTTGCCATCGTGAGTTCAATATATCATTCCCCGGTCCATGGTTTTGGCAAATATGAGGCGGAAATATTGATTTTTGCAAATAGAAGGTTCGTGTTACCAATAGACGGGCGGTATTGTTAGAGTTCATGTTAGAGTTCATATTAGACCGTACGTATCGTACCGCATCATATCGTACCGTGTCGTACCGTGTCGTTCAGTATCGTATCGTATTGTTTCGTATCGGAGCCAAAAAAGGAGGAAAGACGAGCGAGCGCCTCTTACGGCGGCACGTGCGGGAAGATTCGGTGAGTTTTGCTGAAGCCCGTAACGGCTAGTACGGCTAGTACGGAAAGTACGAAAAGTACGGTTTCTAGGGTTTTTAGGGTTTTAGGGGTACGAATAGTACGGGTAGTACGGATAACACAGAGTTACCGTACAAAAAGGTGGTTTCGGCAAAATCGGGGCGAATTTCTTGGGGACGCACTGTACAGGGTGGAAAATATGAGGACTGCTGACTGTACAGTACAGTACAGTACATCTAGCTGTACGGACAAGCCAACTCTAACGACATGGCATCCCGCGATTTAAGGGGCCGACCAGTTGGCGCCAGCCGGACCGGACCGGCGGGCACCGTCGGTCCGGTCCGGTCCTTGCAGGTGTGCATGTGCATGCATGTGCTCACGTTCTTACATTGGTGGTGACCGGCGGGCTCCTCGTGGTTCCCCATGCTGTTGTTTGTGTCCATGTACATTTGATGGCGTCGCCATCGTGAGATCGATGCCACTTTACATTTCCATTACATGCATGCTTGTGTCGAGAAAACTGTTTGGCTCGAAACGTAATAACATTTGCGCATTTAACATTTTACACTTCTGTATGTTCAGAACGGATAAATTTCAGCCGCAGGATTGGCGCCGAGAAGCAACAAGACATGCTTGCATGCATGGCATGTTCTACACACCAAATCGCATGTCAGAGCCATCAGCACCAACAAACAAAATAATTTAGATTATTTAAGTTGATAATCGATTCCATGTAGCCCTGAAAAAGAGAGTGTTCTCGCCTCCGATACCCCTCCCAGGGACTCATTCATACACATGAAGGGAAATTTCTAGTTGTACAGAATATTGTATTATCCGGTATAGGATCACAACTTTATGTTCTGCTGAGACGCAGTTCCATATATGGCCAGACGCCGCTTATTGCTGAGCGACCCAGATCCGAAGTTGGAAGTCTATGAGCGGATGGGCTGAGATGTGCGCTTACACAGTGCCCAATTCACTCGTAGACTGCCAACCCAAGACTGGACCCCTCCAAGGACTGTACAGGCGGCGCCTCTCTGCATAGACACCCTCCAATCGAGGCTGCCTGCTTGCTTGCTCTCTCTGTCTATCTAAACTCCAACGCAAAGACCGTCCAAAAAACAAAAGAATCTCGGCCGCCGAATACGAAGCAAGAACCCATTTCGGTTCCGATGTCGATCCGAATGTACAGAATGAATCACCGCGCAGCTTGTCACGCCGGTTTGGGTGCAGGACCACCTCTGCTCTTCTTCAAAATTGTGCCAAAATTTCGCTCGCCACAAGCTCATCCCACAGCGTGGGTGACGACGACGACGAGCCGTGGTTGACCCAGTCAAGAAAGTCAAGGGGAGTGCGAGGACTCGACCCCGTGTTAGGGCTGCCGAAGTCCTGCTTCGCCTCCGTCTTTGAAGATGGCTCGCATGCCTTCCTCAGAGACAGTTCCGCTAATAGACTCATCTCGAGGTCCAAGCCATGGCCGCCATTCTCAAGGAGCCCTGCTTGCGCCATAAAATTTGCCGTTTCTGAAGATGTGAAAGCCGGAATCGGGATTGCAGGCGCAAAGACTGGTGCCAGCATCTGCATGGCTTCCGCAGATAGCGAATGGTCTTGAGCAGTATCAAAGGTGAAAGGGTAGGTAGTAGGAGGCTGGAATGAGAGAGCGTAGGGGCTGGGAGGCGAGAGAGGAGCCATGGGAGGGAGAGGTGAAGGGAGGCTGGCTGTCGAAATGCCGAGAGCAGCCATCTCCATAGCTGCTTGCTGCGCTGCCAGGTGGCAGCCTGTGGTTGATGCCGGAAGGGCCGCCAAAAGGAGGTCGGGAAAGTGGTTGAGCAGCCATGGATGATGGAGGACTTGGGCTGCCGTGGGCCGTCGATTTGCGTCCAGGTCAAGCATCCAACGGATGAGATCGATCGCCTCCGAGGACACGCCTTTCCAGAGAGGATGTGAAAAGTCTATGTGCCCCACCTCGATAGCTTTCAGAGTTTCCATGTCCGTTTCTCCGCAAAACGGAGCGGACCCGCATAGAAGAATGTAAAGGATGACCCCCAACGACCAGACGTCCGCCGTGTGGCCGTAGCTTCCCCTCAAAACTTCAGGCGCTAAGTACAGAGGGGACCCTGCTAGCCCCTGAGCCGTCTGCTCAGGCCCCAAAAATAGAGCCAACCCAAAATCAGCTAATTTTACGTGGGGTTTGCAGCTGGGGCAAGCACAGCCGCGGCCGAACACTCTCTCGAACTCGCTTGAAGAGGAAAGGTTTCCCTCTTGACTCGTGAAGCAGCAGGGCTCCGCCTCCCCCCCCTTCCATTTCCTAGAAAGCAAAATGTTCTCCGGCTTCAAGTCGCGGTGCATCACTCCTTGGGCGTGGCAGAAGGAGATGACTTCTGCGAGCTGGCGGAAAATGTCAGCCGCTTGCGACTCAGTGAAGCGTCCCTTCTGGTTTATTAAATCGAATAGTTCTCCGCCTTCACATCTCTCCATGACCAAGTGAACGTGTGAGGCATCCTCAAAAATCGCCCTTAAATTCACAACATTTTCGTGGGCCGAGACGCGCTGCATAATTGCAATTTCTCTTCGGATGTCCTCTTTCTCTTCCCTGGAGCGCAGAATAAGCACAAGCGTAAGGTCAGTTTAAACGTTTGATATGAAACGCAACGAATCTTTGTGAAAGAAAAGGAAAGAACAACTCTCAAAGTAAGCAAAAAAAGGAAAACCTTGTTAAAACCAAAAGGAAAGTTAAGAAAGAAAGTTGACTCATTTGTCTGCTCTCAGCTCACATAACAGACCGCCCTTCAAAACCTCCGCAAACTTCCTCCCCGTACTCTCCTCACCCACCTCCCATTCCCTCCCACCCTCCCTCTCCCTACTAGCTGCTGCTCCACTCTCCCTCCAGCCTACCCCCCTTCCCCCCACTTCTACACACCCCTCCCCCAACTCTCTCTCACCTTCCTGCCCTTACTCGCCCCTCTCCTTCCCTCCCCTCCCCTCCCTCCCTCCCTCCCTCTCCTCCCTCGCTTCCCCGCGGCGCGTGGCCTTACCAGGAGGCCATGCAGCGCTTGGCGAGGGACTTGCAGGCGAGGCGCGCCCCCGTGGCGCGGTCCGTGCAGGCACGCACCACACCGAAGTGCCCGCGCCCAATCTCTGCCTCCATGGCGTAGAACGCCGCCACAGACCCCGTCGGGCTCGGCAGGACGTCGCCGCCGCCGTAGCTCTCCGCCTCCGCCTTTCGCAGAGCGCTCCTCACAAGGTGCCGAGGGGCGAGCCCGCACTCGGGAGCAGCTCGCCGGGGGACACGTGGCGGAACTGGGCGCTTGCTGGCTCCTGCACACTCCATTGCTTCCACCTCCGCAGCCAACCTTTTGTGGGTGACCGGCATGTCTCTCCTCACATGCCCCTCCTCTCTCTCTCTCTTCCACCCCCTCTGTCACTCTCTCTCTCTCTCTTTGTGTGTTCCTCTCTCTCCTTTTCTCCCCCTCTCCCCTGCTCCAGCCTGCCTATGCCACAGGAGCGCGTGCCCTTAGAAATAAGCGCCGGCAGAATTTGGACCCAAAGCCGCCCACCAGGCGGGCAGGCCGTACGGCCGTACGTGCTCGTGAGGGCAGCGCGGCCGTACGGCCGTACGCATGGACGGCCACCTGGCCAGGGTGAAACCGCTCGAGGCCTCCGCCAATGAGCGTGCGCCACCTCCCCCTGCGGATCCGCCCATAGGGAATATCGACGGCGGTGGGTGACGACTTGCGGGCGGTCCGGCGCGTAAAGAGGCGACGCGTGTCAGGGGAAACTTTGTCGTTTATAAGTTTGTCGTATTAAAGGGTAAGATCGTGCACGTGGCGGGGTGCTAGGGCGGAACCAGGCTGGCAGCTCGCTACAGGTCGGAGCGGATTTTACGGCGGGAAGGACGGGCGGGGGTTGGACCGGAGCGGGGGGGAGGAAACGTTGGGAGGAGGTTTCTGGGAAGGTGCGAGGCGTACGAACGTACGAAAGAGTAATTCAGTTTTGTCTCAAGAGTGCCGACGAGTCCTGGGCGGCGACTTTCGGGCGGGCGGGAGGAGGACGTTGCAGATGGACGGTTGAGATGGGACGTGCACGAGGATCGACGGCGTAGGGGGGGGAAAGAGCGGCGGACACGTGGGGGAGTGCGACGTGGCGGTATGGGAGGCGTCGGGGGAGCGGTCCGCCAATCGCGTGCGAACGGGCGCGTGAGCTGGAACGTGGGCGGGGTGTCGTTTTGCGGGCAGGCTGGCCGGCGCGCGTCGGTTGCGGGAGGGCCTGGTCGGTGGACCGGCTGTTGCGCAATAAAAGACAAAATGATGACTTGGCGGGCGCGCGGACGAAGACACGCGGCGTGCCGCCTGGCGTAACGGCGACGTCAAGGCGGCGGAAAGACCGGGGAGGGGCGGGCGGCGCGGGGCCCACCGGGGGCCCGCTGGGTGGCACGTGCCACGCCGTACGAACGGCTGTCGGTGGATCCGTCCGCCTCCGCTCGGCGAAGGCTACAGTCGAAAGCCGGCGCCGACGTGGAAAGTACGGGGCGGCGCGCGGTTGACTGGGCGGTCAAATGGGAGGGAAGTCGTACGGAAGCACCGGTTAATGGCGTCACTGTTTTGGCTCGTAGTGAGCTGGCGATGGGCTTCCCAGCAGGTGCGCCTTGACTCGTTTTGTTCAGCGGAAATTCAGAGTTCGATCCCTGAAAATAGGCCGCGATATTGTACGCAAAAAATATCGCAGAATTATATTCATTTTTTGAATTAATTCGTTAGAACGGACCTGCAGAACAGCGACAGCTGGCGGGTCAAATCTTCGCCGTCCCACAAAAGACGAGCTTTGGTACGGTCTGTTCGGTCGCTTGCAAACACTGTGTGTACGGAAACCGGAAATATAGCGTAGAACCGAACAGGTTGAGAAATTGTGAAACGAGTTTGCTTCATTTCTCGATTTTCAATCCGATTTTTGTAAGAAAGCGAAACGTTCAAAAAACAAGTTCAAAGACTCAATATGTTCGGTCGCATGTGTTGATTCCAATATTTGCCACGTTGGTCCTGTGCGATTCGAGGGATTCGGTGAACCCGGGCTTCATTTCTGCCGTACGACTCTTCCCGCGAGCCGATCTACATTTTCTGTACGGACTTCCGAGTCCACGCGCAATATGATCCACCAAACTTTCATTGTTGATCGGTGGACCCAGGAAAAACTCAAAAAGTGAACACGAACGATATTTAAATTGTTCGATATTTCAACTGGTTCTCCCAAAATAAATGTATCGAGAAAAAAATAGAAATTCATTTCTCATTTTTCAAATTAATCGTATTCACAAATATGGGGTTATTTTTGAGAAAATGGTTTCGAATTTTACTCCTTTACTGGTCAAAAACGTTAATTTCTTTTTTTCTCAACCTGTTCGGCATTTACGGTGACGCCGGATGCGTCCAAAATTATTTTGGCTAATCTGCCCTGCCTGGGCGGCAAAACCGAACCGATGTGGGGATCCTGCCAAGCGACCGCCCGCCTGGCCACCAGGGCGGCAGTGGATTTTCCTCTACAGATCCGCCTGATCGAATTCAATATGCGACGGCTGCACTCAGACCGCCGACAATCTGTCCGTACGTGCAGCCCCGGGCGTGCGGCACCATTCGTATATATGTTTGTCGTTTATGCCTCGGTAACCAGGTGACCCTTTGGTAGTGCTCTCCGCCGGTCAGTAGCCGCCAGCTGGCCACCGTGACAATAGGGACTCTGATACGACAAATTTTGGACGACGGCAGAACCTTCGCAACCTGCCGGCAGCGGTCAACTGCGCTGCGGCCAATGGCCACGTGCCAGTCTCCTACACGACAAAACTGAGCGCGCCGCAGCTCGAGGCAGCCGGCCACGCTTCTCAATTGTTACGGGGGGCAATGATAGAATGGCCACGTGGATGTTTCTGGATGGCTGCACCAAGTCAATACACGTGCGGGAGGCCTAAGGCTAAGACTCGTCGTGCTGGCGCGCAGCGATAGCTGGCATTGGCCAGTGGGATTTGCCACGTGGCAGGCGCGAGCCACTGGGCACTGGGCCGACGCAACCAGCGTTGGAATTTCATTCCAGTGGCATTCCTGGGATGACTTCGATGACCCGATCGGCCGTGCTACTGTGAGCGTAACTTTGGACAGTTCCATGTGAGGTTTTACCGTGCAGGAAATTTTCCTTTAAGTGGCATTCCGCACATGGATCCGATTGGCCGTCACACTGTAAGCGTAACTGTGGACAGTGCCATGTGATTTTTCCCGTACAGGACAATTCCATTCGTGGCATTCCGCACATGGAAAGGCTCCAAGGACCCGAGCGGCCGTGCTACTGTGAGCGTAACTGTGGATAGTTCCATGTGAGGGTTGTCGTGCAAGAGCGCGCCCAGTGTGGTGTTGCAACGACAGCACCCCCACACGTTCCCAACAACTGTAACTTTGAAACACATAGAACGCATCCCTCATACAGAGAAAACTGCGCGTTATATTCCATTTGGCGCGCTTTGCAAGCTCGATCCGCGGCGTGCATGGACCGGCGGTTCGCCTCCCACCTCGGCTTTTCGGCTTCCGCCGGCCCCGATTGGGAGGCTCTACAAGGCCGAGGCCCTGCCTGTAGCCGCGCCTTCATACTGGGGATTTCCTTTCCGCGCACGCGTGCACCCTCGCTCAACATATCGGCCAGTAAGCTTTGAGGCGCAAGAGATAAAGATCGTGAAAGCGGCCAAAATGTAAGGATGGAGCGAAAGGTCTATCTCATATTCTAACTCTTATAACAATTACCCCTACCTTGTAACCCCAGCATGGTCGATAATCATGACAAGGCTAGGAATTCCGTAAACAATTAGTCGAACGATGGTCCTATCCTTGCATGACAATTCAACCACAAGTTCTAAAACTCTTCGAAAGGGTTTTCAGGTTTGCAAGGTAATGGTGTTGTAAGACATGACTTGAAATGAAAGTCCAATCGTTGATCCGAGTGGGAGGCAAGCCATGGTGGATCAAGTGCATGGTATGGCATTTGGTGTTCATTTTGAGCAAGTAAGCCCTGAAGCCCTTCCCTTATCTTTTTCCTTGACGAAAAAAAATGTCACTCTCCTACCTCCCGTTCTCTGTATTCTCACTCAACTCCTCCCCACGTCCTCTCCACCCTTCCACCCTTCCCTCTGTATTTCAAAAATGATTTTAGATAACTGTTGACGGTTTGAAGATGTTGGGGTTGGCGACATAAATCGTCGCAATGCAATACAGTTTTCTTGAAATAATATGAAGACCGATTTGCAGTCGCTGATCCACTCGTAGGCTTTGCAGCGGCAGTGACCTTCACCGCTCAGCAGCCGGAGAAGCCCTGCTCGCTTCAGATATCCCCAGCTGCCTTCCAGGATTTGTGAGTTTCCTTCATCATATAAGGATTGCAGCAATCGCTAGCCAGTGCTTTGCTTGTCCTCGTATGGTGATACCAGGCTCTGTGCCTCAACACGCAAAAGTTGTACATATAACTTCATACTGGCGATCTCCCCCTCCCCCGCCCGCTTTTCTCTCAATCCACCTCCCTCTTTCTCCACTCTCCCTCTCTCACTCTCTTTCCCTTTCTCCTCTTCCCGTCCTCTCAAAATGTCTCTTCTCAAATTCCTAACTCTATGTACAGTTCTTTCTGCACCCTCTTGCCCTCCTTTTCTTCTCACTCTCCCTCCCATTCCCCCCCTCCATCCCTCCACGCTGGAGTACAGATTTGTGCGCCGGATAATGGTGACCCCCCCCCTTCTAGCAGCCTTCCATCTTCTCCTTATGGCTCCTCGCCCTCGCCACCGGCTCGACTAACGCCCGACTGCAGCGGTCATGGAACTCCTGCAAGTGATGGCCAGGTGCTTTAAGTAGCCTGATTGCACAGTCCTTCGATTTTTTTTTTTCAATGCGATATGCATCAATTCAACAGCATTACATCACAGAGAAAATCAACTTCAAGGTCTACTTGAGCTAGTTCCACTTTCCCATAATATAATTCCATCGAATATGATTTTGGAGTTTGGCGCCGTTCTAACACAGCACACCACTTGAGTTCACATGCTTTCTCTCTCTCTCTCCCTCTCTCTCTCCCACCTCAGACCCTCTCTCTACCTCCTGCCATTGTCAGGAGACTAACATCTCTGCATGCATAGTGGCAGACCTGCATTTGTGACGCTGGATGGAAGTCAGTTCAGTCTACAAACACCGGAATCTTTTGCAATGGACTCAGTAGCAACAAAACCGAAGTTGCCCCTCCACCCCCTCCTCGTCCGATAGGAGACGGCACGCCAACACTTGTGCAAGACCCACCGTCTGCAAGTTTACCCCAAGCTGCAGTGAGTTGATACTGTTTCTGCTTCCGTCCTCTGACACTTGAAAAGCATGTACGTTGTTCAAGACTATTTTTTAGCAAAATAGCACCAAAAAACCAGTAGGATGCTGCTCAGATTCATGCCCCGCAGTGGAATGGTTCAAATGGTTATCGTCCTCTATACGCCCTTTCATTCGTTCTTTGCGATTTACTGTCCCCAACTGCTTTCTCCCTCTCTCCCACTTCCTCCCTCCCTCTCTTCGTCCAGTCAGTAGGTCACCCACCGTCGGTGCACGATGGAAGACATCGGATAACAGTGCAGATGTTGTCTCTCATCAGTGCGAGTATTGTGCTGCTGCTCCCAAACATGCAGAAGTGGGGCATATCCGCCGGAGCGGTAGCCATCGCCGTCCTCCTCTGTTTCTGCTGCTGTCGCCGCTTTTGCTGGAGAAAAAAATCGTCGGCGGAGTCCTCCACATGCGCACCCTGGCCAGAGGTGAGATCCCAAAAGCAAAAAAAAAGGGTTTTTAGGTAATGGCGAGCGGAATGTTGACCTCGCTCTCTCGCCCCCCACACTTTGTAAGATAGATGAGCAACAGTAGCTCTGGAAGGAATGCAAAACTCTACCTCGCCACAATGCAGACTGTTCCATCCTCATGATAGCTTCTCCCTGCACGCGACTGACATTTCCCGCCTTACATTTGAAGGGGATGGCTACCAAGCAAAAGAAATGAGGAATTTATATTGGCTTTGCCCTGTGGCTCATATCTGCGGATGTTGCGTCTTTCGCCGTTGATTAAACAGAACCAAAGAGGATCCGTTGGCAGTCCTGGCTCGGTCCCAAACGGTGCCCCAATGGTTATCTTTGTGCCCGTTCAAGGGGAGCAGGTGGGTCCCAACGCGTACATAGAAACGCCCTCGAGCCCGGCATACTCCCACAATGCTCTGCCTCAATCAAGCAATGCGGGAAACGGTGACAGGGAACCGCCTTATTTCTTGACTCTCAACTTGGAATCTCCACAAGCACTGGGGGAGCCCACTTGCTTTACGCAAGAGGGCTCCAGGCTGCGAAGTGCCACCGCTGGCAGCTACATGCTCGCCGACGCAAACACTACAAGGGGGCGGCGCTTCACGGTCCTCTGAGAGAGAAATCGACAGCTCTTTACTTCAAGGGGATGATTAGACAAAGTTGAAAGTTGTAACTTAAAGCTTTTTAGGAATGATGATCCACTCATTATTGCACCGTTAAGAACAACAAGCAACAAGCAAGAAAGGACCATTCGGACATAGCCACAATAATGCCAACCACGCTGCTACAGACCCTGTTTAGGCGATTGCACCTGCTTTAGAATCTGGTGATTGAACACAGTAGAAAAAAAAGCTATTGTTAATTGCTTGAGACATTGCCTTGATATGACACTACTAGTCTCACAACCTTTTCTTTTTCGTTTTTTCCCATTGGGGCATTTCCATATTGCACTTCACTTTTGCACTTGCTAAGCTTTGAAATCGATGGAACAGGTTGAAAATCGAAGAATACAGTGTCAAAACGAAAGAAGTGACAAAAAAATATTCACGGAATAATAAGAGGTGGGATACGTAGACAATCTGCTTTCTTGAAATGAGAGTACAATAATCAACCTTTCATAAACTTTCGTGCATGGGCATGGACAGGGGCAGGGGCAGGGGCAGGGGCTTCAGCAGCAGGTGAATTTGCGTTCTGTGTTTGGGAATTGGACTGTTCCACGGTTGCACCCGCAGCGACATTGCTCGCAACTTGATTGACATCCTGCTCCTGGTTAACGACCTGGCCCACGTTCTTATCTGGAAGGACAGTGCTGCTTGCGGGGAAGCTACGCAGCTCTCGTTCACTTGCTCTTTGCTGACGATTCGGAGTACAATGGGATTCTTCGTCGTACCGCGGGGGTGCATCAGATTTGATGGCTTGGAAGCATGCGGTCTCCTCAATCCCTTCCACCTGCAATGGGTTTTCAGAGCACATCAGTCCAAACATGACGAGATGCCGTAGTTGCATACACATACTGTGTACTTACATCGACATGAATATGCACATACATTACAATATTGCAACTGACAAGTTCAAGATCTTTGATTGGGGAATCCGACATGAAGCTACCCTATACGAGGAACAAGACTGAACAACGCGGGGATGCAGGTTGCAGAAATACTGGTGTTCCAAATACTGGAGGTCATTCCTTTACAGCAAATGTGCACTACTTACAGAAAGGAGGTCCCCCAAGACGGATGTTGACGCTTGAAAGCAGAGACACCAGCCATTTCTTGATGTCCGAACTGCATCCTGTATCTCCCAAACATGTTGTACATCGGTTGTCAGAGCCAAATTGCACTCGGAGGGCAAAGCACCACTTCTGAAAAATTAACAAATTTGCGAGAAGCCATTGGATTGCCTGAAAGTAGGGCCAGGATGACCGACGTCAAGTAAAAAACCGTCAAAATTCAGATGCTGGTATCATGAAACCAGCGAGTGACAACTGCGACTCTGCTACCACGATGCAGGAAATGGGTCAGAACCTAAACATAGTCGCAGATCCCACCTCAAGCTGAGAAGAAAACGGGAATTTGGCCTGAAAGGCGAAGTGTTCAGTGTCACAGGGTCCATTCACCATTGAGCTATTTGTCCTGAAAACATCCTCCTCATTCAACCCAGTGAGTATTAGCCCAAACTGCAACCCGTCATCGACGGGTTGCACCCTAGTTGCAACTGAATAGCAGTACGAGACTAGCAAGTTTACTCTGCATCACACAGTTGCTATATAGTATTTTTTTCCACTTTCAAAATTCTCAAACAATGTGGTGGCGCTTAGCAGTAGCAGAAACCCTCCACACCGATCATTTTCACTAATCCGTCTATAGCATTCCAGAACAGATGATCACCTGAAAAGTGAGAGCTCGGTCCACAGTTCTGGTTGGGGCTGATGGGTACACAGATGAATCTTTGCCCTTAGAGCCTTACTGTTCTGAGGAGCACTGTTCAATGGCCGGCGGAAGCGGAGGCTGGCTGACGCCGCGTCCAGAATTTCAATATCCATATTCAGTGACTCGAGCAGGAGAGCTGCAATGGCGACCCAGAGTGCCAAAGAAAGCTGGTTCATGACTACATTCAAAAGAATAATGCAGTTCCACTAAGCGAAGCATAGAATGATGAAGACTAAGGCTTTACAATAATTAGGTTACAGAGTTAGTCCAAATTCACTAGCGCTATCTTTCTCCACCCTCTCTCGTCTCCATGTCTTTCTCTAATCACTCTCCCTGTCCGTCACCATCTCCCCTTTCCTCCTCCTACCAACCTTCCAACATCAATCTGCCTTCTTCATAATTCTCTCGCTCTTGCGTATCTCACTCCTCTCACTCTCCTGCAGCTTCCCGCCTCCTCCCACTCACTCTCTGTGGTTCGTCATAAAAAAAATGTCAGCGCATACCTTCGTTCCTCACATTTCTCCATGGAACGAGACGAAAGATGTCAGCACCACCCGCCTGATTCGGATACATCTCCACCTCCCTTTCGTTTCTCTCATCCCTGACAGGGTGGCAATGTACAAATGCAATAACGGCAAACAAAGCAAGGAGCCACACCGCCAGTTTCATTACTTTCTAGGTCGCTCCCTCGCCGAGAACATCGAACCTCATGCCAAGCCCACACGACTCCCGAACTTGAGCACCCTTCTAGACTCCTCCCGATATTTCTCCAATGAGCCCTTCCCGCTCCCTCCCCCCCTCACTCTCCCTCTTCCTCCCCTCTCCCTCTCCCTCTCCCACTCCCACTCCCTCTCCCTCTCCCTCTCTCACTCCCACTCCCCTCCTCCCCCTCCCCCTCTCTCTCTCTCTCTCTTTTCCTTTCCTTTCTCTTTGTCCTCTCCTCCTGTCCACCTGCTCCTGCCTCGAGTATCGAAGGCCACAGCCTTCCCGCCGCCATGACCATCTGCGGTCGGGCCCTGTCAGGGCCGTCCGTCAATGGCGCCGACCCCCTTCCGCCCGCCATCCCTCCGTCCCGCGGAGAGCGGCGAGCGGCGTCCTTTGATGAGGCTCTGCGGGCGACGGGCGCGACAGGGCTCCAACGTATTCCATGGCCTGCTCTGTGCTAGTTAGCGCCCAACCGACTGAACAGTTTGCTACACAGCGAACTGGACAGCAATCTGAGCGGCAAACTAGCTCGATCTCTGTTCGTTGCATTGCCATGCGTCTCATGTGCTAGATTGGGACAATGTTCAGTGCTTGTGTGCAGATGTGGCATTGGTCTCACGCATGGCGGTGCTATTTGAATCAATGTGCATGGCCAACAAAAATATGGGTAAGCACGAGCCGGTAGGTCACACAATGAGCGCAACCCTGCTTCGAGGCCCAACAACAACTCGTTGCTAGAAGCAGCCACGAAGGTCCCCGATGTGCGCCACGTAGCGCGGAGGGCAGGTGGGATAGCCATCGGACGGTCACCACCAGCCGTGACGCCAGGCCAGGCAGCGCTGCACGGCGATTGTGCTTTTCTGTCGTCCTTTGTTTAGTTTCAATGCCACTTCCACCCTCTTGGTTTGTTTATGTTTTGTGTTGAAGTCAGTGGCGGAACTACATATACGAGTTGGGAGCTTTAGCCCCCCCTGAGATTTTGAAAATTCAGCTTTCATTTAAATTACCTTTTATGTATTTTTATGCTGAAAACAGGCTTAGCCCCCCTTCAAAATGGGCTTAGGCCCCCTTAGCAAAAATCTTGGATCCACCATTGGTTGAAGTATAAGGTTTCCACATCGCGTGGGCAGTGGCAGAAGCGGCTGGCGGCTCATCGTCTCCACATCACGATACTCGCAAATTATCTTCAAATGTTTTTTGTTTTAAAGAGAATAAAAATCTTCCATGGCTTGTGTGCACAGCAAGGGTCACTTGACTATCATCTGGAAAAGAAAAGGGGTTCTCCTGCGAGGCCCCTGTAACAACTGAACGGGCAAATAGATGATCACAGTCCTACCTGCCATCAAATTTCAAAAGGACACTGAACGCCAAGCTTGGACTAGCTATACGCAACCGGGCCATCCGCCACCTCAAATGTCATTGTGGCTTATCGCAAAAGTTCCGAGTACATATCCCAGGGCTCACATCATGCCCATGTCAAGGCATCTCATCAAGAAAAGACCAAACAGTCTCTACCGAATCCGCTAAACCTGACGGCAAAATCGCAAAAGGATCGGGAACTTGAGAGCACGAGTTGGTGAGTACGCAGCCTGTTATAGAATACCGCCCTCCAAAAATTTGAGAGAAGAAGGAGCCCAGCCAGGACGATGAAGGAGGCGAGGGATCAGGGGAGATAGTGGTGGAAGGACTGTCCTGAGCTTGGTCCTGCGAGTTGGATTGCATGACATTGGACTTGCCAACCGCACTGGCATCCTGATTCGCATTTTGGTCTTGGTTGACAATGGTACCGGCGTTCCCACGTTGGTCGTAGAAGGACGCGGAGTCCATCCATTGCTGCAGCTGTCTTCTCGGGCCATCGGACTCATTATTAGGCTTGCTTTTCAATATCAGTGGATTTCTGCTTGAAGTTGGTATGCTTCGCAGATGCCTTTCCAGCCGGAACGCCGAGAAGCAGCCGGATTTCTGTTTGAGGCGCCTTCAAGCAGAGAGCAGGGTCAGGAGGTGAAAGTAGCTTCTGTTGAAACAGGTGAAGTATCGTCACAAAGTTTGCCTAAACAGGAGGTGCAATGGTGATCTGCATTCATACGATGCTCCTGAAAACGACTAAATAAGCGTGTGGAAACCACCTAGTCCACAAAACCATTTTTACAGGCTCTGACGCCTCGTCACGAAGTTGTAAGTTTCTCGCCTTCTACCTTCGGACAACACGTATCTCTACCAGCAACCCTGTGTCTAATCAGCAGGAGTTCACAAGGACAGCATGAACTGACCGGAACATGTTTCAGGCCGCCAGAGGCTAAAGCTTGAACGCAGACACACATGTTACTCCAAGCTTTGTCAATTTCTCTCTATTGGCACCCCCCGGACGATGTATACGAGGTTGATCAGTAAAACATTTGCCTCGCTAGATTCATATAATCCAATACACGCACATAACCAAACAGAAACAAAGAGGCCAGAGAAGTTAAGCACAAGCTAAACATCTATTCTCCACATATTGTGAGTTTCAAAGTGAGCGAAAAAACAATGGAACTGGTTCTAACGCCACCATAAGAGACAATTTTGACAGAAACAAATGAAGCAATGGTATTCAAATCTCACACGAAGCTCCACGGGGAGAGTCGCTTCAGCATAAAAGATAACAAACTCGTTGCTCGAGGATTCGTTGGAGTCAGGTTCGCCCTCCCTGCCACATCCCAAACCAAAGTCTGCGTGAGTTTCGTGATCTGATACAGACAGCCTGCAACCACAAAAAATCACGATTAAATCTGTTTATCAGCCATGATAAATGACAGAATGCAACACCGGTTGACTTAGCGTGGAATCTCTGTCGGTTACGTCTGGCAACTGGTGACATTCTTCAGAAAAAAGGCTACATGCAAGCATAAAAACATGCAACTTCCGTGATAAACAGAGCGAGGCAGCGGCATGCATAGCAAACGGAGCAACGCACGTATACGTATAAGCATGGCACATGTAATCATCTGCAGAGACGATGTAGCAGCAAAAGTTATAGAATTGCCTGAGCTTCCACGCTGGTGCTTGACTCGAACTCTCTGAATTACAATCCCGAGGCTGCAAGTTCCCCTCCAAAGCTCCGTTCCTCAACCAGTCGTTTCCCGGTAACTGATGAAGATAGAGGCCCAATAAAACATGACTGGCATTCTTTGCAATGACGGCTAAAACTCCAGAATCCACATCCATGAATTGGTATTCTCGAGCTGCAACCGAAAATTCCCGCAGCAAATCCATTGCAATCTCGAAGAAACTTCGAAACCGAGTCCATCCAACCCAACGATGCATGATAGAATGCAATCAACGAACCAAAGGGTCGTCTACTTGATCGAGACGCTAATAATGACAAGGTACATTCCCAGAGGCTGCTAGGAGCCTGGAAATCTGGATCCGTTAATGGGTCACTGAAACATTGGCTAATTCAAAGACCACGCAGCATAGCTGGCCGTTTCTGGTATAAACGGACCAGAATGCAGGCTTACTGAATTAAATCAACAGAACGAATATTCTTTCTCCACTCGTAACAAATATTATCGCAATGCTTACCTTTCTCGAAATCATACCTCCACGGAATTAGCTGGAATTCAATAACACACACACCACGCTCCTGGCTCTTTGATGTGTCCCCTCTCATTTTACTTTCAGCAACAAGAGAATACGCGGCCAATATCGCTGCTAAGCCAATAAACAGAAGGAGCTTCATCGTCGCAATGTATCCTTCTGAACGAGGGAGCAACTGCGTCTTAGAAAGAAACAATTCCGAATCCTCCCCGTGCCAATAGAGAGGAAAAACCTTGACTTAAGCCTACCTCCTTCGACGGTGGGAATGGATATTGAATGAATCAAACCCAGCAAGGAATTTCAAACCATTCCTCCTCCATGTAGCAATCTCCCTCCAAAATCCTTTGAAGCCCGGAACATCCATGAGTAAACCTAGCTGGCTAACCAGCTACTTGATATCTGACGCCTACAAGTGACACTTGCAGCTGACGTTCAGACCGCCTCTGACAGAAGGCGGCGAGACGCCTTCCGATGGCGCCGCAGGCGGACGGGCTGTCCGCCAGCCATGGCTGCCCCTTCTCCGTCTCCATTCAGCCTTTCTTGAGGAAAAAAAATAAAACCAGTATATTTGTCTGGTGATATAATATACATGGCACAATTGACGCGCTAATCGCAGTGTACTGTTTTTAATTTGGATCACGATGCGCATATGTCAAAGCTTGACGCGCGCCTGAAGGCGGCGTTGGACGTTTGAAATTTTGAAAGCGGCGGCCGCGCCGATTACGGCCTTCAAGGGGTCCCCGAAGCGTCCTTTGGCGGAGTCTTCAGCGTCCCCACGTGGTGTACCACGTCCTTTTTGAGTTCAGAATTCCGCTGCTTCTCAATAGCTTGTCATCGTTTTGGCTGAAGGAAGGAATGAAAGAATGTGAAGGAAAATATTATTGGCCGTTTGTTTCAAGTTAAGAGCAGAAATCTCGCCGCGTTCTGGTTTTATGCTTGTGACGCGCTGTTTGATTTTGCTTGATTTCCGTTCTGAGCTTGTGTTGCTGAGAAGGCAAAACTGAAATAGAGAAAATAACAGTCAAGACGACAGGAGAAAAGTATACTTTCTCCAAGGAATGACCGCCGCGGCAAAACTCTTTTGTCACTTCAGCATCATCATCCTCTTTGGAATGAAATTTTAGGAGGATAATGTCTGCAAGTGAATGGTCCTACAATGGAGCTGTCTGTAGCGCATATGACAGGGCTGCGAGGATCTGCAAGTGATGTTCTCAGCCCGCAAGTGTACTTGAACGATTCTGGCGAGCCTCCAGGATCTTCTTTGACGCCGATCAGGCGAGCACTGCTGAAACTGACACGCAGAATGCGGTTCCACATACGACAGGCGCTGAGGCTGCCAGTTGCCTCTAAGGCAGGCGTCCTTGTATCCATCATCGCCTTGCTTGGAGTGATGACGACCTTAGTGCTTTACTATCATTCGAACATCAAAGATTTGTTAGTAGTTGAAGATCACACTACTTTGTCATATATTCTGCCGAAAAGGTAATCCCTTTCTGTTTTTCTTCTGGTGTTTGGAAAGGTTTATCCATTCGGCTTTTGACCAAGTTCATCTGAAAAGAGTTGCCTGCCTTTGTTGAAGTTCAGAATTTTGGCACCAAACCATAGCCGTGCAGTTAAATAACTGCAACAAGGAAAACACACATTTCTGGAGACTTTGCGTTGCGTGAGTCACAGGGGGGCAGGAGAGTTACTACAACGAAATGACGCCATAGCAACGAAGGGAGGCCCAAGCACTGAAAGGACAAGCCGGCGGACCACCATGGGGATTGTACAACGCCTAAAAGGACCAGCAGGAGGCAAGCAGAAGGTATATGCTCTGAAACCAGCCTTCCCAAAAAAGTGAAGCTACCGCCTTTAATAATGGATGTCCTGCAATCAATTCAAGCATGTGAAACAGTAACGTCATCACCTGAAAGATAATTGGGTCTGTCCTTGTCGAGGTAACGCAGCCTGTCAACAATTCAGGAGGAAGCAGAACAACTCCTTCAACAGTATTGCAATATATGTGGCGAACTGAGCCATTAAATTTTCACTTAGACATGTCAATCTTCAAGCACGTTTCAATCAAACAGACCTTCGCTGGGTTCTCTCAAAACCGTAATCGAGGAGTTCTCGAGAACCAGCTCCAAATCAACACACAAAAGGTCTTCTCCGGAGGCGTCGGAGGTGCTTCACAACTGAATGCACAAGTGGGATTCAAAGGACTGGAATTCGTTTTTCCTTCAGTGGGAGACGTAATCTGCGCCTTGGCGCATGGCTGCGCGGGCAAACCAGATTCATTACTCTCTGGAACCGGAAGCATCCAAGCGGCGGATGGACAGAAAACCATCGGCAATCCTTTGTCATCAGATACAATCCGGAAAGGGCTATTTTCGCGTGACGGTCCTTTAGGAAGCACTGGTATTTTTTCGACCCCCTAAAAGATCCTGGGAGGCGGTGATGGTAATGGTCCACTTGCTGTCTTTTAGCCACTCCGTTAGGAAGTGGAAAGATTGCACCAAAGTTCAATCAATTTTCTTTTTTATGAGGATGGCAAGTCGCAAGGAGTTAAGGGTCCACAAGGTCCGCATGCACGACATTTGTCTTTATAGAGCACGATCTACAATTATGAAGCATCATGACGTGTCAAGCCATGGCAATATCAACAACCACTGTTGAAAAACAAAGCTTGTTTAAGAGATCGATTTTACGAGCTACACTCTTTTGACAACCATCTACATTGTTTTTAGGGCCACAGGCCCTCAGAAAAAACTCAAATAGTTACAATTCTGCAGTACGTTGTGAATGACCATCGCAAGAGCGAATGCTCCTTCCGCGCTATGTACATTGGTTAAAAAAACATACACATACAAGTCAAAACAAGGACAGGTATGGAACATCCTGCACTCGCTCAACTAAGATTGGAGTCTCTTGCTCGTCGACGTTCCATCCTTTCACTGACAGCTTGAAGTTTTCCCCTTCCCTGGCCTTAAACTTCACATCCACTTCCATTGTCTCTCCCGGAACAAGAGACACATAGTTGTCTGAAAAACGGACCCCCAGTATTCTCCCGTCGCCTAACGTACCGCCATTTGGATCATCCGAGCGAACACTCATTCGGATGAAGAACGCTACGCCAGGTCCCGCCTTTGGACCATCATTCTCATACTCTTCCTCCTTTTCCTGTCCACTTTTGACGTTTTCTTGGACAAGAGTCTTCATCCTCACCAAGTCTCTTTCTTCATGACTACCTGCCATTGAGCTGTCCTTTCTGTAATGATCTTCACTCTCTGACCTCTTTCTTTCTACATGGTGCTCTCCTTGTCCATCACTTAACGCAATCGCCAGGCCTTGCTTCAGTTTTTCTGGTCTTTCCTCTCTCTCCGCGACCGCACTTTTCCCAAGTTCTAATTTGTTTCCTTGCCTTTTGGTCGTGTTTCCCAAAGACCTTTTGCCTTGGTTTGTTAGCTTGACTCGAAGGTTGAACCCACTCATAGAATCACGCTTTCCAGAAACCTCCACACCCACTTTCACCTTCTCTCCTCGGAATTCACCGTCTAAAAGAGTGTAATCTCCACGAGCGGCATACATCCAATAAAAATTCCGTGACAGCTGAGATTCAGAGGAATCACACAGAGAAAGAAGAAGAAAATATACATCGCTTGCTCCCATGCAGGTGCAATCAGGGACCTACAATGAACACCCCAAACAAAAAGTGACAAAAAATTTAGTCCGACCCCCAAGAAACTTCGTTCCGAGTTACTGCAATTCAGCATTAGCCGTCCCCTCATTACCTGGAAAACTCTTGAAGTGCTGAATGGGTTGATGGTGAGGTTTCCAAATGTTGCATGATCCGGGCAAGTCCCATCCAGATTATATACAGATGCTCGGACAGAAACGTTAACCAACTTAACCGCTGTAGAATTGACAACCTGCACACACCAAAGACATGAAGAACCTCTGGCCAATTCAGAAATTGAGAGGAAAGGGTAATTGGGCAGAAGAGACGGACGGCAACTTTCCACTCTCTATGCAAGTTGTGCAGTGAATCATCGGAATTGACCTCAACAAAGCGAGAATGGAGATTTATTTGCACGTGAACCGGCTCTGCTGCCGCCCGGACCCCAAAGAGCCCTCCGCAGACATCGAGCTGCCAGTCATAGAGTTGGCCCCTCAGACCCGGCCAGGGATTCTGCGTCTTCCATATTAGAACTCCAGTATATCCGGTCCACATCCGAGAATTCCAGCTTTCTATAAGCGCGCGATATTGCACATAGTTCACCAGCTGAGCCTGTCGTTTCAAACGAGAGAAATAAGACTTGTGATAAAATAAAACTTTCGCAGAATCTTTGCAGTTTCAATGAAATTCAACCTAACAGCAACTGCACCCTAGAGTTCGGTAAAGCAAGGCACCTTGTTGCAGAAATCGTCGAGATTGGTTGGAAGTCCATACATGGCAATCTGATCTCGGACCATCCCCGGTTTCGAGTATGGAATGTATGTGTGATAATCCCACGCTCTATTAGGAATCTCCTCAATATCTCCGTCTCCAAGCACCTTAAATTCAGGTGGACTCCAGTACTCCGAAGGAAAGGTGGATCGTATTGTGCTCGCCTCAGGCATACCCACATTTCCGATTTCCGGGTTGAACCCCCACGGGTAGAATCCTGAGGTGTAGAAATCTTCCGGATTCAGAATGTTGTACGGTCCATCACTCCATGCCCCCCTGCCTTCTCCAAAGCCGTCCCACAAAGAGCCCTGAATGTAAGGGCGCGTGCCATCAAGAAGAAGACTCGGATCTTCCTCCATGGAGTTAGGCCTAGGAGAGCCATCGTTTCCATGTATGTGAAGATTCAGTTCATCGGTTTTATCCACTGATAAACCCCTTTCCTCTGCATTACCTCCTCCATCCCTTCCTTTGCCAGCAGCAGCAGCAACAAACGGCAATTCTGAAACCTCGTCTGCTTCCCCACCCTCCTCCAAACCGAGGAGCAATCCTAACCCCTTTGGAGAACTCTCTCCTTCGCTTGTTTTCCCGTCTATGACCTCCTCACGCCCCCCATCTTCCTGAACCCTGACCTCTCCCCTTGCTGCCCGGTAACCAAGCCTCAGCTTCGGATCTGCTCCGGAAGGAGGGCTCACAATTGCAGAAGATGCCACACTCTGAGGGAGAATTCCATTAAGGCGCAAATCAGCAATGAGGGCGGAGTTCAGATCTTCCGGAGGAGTGGTTTCATTTCCGCCTACCCACAAAGCAAGGCTCGGATGGTTCCGTAAAAGCTTTACAGTGTCCCGTGCACATAGAAGGAAGAGGTTGTGGTCTAACGGCCAGTTTGGATCGGACGGTTCTATGCCGCGACCGTTGCAGTCTCCTGTGATCCAAAACTCTTGCCACACCTGTGACATGGACACGTGGCAGATGCTTGTAGGGCGTATCTAAAGCCATGCGTGCGGAATGAAAGCTGGAGAAAGCTATCAACAAGAGCTTTTGAAAATCGCTCAGGCATACCCTGGAGATTTACCATCAAGAACATTGATGGCTTGGAAGATTGATCACTGTAAGGAATATGTATGCTACTATATGGTAACAAGTTTTAAGAATTCTCTCACCAGAATTCCGCGTTCGTCACATGCATCGTAGAATTCGGGACGTTCTGCGAGAGCTCCGCCCCACACGCGAATCATGTTCAGATTTGCATCTGCGTGGAAGCTGACTTCTGTCGCGTAGCGGTCCTTTGACAACCGAAGCATGCCGTCCGACACGATCCAATTCCCGCCGCGAATGAACACCGGCTGCTGGTTCACTCTAAAAAGCCTGAAATGCACACGTGGAAAAGAATAAAATAAACAGAATTTCATGGTATGACACATGATATGATGTGAAGGGAGGTTTGAACGTTCAATATCAGTCCATTTCATTTCAAGAGGAAACATTCCAAAGCAACCCACATGAAAATAAACTGTTCTTCATGGGACGATGCTTTTCAAGCTGAGTGACCCAATCACAAAGACAACACAGGCCTTCATCCAGAATGGGAGATAACTTGACAGCAAACGGACCTGCCACGTGTGCTTGGATCAATGGTGGAGACGATCTGGCGAAATCCAAACCGTTCTTTCCACGAATCAGTTTCCCCGTATTCGCTGACCTCAGCCGTGACCTCAACAGTGTAAAGCGGCTGCTCGCCGAGTCCGTTTGGCCACCACAATTGAGGCATTGTGAATTTCAACTGTCCGTACAACAGCCCCACATTACCTCTTAAAAATAAAGAAAAACGTAAGGACGTCATCTGCTGAGCTTACTCCAAAACATGAACATCTGTACAGCGGTCTGTTTGACAAAATCATTCCCACTCCTTTACAACGGATAGAGCGGACCGGGAACAAAGGTAAGAAGGGAAGCTTTGAATAGCGATCGGCAAAACTTACTGGCGTGAAAGTGTGAGTGATTGTTTCCCCTGCTCCAATTTTAAAGTCTTCTGATTGGCTGGCATGCACGAGGCAGAGGTCCGGTTCAACCTCTAAAGACACAATGACTGTGATGGAGCCTATGGCTGCTTTTTTGGATGCATTTTTTAGTTCTGACGATACATGAAGCAGAGCTTCTGTGAGGTCAGCTTTTGTGAAGACGGAGACGAGGTGGGTGTCCTGAATAACAACTGGCTGCAAAACATATCCAAGTTTAGGCACAGTTGGACAAAAACAGCATTGTTGAGATAAGTTTTCTTGTCCTGGCAAGGTTCGACATTGCAAGAGGAAACTTCTGGTGGTATGGAGACTTCAACCAATGACTGAAACAGGCAGAAAAGGGAGGGAAAAGGGGAGGATGGGGTTGACTATCCTCGAGTTTGCAACTTACTCCCGTGAGTTTGAGGGCCACCTCGTCCCACATGCCCGTGTTCCGGTCCCTGTTTGGGCCAACCGCAAACCTTCGTAAGACCTATAGACACATGATGATTGCATCAGCATTCACGGGCCAAACAGGAACTCGGAACTTCAGCAGAATGATGTGTTATCTTTCAGAAAGAGGAGCATAGAGCAATCACTGCCTCTGCGGTCCGCCCCAGGAAAAGCCCAATCTTTCTTTCTTTTCATCAACAGTTCATTTTCAACGCACGGTTTTAGACTATATCCAATGCGACAGGCCCCACAAGGAGGGAACGGCCACAAGCAGCAGTGGGTGGCAGAACAGCATGGGTAGGAAGCAGAGAAAGCAGGGAATAGAGAGAAATTGGCCCATGAGAGAATTAGAGAAAGAAGGTCGATGGAGATATGGCAGAAGCAGCAGCGAGGAGTAGTGAGCAGCAGCAGATGATGGGGGATTGAGAGGCGGCGGAGCAATGTGAGAGGGAGCAGGGCGAAGGGAGTAAGAAAACGTAAGACGCATGAGAGGAGTAATCAACCAACCTGATTGGGATGATCCAGTCCCATCCCTCCACATATTGTGCAGAGACATCCTTCGCAATCTGCACATCAAAGCCGACGGCAGCGATATCACTTATAGATCTACATCTGATGCTGCAAGTCCAAAAGTAGAGGTGGCCCAATGATGCGACATTGTGGTGCGCAAAGCAGAGGTGGCGTTAAGGGGACAGCCCACGTCATGATCGCCGCCCTGCCCGCCTCCCTCCACTCTCCCCGGATGGTCCGGAGGATGAACCAACACCGCCACTTTGTTCGTTCTGCCAAACTGAGCAACATCCGTAACATCGAGACGGTGCCGCAGAAACATGCCACGTGGCTGTGCTAGAGGTATTTGTCTTCCATTGACATAAACATCAGCAGAGTAATTGATGCCTCGGAAAAGTAGCCAGACTCTGCTGCTGTGGCCTCCCTGCCAATACCCAGGAGATTTGGGATGTCCTTTAGCCAGGTATAAGCTCGGATGTTAGCAAGCAAGCAGAGAGAGGCAGTGCTCAGGAGGAGGCGCGCTCTGTTAAAGGCTGCTCACCGCAGCTTTTTGAGATGTAGACTTAGGCAAGTTGAAGCGTGTGCAGAACCAAAAGGTGTAGAAATCACGGCCAACTGCCCCAATGTCAGGAATGCTTTCGCTGTTGAGGCCGTAAAATGGCTCCGGAAAGACTCCATTCTTCACAAGCGTAGTCAGGACCCTGCTACCATGAACCGCATGGTATCAGCATCGTGAAGTTAAAAATGAAGAAAAAAGACCTGGAAAGATAGCACAAGAATTACCTCTTAAGCTTTTGTTATTGCATGGTTTCCAAAATACCTCGGGCTTACAAATGAGGAGTCCAAATACAAAATGGCCTTGATAATGTATCATGACTAGGACCTGCCTCCATTGACGTTCGCTCGAAAATGCACAATCATGGTCGTAAATATATTTTATCTTCTGCACTTCTTAAGTGCTACAAACAAAATTCTTTCAATTTTAAAAAGTTCTGCGATGGAATCAGAAGACCAACCTAGATTGGACGGCGCTTCTGTTTTAATTAATTAAGATAATTGTAATGCACTACTTTTGAAACTCAAGTATTTCGTTGTCTGGAAGTACAGCCCTATCGTTTCGACACAAGAAAGCTGTACGGACACTCACGTGCCGGGAACAACAGCTGGAAGCCATCCATCAGCGCCATGTTGCGGACTCCCGCTGGCAGACAGCTGCTCTCCTGTCTCCTGCACGTCTCCCGCTCTCTTGGCGACCCAATCTTGATCCAACCTCAGGAAAAACGGAGTCATGCTTTCAATTCAGTCCAGACGACTTAAACAATTGCTACCGTGCATATGCAAACAGTCGTTTGGGCCCTAATAATACATGAAGATGGTTTTTGAAAATGTATTCAGCCAGCATTATGGCCTTCGTGTAATGTACCCCAGAACACTTGACGCACTCTCTGCAGCAGCCCAGCACTTATGACGACGGCGCCACGGCAGGAAGCAATTTGCCACGTGGCAGGCGTTGATTCGTCGATGGTCAGGCTGGCGAACTCACGGCACAATACGGGCACGGAGAAACCAGTTACGGCCACATCCAAAACGACAGTAAAGTCAAAGTCAACGTCATCACAATCTTTAGCGCTGGCGGCTGGCCAATCAGCAGAGTCCCGCGGTACCTCACCGTACGGTTCGCTGGCCAGTAACTCGCCGGTTGGCTGACTGTTTCACCACGTGACAGCATCCAATTGGCTGGCAGGATGCTGCTGTGTCGCCAGTGGCTTCGGGTGTGCCTGTCACTCCCCATACATAAAACGCTGCAGCGCATGCGCCCTCCCTCCAGCGCGGGCACTTCCTTTAATCACGGAGGCCGTCCTGCGAGGAAATTCGAGTTCTGGCATGCACGGACGCATGCAGGAGCTGTGAAGCTGCGGCCCGATCGATATTGGATGTGTTGACGGGCTGGACACGCGACAGGAGGAACCTGGAAGACTGCAAGAAAGAGGCAAGAGCTGGCAAGGTAGGATCACACTCCGCGTCTGACTTTCAAGGAAGTGGGAGAGCGGTTGTAATGTCTTTCTTTTGGGGCACATTAGAGCGGTTGATCCCTAGTTTATTGCACCTTTATCTCTAGCTCTCCTCGGCACAAAGTACGCCTTCAGGTCCCTTCACTCGTACTCCCTCCCTCCCTCCCTCCCTCCCTCCATGCATTCACACGCTGCTGCCAGTATCTTTGTGGATGTTCTCCTCTAACACGGGCACTGCCTGTCAAGCCAAGCGCTTCTAGTTTGGGAAATCACTCGTGTGCGCGCTGCACTAGAAGCAGCAGCCACATTTGGACCAGCGGGGAAACCCAGACATGCTATGTACAAGGGCAATGTACGGCCTGGGATTATGTACAGTCCAAGGGCTCTCCCTGTCGAAAAAACAGTAACGAGGTCAGAATCAACCAACAAGGAGAACTTTTCCTTCGCCAGCATGCTGCTGTGCCTCCATTATGGCAGCTTTGACATCGGCGAGATCGAACTGTTTCCCAACACGCGGGACGATGATCCCCTCCTTTAGCAGAGTCATGATGTAGTGGGCCAGCGCATCCCTCCTCGCCGGAGTCCCATACTTGCGTTGGATCCAATGGAACAAGTAGAATCCGTGGAGGCGGACGTCCCTGCAATATATGCATGTAAACAAAACATGTAACGCTTGTGTTCAAATTGCAATCCTGGAAAGTCACGCTTGCTTCTAACGAAGGATGACATAGCAGTTTCGGCGGAGGTTGCATGCAAGTTCTGAGAGAGTTCCGTTGTCGCATATCATATACTATGCCTACTACGCCACCACCATCACGAAGTAGAGACAAGCCTTCACTTCAGCAGCACCATCAGTCTCCTCCTGGAAGGGTCAACTGACGAGTCAGAGTTACTCAGCCATGCCATGCTCAAATGCTTTCTCCTGAAGGAGAAGGTGTGCAGAACCTGAGGAGCAGGTCCCTGTGGGTGACCGCGACCTCGTCCCCCGCAAACGCGCCGTACACGAGTACGGTCCCCCCGTCCCGCACGCACGAGGCGACCGCCTTAGTGGCCTTCCCTCCGACCGGGTCCACCGCTCCATAGACGCCGCCGCCCCGCGTGGCCTCCCTCACCGCCGCCACCACGTCCTCCTCCTCGCTGTTCACAACCTGCACGTGTTTCGACCAGTGTGAGGGCATGCACAGGGCATGGGTCAATCGTCGACTAGCATATGGCTGCCTTGCTACAGACATGATAAGCTGCTCGTGCCATGATAAGCTGTAGATCCCATGGAATTGTGAAGAAACACGCCGGTAAAGCATTCAGGGGTGGAGATGGAGGTCTTGCCAGACCATCACGAAGAGAATAAGAAACAGATGTTCAGTCATTTAAGAAGTTATCAGCGACATTCAAAGCTTTCGTGGAATGTTCAGAGCACGTTTTGTGTCGAAGCGTTTGCATACCACATCTGCTCCAAGCTTTTTGAGCTCCTCAACTGCTCCACTGCGCCGCACCACGTTCACAGTTTTTATACCCTGATGCCGCGCGTACTGGATGAACTGCTTTCCCAATGCAGAAGAAGCTGCAGTCTGGAGAACATACTCTCCGCGTGGTACGTCAAGTTCCTGCGAATATTTCACCGAGTGTCGGATCAGCATGCCAAATCTCTGACTCGACACTAATCACCTCACACTACTCGATCAATCTAGGGACTGCAAAATAGTTGGTGACTAAGTTTCAGTGCGCTGCCGTTCTGCCGAAAGTATCCAAGGTCTTCCGAGAATGTCAATGCCTATACGGAGAAATTTCATGTTTTCTGCTGCATTTTAGTGCAGAAAAAAAGAAGTATGTAGCGTCTAGAGACAGCTTACGTCCAGTAATCCCACAACTGTCCATGGATTGATGAAAAACTGAGCCGCAGAGCCATCAGAGACTTCATCGGGAACAGCGACAACATTTTCAGCGGCCGCAGTGATGTACTCTTGCCAGGTGCCATCTCCCTGCCGGCCCTTCTCAGAAACAAGGGGGACAACTCGCTGTCCAACCTGCAGAAATGCGACATAAGCAAAGTAAGCAAGACAAGTGCCTTAAGCTAAGTATTTTTTTTTCCTTAAGCTATTGTAATTAACGGGTGTGAGACTTGCCGTCCACGTGCAGTGCATCTCTCTGCCCGTATATGTGCTCTTGCACGCGGTAAACGTGGAATAAATCATCTGCGACGTAGGATTGAAGTTGTGCAGCTAATCTCACATTCAAATAACCACGACTGCCTAAGTAATTACAAATTCTCGACGATGCATGCAGGTGATAATTGCGCACGAGAAAGCTCTCTCAATTGTCTCCACTTCCTTTTTACAATCCTTTTTTGGCGTTGACGAGAGAACTCGTTTTCCTGACTGCGAGTAAGCCCATAAATCACGGCAATCCCATCTGGAAAACACTCCAGTAACTTCTGCCGATAGGCACATGCTTGCTTGGCGTGGATGCACGAGATTGCTCACATGGACATCTCTCACCGCTTCTCCCACAGCTTCCACGACTCCCATCCCTTCTAATCCAGGCGTAATCGGCCACTTCTCTGGAGTAAACTCTACATATCGCCCTGATAATGTCATGATGTCTGAAGGATTCACTGGTCGGCAACGCAGGCGGATAAGAACTTCGTTTTCTGTAAACTTTGGTATGCGTTTGTTTGGATTCAAGATAAGCTGTGTCAGATAATCTTCACCGCTCGGCGATTTCATCTGCACCGCCCGCTGCATGGTGTCTAAACTAACCAAATGCAATGGAATCTTTTCTGCAGTCGTTCGCTTCTGTGTAGATATTTGCTTCTGCAAGACGAAATCTTCCAAGCTTGGAGTCTGATTCCTGAAGCCGAGCTCGCGCAAAGTCTTGCTCACTGTTGCGGATTGTTGGAAAAGCTGTTGTCGCTCGGCTGCGCCGCTTCTGCCATGCGGAGGAGGCAAAAGTAGCCAATGGCTGTCTGTGGATCAGCTTACTGCGATCTCAGTCACATGCAAGCGTTTGCATGCATAATCCGCTAGAGTATGTACCGACATGTTTTGACGACCCGTTAGCTTCTGAAAACTGCTGCACTGCGCTGTACTTCGTTCATGCATTCAACACGACAACACACACACAAACACACATTCTGTCGTAGCTCATAGAGTCATTTCTGGCTACATGATTGTTCTTGGAAATTTTGTACAACGAGTCTACTCTTGTGACTCACAAATTTTCCCACATTTGACCAAATTTTATGATAGACAACACAATTTTCTCACGTTCACGTTCACGTTACGTTACGTTCATTCATACTAAGATTGAAATCACATACAAGAAAAAACTTAGCATTGGTAGACAGTTTACAAGCTTCCCGCTACTCGCTGCGCGAATGGACCAGACCACTGAATATTCCTCCACTAAAAATCAGTATGTTACAGCAGTGAAGGTGAGACCAACGTAGGAAGGAGAAACATCGGCATTATTCGAGGTGTTGCCATTATCTGTTGTTCTTACTGACACATGCGTCTGCCGAGCTATTATATTGACTAATATATCATCTCCGCAACCTGAAAAGATAAGACTTACACCACTGCGATCTTGGTTAATTTATCCTCCCGGCCCACAAGTGATGAAAAAATAGCCTCTACTCCAATGTGCACATCAGGAACACTATTATTCCTTCCTACAGAAGTCCCCTGAACGCTTTTCCCTTTCTCTTGCCGCTCTGTAGCTTCAGCAGCTCAACAGAACTTGCTTCCGAGGCCATCCCTCCTCGAACCTGGACAGAATGTCAGCCGTCACCCTTGTTCCTTGGAAATCGACATATTCAAGGTCTTGACACAAATGGGCCACACAGAAGGCGCCTGCGTTTGACACGTGTGCTCCACGGATGCTTAGCTGCACAAGGTCCTGGTTTGACAGAACAAGCGCTTCCAAGGCCCAGTCCAGGAGGTTTCCAAATCCCTCCAAATGAAGGCTGGTCAGATTGCTGCAGCGATCAGCTAACACAGCGATGGCAGCATTGATGTCGTCAAACTCCATGGAGTTGTTGCCGATCACACGCAGAGACTTCAAATTGGATCCGATGTTGCCAATCGCCATCATGGTCGGGAGGGCAACAAAGATTTCTCTCGTCATTCCGCGCCTCGTTTGCTTTGTGATGGGGAGATTGATGCTAAGAGCTGCAAGACATCAAGAATAGGTGGACACGTGAGTATTGGTCCACACAGACAGAAGAATACCAGAATTCAAGCTTTAACCATGTTGACGATTGGAGGAGGAAACTCACTGTGAAGGTTCAGGCAGTTGGAGATGAGCGCCTCAATCGCAGGAAGAGTGAAGACTGACGGATTCGACGCGAGGGGATCGACGATGCAGTTGAACGACTCCAAATGCTTGCAACCTTCTGCCAAATATTCAATACTCCTGTACCAGCAAACAAACGAACATGTAGGGAGGGTCAACAACAGGTCCTCACTTGCAAACCCCCTCCATTTCACGAACAATACAAAAACGCTCAAAAATCTCTGTACCGACTGTTAGCCAAAAGCTTGAAACCGTCGACCGCCTGACCCTCTTTGGAACCCTAAACCCTAACGAAACCCCTCTTACCTGTCAGAGAGGCCTTCGCTTCCAGAGATATCGACGTCAGTGAGGAGAGGACACGTGGCCGCCAGCAGCTTCATGGCATCGTCTGAAATGTCCCGCGCATTGCGGAGGTGCAGGCGGCGGAGGTTCGGACAGTTCGTCGCCACAGCGAGGAGGGAGGCGTCGCCCTGCGCGCCTTCCAGGTCGAGATTGGTCAGCAGCCAGCCCGCGCCACACGATGGGCCGCCCTCCACAGGGGAGAGGGCGGAGGCGAAAGAGAGCCTGCTCACAGAGAGGCTGTCCAGATTGCCCCACTTGTCCATAGCTGCAAGAGGAAGCACAAACGAATGCAAATGTCAGACACTGGATGCTCTTTCTTGGCTGACTACCCAACTTAAAAAGACATACACACACGTTCGGCCGCAGGGGTTTACTACACTTGCCAACCTCGAATATGGCGGGGATGAGAATGCCCCCATTAATGACTGTAGGAGGGAAATAAGTGTACCTTCTCTGGAAACTGTATCTCCCGCCAGGCGCACACTCTTGAGGTTGTCGCAGTCGTTAAGGAGGGTCAGCAGAGCGGCATCCGTGACTCGGGCGCTACTCCGAAGGTCCACCACCTCAATCAGAGGACAGTTCTCTGCTCACACAAAGACAGAACCTATCTCAGATAAATTACATACATTAACAGGAACAATACTTAGCAATGTAGCGCAGGACACAAACGAGAAAGTAGAACTCAAGAAATAACCTACACAAAGCACACATTCGAGAACTAATCCCTAAATTTGTCCAGAAAACAACAATGCAAGATACAGGACCCGAGCACAGGAAAAGCGAGCGAGAGCAGCCATATGATAAGCTATGATATGATGAGCCACATGATTACACACCTGAGAGAGCAATGAATACGTCCGACAGCGAGGTGCTTTCCTCTCCGTGCGCCCACCCTCCCCCGAGCTGGGCCCTAATGCAGCGCAGCTCGGGAAGGCCTCTCGCCATCATCACTGCCTGCTCGTGCGACATACTGCAGCCACGGAGGCTGAAGGAGAAGAGCTCCGGGCAGCCTGCAACAAGGGCTTCTACTATTGCATTCAGTACCACGCGTTCCTGCATGTTTACGAACCGGCTCATGCTCAGTTCCAGCACTTGAAGACTCGCACATTTGCCCGCGATTGCCATGAGGGCTGTGTTCACGTCCCCCATGAACTCCTCAACTTCCAGCGAGATCAAGTAGGGACAGCTGATTGCTACTGCCGCGAGACCCGCAAAGGAGCAATGCGCAATTTTGATTTCGGTGAGTTCGTTGCAGCTGAGGTCCACAGCCTTGCGCATGAAGCGGTCTCCCACAGAGAGAAACTTTGAGAGAGAAGCTTCTGCGAGAGGGTCCAGGTCCCACACGCATTCCTTCAGGACTTCATCTAAAGGCTCCTCCGCCATCCCCTTCCCGCCATTGGGCTTGTTTGGGCCCAGCACTGCGGTTAGGACGCGCTGCCGAGCCCACGCGCGGCCGTCCATGGCTTCCCAGCAGCGCGGGGCCACCACCGCGTGGTGCCACGTCAGACACGCCAGCCCCGCAGCGAGCCGGTCCTGCGGCTGGAGCTGCACGAAGATATTCACGAGAAGGTCCTGCGAGAGAGAGGCCCAGTCGTGGTCTGCGCCATTCGGAGAGAGAGAAATGCGAGAAAGGCTTCTGACGACTGCGCTCTTCCTCCCTCCTCCAACTGCCTTGCGCCCTTCCCCCCCCGCATGAGCCGCCTTCGACATCACTGCAAGACGGCTCTCACAAACCTCGCTACGTCTGAATGCAGCCATCTCCGAGGTCTGTCTCACTCCCCTCTCCGATTTCTCAATCCGCTCCTCCCTCTCTGACCTCTTCCCTTAAGTCCTCCCCTGCAGGAACGGTCACGGCCATGGCCTGGCTATATATGCGCGAGCCGCCGCCCTCCCTCGCGGGGTGCGCGTCGCGCCACGTCACCATGCAGCCGTCCGGAGCGGGCCGCCTGTACGGCCTCCAAACATTTTGGTGCTGCCCGCTGCCATGGGCAGCAGGCTGCAGCTGCCCGGGTTTGCAGCTGGCTGCCCGGGCGAGTGCGGCCGCCGGTTGGAGCGCGCAGCGGGGCGCCACGTCGGCGGACGGGCGGGTGGGCGGGCGCGGGCCCCTCAAGGCGCGGCCCCGCGGGCGCTACGTCGCCGGGCGAGGGCGAGGGCGACCGCCGCCGCAGCCCCCGCCAGGCATGCCATGCCGGGCCATGCAGGCATGCGCGCCGCGTGCCCGCACGTGTGGACTCTACGCGTCGAGCTGCTCTCGAGATTCTTCTTTTCGAGTTTTTTTGTTTGTTAGTAAAGTAGGGGTGACGTGGAAGCCAATTGCTCAAACGTTTTGCCAGCCCGAAAAAGCGGTTTATTGTGCAGGAAATGCATGCAGCGAATCGCTGGCTGCCACGTGTAGAGTGTTGAAGATTTGGTGCCAACTTTGACGTTTTGCGGCACGGCTGGTGGTTTTCCCCCCACGCCCGCCCGCCTGCCTGCGCGGCAATCTGCGGTCCAAAAAATCAATGGACCGCGGTGAGGCCGCGACAGTCGCCGCGAGTTAGTTGGCCCCGCCAATGAGGAGCCACCGACCACGGGACTGTCGGCGCGGGGATATCTTTGACGTTTTCCACGCCGGGCGGGATCCATGCACTCATTTTCGCGACTGTTCCCGTCCAGTTCGTGGAACTGTGTGGGGGGTTGCGGGGCGGGTTTCTGACAAGCGCGCTGTTCATGTGACACGACGCGAAGCTGAAAATCGCGCTGCACTGCCGGCCAATCAATCTCGGCGGTCCGGCCACGTGGGCGCACTCACCTGCCACAGTGAGTACAGTACAGCAAGGCGCCATGTGCGCCAGCGACTGTACGGAAGGATGCGCTGGATACTAGTACGCACGCACTCCTTTGATGGCGAATCGGATCTTCTCGGAGCCTTCGAACGCAGAAGACCAATGGAGAACCGGCGTACCACATCATGGTCGTCTTCGAATCTTTGTTAGGATCTTAAGGAGATCTTATAACCTAATTGGCTTTCGATCTGCCTACCGCCAGCCTGGCCCGACGAATGCGAAGCCCTTGCATGGCTTGAGGCCAGACTCGGAGAGAGGGAGAGATCTGTTCTGGGTGATTCCAGGCAGTCCAGATACGGTAGACCTCGGAACTCGAACTAACCCTACGATGCGTACAAAATGAGCGATGTGGCATTGAACTCACGATGGCCAGGCCCATCAAATGTACACGGACAAAAGCAGCATGGGGAACCACGAGAAACTGGTCGCAGAGGACCCCAGGGAACGCAAGAGAAAAGCTAGGAGAAAGGAGAGATGTGACATTGATAAAAAAGGAGGCGTTGATCAAAAGAATGTGGTCACTATTGCCACAGGAGACGGGTCACAACACGCGGAGTCCACTGGGGCGAAAATCCGTGGTTCCTCACGCTGATTTTGTCCATGTCCATTTGATGGCCTCGCCATCGTGAGATCAATGCCACATCCCGCTTGAAGACCCTCTGAATATTGATGCGATGATAATGATGATTACAATTTGCACAACGATCACTCGACCGGCTTCACGTGTCACCCATACCGCCCCCCTTTTTTGGTTATCCCGCCACTGTTTTTTTGAAATCCGACCCTCCCATTTCGGCTATTCTGCCCCCCTCCCCCATTTTGGATATTTCGGGAGGAGATCGCCCCCCTTTTTTGAATATTTCTTTCCCGCCCCTCCCGTCCGCTCCCCTCCCCTCCCCTGCCCTCCCCCTCCCCTCCCCCTCCCCCTCCCCTTCCC
>CM074817.1:440438-479745 GCA_037447605.1 Zygnema circumcarinatum
CATCGGTGACCTTCGCGGCTGCTTCTAGGGCTGCGTTGTTGTGCCTAGGCGTAGTTTTCCGCTCCTAGCTTCGTTTTATTGTGTTTCGGTCCTTTGTGACCAGTCCTTCGTGGTTCCACATTTTGCCTTTATCCATGTAAATTTGATGGCCTCGCCATCGCGAGTTCAATGAAAGTTTGCGTTATCGTTTCAGTCCACTTCATATAATTAAGGTTCGAAGACATTTCTATAAAAAGGCAACGCACGAGGATCTTGATCCGCAGCCTGTTATTTCTCCTTGGGTCCTTTGCGTCCAGTTCCTCGTGGTTTCCCATACTGATTTTGATGGCCTCATCGCCATCGTGAGACCAATGCCACATCGTCCATTCTTTAAAAATAAAATAAAAGCTCGTTCGTCGTACGGTTTAGGAAAGAATGATGTTTAGGAAGGTTTAGGGTTTAGGTTTAGGGAGGGATCCGACACCGACGTTCAAAGCAGTGACGGCCACAACGGAATCGGTGACAGTAAAGTGGTGCCACGTGACATTTTGACTGCCACGGTGGAATTCCTCAGCCTCTTGGAGTCCACCACGTGGCACGATCCGAGCTCAGTTCCCGGGAGGGAGGGAAGGAGGGTGGGAGGCCGCCTGGTAGGGTTGGGTTGGGCTCGCGGGTGCAGGTAGCCATGGCGCTCTGCCGCCCTCCTCCTAAGGATTGCAAGGGCGGAGGCGGCTCAAATTGAGTGGTGGAAAGGTAGGAGAACGTGGATCAACGTTTTTCCCTGACCTCGTTGAGGATGTGTTTTGAGCACCTCCATCCCTGCCTCCCTCCACCCTTCACCCGCCCCTTTTCCGTCTCATGCTTGACAGTTGTCACGAGATAGCCTGTTGCTTCATGCTGCATTGCGTGTCATGCTCACTGGAAAATACCAGGACGTACCTCAAGTCATCAATGTCTTCGCAAATTTAAACTGAATAGCATGTGTGATGAACGCCACCGCCTTTAATCCTTGTTGAACTCGAGAACCTTCACAAATACCTCAAGTACTTGTACACAGCTTCCCACGAAGCAGGTAATGAGCACCATGCGATATGGTTTAGTGGAGTTTTTTTGTGAGAGCTACTCCTGATGCCAGTCATAGCGGTCCATACTCGCAATTTTTCGCGCTAAGAAAGCAGAGTCCTTTGCTCTTCGCCTTCACGTGCCTGACGACCATAACTTATATTCAGTCACACAGATCGAGCAGTCTGAGAGAATTTCTGTTGAATTACATCTCTTCCATCCAAAGCAAAGAGTGTCTCTCTTTATTTTCAATCCAATTACTTATCTTCGTAGCGCCTCCGACCTTGCAGACAGCGCAGACGAAGCGTAAGGCGTTGGAGGTAACGTGACCAGGGTCATGAAACGCCCTCGAGAAGAGGCCTTCTGGGGAGACGAGAAGGCGGAAGACGTTAAACCGTCCCTGAACGCACATGGATCTGTGAGAGGGCAACACGCAAGCAATGGCGGGCGGAGCAGTCGGCAGGCATGCTTTCCTTTTACTATTTTGAACAGACTGAGGTGGTTTAGTGGCAACAGAGAAGGCAAAAAGAGCAATTGGTAGACGTGAGAAGCGGAGGTTTCTAGGTGGAAGGAGGTGGATGAAAAGGAGGGGCAGAAGACAGACGAGGAGGGGGGAAAGTGGGTACAGGACGAGTGGGTGGGGAGACGGGGGGGAAGAGAGATAGAGAGTGGGAGGGGAGGGCGGGGGATGGAGAGAGGAGACGTGAAAAGGGAGAGGGGAGAGGGACGACGAGAGGGGAGAGGGTGAGAGGGAGTCCCTAATAAAGAGCGGGGAGGTGGAACAGGATGGTGACGGAATGGGAAAGAGAGCAAATGGAGGGGTCCTTTCCAGTCAAGAGCGGGATCCTGTCCTTTTGGACGAGGCACGCCAGATGGTCGACGAACGGATAGCAGACGTAGCGCGTCTCGAAGCTCAGGTATGGATGTATACACTGCCTTTCGCTTGGATTTGGCTGATTAAAGCAAGAACGAAGTCAAGAGCAGTTGAAAGTGAAAGTACCGGCGTCTGGCATCCTCCTTGTGGCTTCTATGAATTGTCGTTCGAAGAATGACAGGAACTGGGAACCAAGGTGCACATGTTCCCTAAATTGAAATGCCGAGAACTTCACGTAAGTTAGTTGATGCTTGTCATTGTGTGTCATTGTTTGTGGAAGTGAGCAGCTTGTGGCGGCGAGAGAAAAGCTTGCCAAGTCGGAGAGGCTTCTTCAAAAATTAGATCCAACTGCGAAGCTTCATGCCTGCAGTGCGTCGGGAAGCGACAAGCAGTCATTCTTTGTTTCTAACGGGACCACCTCAGTTTCGAAAGCTCGTCCTAGAGGAGGTTGTGAAGGGGCAGCCGTCGATGGCAGAAAGGTGAAAGTAGAAGGCGGGGGAGGAGACGAGGGCAGAGGAGGTGTGAAGGGCCATTCTCAAGAAGCAAAAGCACTTCCGAAGAAGGCCAGTCATGGGCTTCAACCGCCTCCTTGTGAGTGAGCTCTCTCTCTCTCTCTCTCTTAAAAAGAAAGGCAGGTTCGATGGATGTCATTGGTTTCAGGCAAAGTGCGTTCAGACTTTAAGCACCTATGGACGTAGTGAGAACTCACAGAGTACGTTTTTCCACTGCGCACGCACAGCAACAAAGCATCCTTCACCTGATTATGTTGACATTATTCCGCTTATTCGGAGCAAGAACGAGCCTAGCGCACCTCGCCTCTCTCAAGCGGTGCATCTCAGTAGCCAGCACAAGCGCAAGCTTCGAACTGTTGTGTTCAACCCTGGATGCCCCACTCAATGCATCACCAGGCAAGCCCTCTCATACCGTTTAACCTTCGCTAAGGTGCAGCGGAATTTTCCTTCTTGCAGCAGCTTTCTCGTGATTTCGCTGGGTCTGAAGCTCAGATGTTAAATCACTTTGCACCTACATTGGGAAAGCATCCCTGATTACTTTCCAGCTAGAATCATGCTAGCGAGGACGACTTGAAATAGGCTTCCTACTTTCTTAATTTTTGTGGGTGTATCCCGATGTTTGGTGATTGCAGTGCACTAGATGGCTACGTGAAATTTTGGAGCATCCAACAAAGAGGGTAAGCCATTTTGTTCTGTTCGAGGATGCACATGACGAACTTTTGTTGTCAGTAGTCGCATCTGAACACTGAAGGCGCCTCTATTTTTGCACACTTAGTCGTCGTAATGCATATTGAACGTCGTTTGAATATACGTTCGTTCCTTCCTGGGGTAGACACTCGCCGACCATCGTCGCTTCTGACTGGCTGATCCAGACTCTTTGTAGTACAAATGTTTCTTTGGGCATTCTTTCAGCTAGACGACCATGTTGTGAATGTTGGCTGATGAAAGAAAGCTCTTAACGTCTTATAAACTCAATGCACACAAACTATTTAACGTCTTATAGACTCAATGCACACAAACTAGCCCTCATGTTGCAAGTGAAGCCGTCTGCTTGGCAGTAGTCTCCCTCTCACATTGTGACACCTGCGCTGGGTGGCCTCAGAAGAGACTTGGAACTGCGATTTTCCACGGACTGTTCGACAAAGGAAAAGAGGTGGCCGGAGAGTTTGGCGTGGCATGCTTCAGGAGAGCAGCTTGTGGCTACTTTCGCCACGGATGGGGAAGACGCACAGGTGGCTTTATTGGAGAACAAAAATAAGGTGATGAGAGGGACCGTCTTCTCTGAACGAAGAAGGCTAGGAGTTCATCGGTTCCTTTTTGTCTACTTTTTATCTACTTGTGCATCCATACTGTCGTTGCTTTCCTTATGGACGGTTGGATGCCTGTAACAGGGGCTCTCCTCTGGTTTGTTGTGATTGAGAGCAGCCCCCACTCTTTTTGAAAGACCGTCCGCACGATAAAGGAGTTATCAACTCCGTTGAGTACATGCCGTGGGATGAGTCCGTTCAGTTCGCCACAGCTGGTAGCGACCACCTTGTGGCTCTTTGGACTCATAGAGAGGACGGCTTAATTGAGGTCAGTGGCAAGCCCGAGCAGTCACGAAAAGGAAGCCATGTGCACTGTGTGATTTCTTCCCTTTTTCCCAGACAACTTATGTATTATAATAAC
This sequence comes from Zygnema circumcarinatum, assembly GCA_037447605.1. Classification (NCBI taxonomy): domain Eukaryota; kingdom Viridiplantae; phylum Streptophyta; class Zygnematophyceae; order Zygnematales; family Zygnemataceae; genus Zygnema; species Zygnema circumcarinatum. The sequence goes on from CM074817.1 coordinate 444,534, forward strand.
TGTATTCACGATAAAGTATGATCGTTTTTGGCTGCGCAGGTGAAAAAGCTTCATAAAAATGTGCATACTGCTGCAGTGTCGGGTGCTGCGGGTCTGCTTCCCCGCAGGATAATTGTGTCCTGCGGAATGGACAAGCGGGTGGTTGGATGGGACCTCCGAACGGAACGGGCAGCATTCGTGCACATGCTGGACTGCAAAGCTAGTGCAATACTTCCCAATCCGGTGGACCATAACCTCCTCTTGGTGCAGACTGGGTAACGTTTCTCGTCATTCTTTACAATTCCTTGCTTGCTTTTGTTCTACAAGTCTCAATCATCGGGTGGGAGACAGGAGGGAAGAGCATTCCTTTACAGGACAAAGACCAGTTGAGTGGTTATGGGTTTGACGGCTGCGCTTGCCATTCTTAACCCTCAGGACTCCCGGACAACAGCTGCGACTGTTCGACATTCGAGCTCCAAAAGTTCAAATGCATGCATTCGGATGGGAGCAGAAAAGCTCTGACTCGCAGTCGGCTCTCATCACTCCGTCGTGGTCGCCCGACGGTCTCTTTGTGACGGCCGGGTCTGCGGACCCAGTCATCAACGTGTTTGACATTCGGTACAACAGCAGGCAGCCGGCGTCCACCGTTGGGGGGCACTCAAAGAGGGTGTTCAAGGCGCTGTGGCACTCCACATACCCACTTATCATCTCCATCTCGTCAGATTTGAACATTGGGCTTCACAGAGTTGGATGATGCGTGACTGAGGGCTACAGTAGGTCGGCTTTCCGTGGTTTTTCATTTTTAGTTTAGGATTAATGAAGTAGAGGAAGAAAATGATAGAGGTGGCTCGGGGGATTGTTCAAATGTATGCATTTGAGACTTTCTTTTCCTCCACCATGTAAACATAAAGGCATTCAAAAGTTTTGGAAGAAGCCGGGCGGCGTCTGGCCTTGTCATGTTCGCTATAGTGTATTGAGTCGCTTGAATCTCGAGTGGATGACGCTTCTAGGTAGGGAAGAGAATATGAAGGCTTAAAAACACACATGAAATGTTTTAGTATAGGAATGACTTTCGAGTGCTTTATGGGCCTGCGCAGCCCTGGTAAAGCAGCACGTGCATACGAAGAAATGATGCCTCCACCACTGTCTGTCGAGCAATTTGCCAAATAGCTTCAACTGAATACCGTTGCCGATAGACCTGAGTTGGCCCAAACCCTCTTTCATGGCTCCAGATGAGCGCCCACATCGTCTCTAGGCTTGCTCTTGGGTGTGCCCTTCCTACAACGACGAGCCCCTATCTAATGGCCTGGGCAGACCCTGCATGTCGCCAAAACACGTTGTCCAGTTTTCGTTCGAGCACTAGTTGCCATGAAAGGCTCGGTCGTTCCTCGCTATGTAGCTTGTAGCTCGGATGGCCCTCGTCATGGCGAGGTTCGCTGTAGAAGTGAAGCGGAGAGGAGGTGGCTCAATGACCGAAGTAGAGAAGGGGGGACATTCTGTTACACCCTGCAACGTAGCAGTAGTGCTTAGCCATAGCCGACTGTGACAGTAATGGTGGCGCAGAGAGATGGAATGGAGCCATGAGTTGGCGCATTCGAATTTCAAAGGCAATGCATTGTGCCTCCACAAGGAATGCTGCTTTGCTTTTGCTGTGCACCATTTGCGTATCCCAGTTCTGTACACGTGAATTGGAATAAAATTGAATGTATCGAAGGCGACAGTTTAGAACGAGACGCTGCTCTCAATTCTCTGATGCGGTGGTCAGTGTCTCACAGACAACCGTTTGCACTGCAGATTTAAGGCGTCGTGTCGAGCTACATGGAGAATCCAGTTGTCTTTCAATTCCTACAATGCTTGTCAGAGAGAAACCCTCAAGAACGCGCAGGACGCGTGTTATGTGAGTCCATGTTAGCCTAATTATATTCCATTCGCAAGCTCAAGCAGAATCAGCGAACATGGCTGCCACCTGCATTCCTCCAATGCGCCATGGCCGAATTTCCCTCGGTTCGAGTTGCCAGAAGAATGGGAATACCGTAACCCTGATAGTGCGCCGAGCAGTAAATGATGATGTAGCTCTGTTTCGTCAAGTGTTGCACATTATTGACCCTCAGTCCAAAGCTTTAGTGTTGGATATTGATGTTGTATTCATGAAGGGCTCATGGCTGCAAGTGGCTAGTACTCGGAAACAGAAAGTGAGAGAGAAGTTCTTGGAGCGCAAACGTCATGCACTGACGGAGAGACGTGGCCTGGGCTGCAATGAACGGTTACTGGGCTTCCGGAAGACATGCTTTCAAGCTAAAGAAAGCTTTCATGGAACAAGCAGGAAAAAATATCAAATTTTTTATGCAGCAGGAGAAGTCATGGAGGGCGGAGGAGAGGGTAGTGACGGAAACGGGATTGGCGGTAACGGGAAGGGGGGTGGTGGAGACGACGGAGGGGGAAAAGAATGGGATGCGGAATGGGAAATGTGGCGGAGAAATATTCGAAGGTTTTTGCGGGTACTGATGATTTACAGTTTTTTGCCCTTGATAAAAATCTGCCTTCTCGTATGGCACAGCAATGGTAGACAACGCCGAAAGTTTCCGTCAGAGGTAGGAAGGCCTCTCTCTGCAATGAGCGAGAGGGAATGAGACATTGTGAGTAAAGCAAGCACTACTTCCTTACAAACAGGAACAATTTCCACATGCAGAGATGAGTTCGGCTGGCAAATATTGATAAGCATTAGCGGACGGAACCGAGTGTGAGCTCGATTGTTGGTTGCATCGGAAAGTAATTTCTCTTTCATGGAAATGCACGTATTGTCACTATGAGATTGTTTTCGTTACTGATGTAAACGTCCTCAATGTTGAAGAAGAAATTTGACTGTCATGAGTGTGTTCTCTAGGAAGTTAATTGCTACTGGTGTTAGCTGGCTGTCTATTCTGCCAGCGTGAAGCTTATTGATTTCTGCGTTAACTTCCATGAAAAAGTGAAGGCGATATCCTGCTGGATAGAGCCTTCAGCGACAAATTTCTAAGGCTTCTAATTTTTATTCTTATTTTTTTAGGTCAGAAAGCAGATCCGCCTCTCTATGAATATCCTTTGAGGATTATTGTATCATTTCTTGATGTGCGTGAAATGACTGTACAGGCGTGTGCAGTTTTTGGATGATACGTGCTTTTCGATTGTCTCTGGCAGGGTCTTCCACCAGCTCTATTAGGATTTCTCCTCAGCCTGGCCACCCTTTTCCCAGCAATGGTTCGTATCTTGTCACCGCAAGTTAGCCTTTTTTGTTCCCGTGGCGTCTGGTCCCTAGCTTTCCCGCTAGGCATGCAATGTAGACGCGCTTTTGCTTGTTTTGAATTCAAAACCCCTACGCAGCAAGTTATCAAAGAGTTATATGTAAGGACGAACGGCATTTGCAGTGAAGTACTTTCTATCTAGCTGTCAATCTATATTCCTGTTCGGCAGGCACACAGGAAGGAGAGGTGGCGACGAGAGCAGCAGGATGAACATGCTCAAAGCAGATATAAGCGGGATTCCTCACAGAGGAAACGACCACGGAATCGATGGAAGGAGAGGCGGAGGGAGCAAGAAGGGTTGAACAGACGACACCGCTGGGAGAAGGCGTATAGGCGGAGGCAATTTTTTGAATCTGAGGAGGAGGAGGAGGAGGAGGAGGAGGAGGAGGAGGATGTGGAGTATGAGGAATACCTAGCAGACCTCAGACGTCGCGCCTCTGCTCAGGGTACGAGAAATGCAAGAAGCAGTCAAGGTTGTTTGGAACTCATTTAATGCGAAGCAAGTATGGCATCATTGGGACGGGATTTACATCGGAATCCCACTCAATGCAGAACCTTGTTAGGTTGCTCCAACAACTTAATCACTCGAATTTCCTTGCCAGTGCCTTTCCAGTTCGCTGCTGAATTGATCTGCTTGCGGGTTTGTAATCCAGGGCAAGCTTACAGAAGGACAAGGCAGTCACCCCCAATAGCTTTAACATACGGACAATATGTACAGAAATGGTCAGAACTGCAGTCCTCCATATCCTGCAAACATCTCGGCTACAGCGACATTCCATGGCCCCCTTCCGACAATCCTCTGTATCTCGAGCACGGGGACTCGGACGCTGAAAAGAGGAGCAAGCTGAAGAGAGCTCTCCTGATTTGGCACCCTGACAAGTTCGCCTCCTCCGTGGGGCGGCGCCTGCTTGAGTATGAAAGGCAGCGGGTCCAGGCTCAGGCACTGACCATTGCCCATGCGGTCTTGAGGTGGAGGGAGAGCTCGTTGCCATAACGCAGCATGGATCCAGCAGCCCGTCCACTTCATTCCAAGGAGTATTCAAGCGACAAGGAATGTGGCATTGATCATTGGCATTGTTCAAGTATTGTTGTTGTACGTATGTGGTCGAGGAATGAACTACTGCTGTGAAGGACGTGGCCATACTGGTTCAGGTTTTAAGTCAGTGCACGAAACAGTTCACACAATAATGTGAAAACAATACATTGTGCAGTATCGTCTAGGAGCAGAGTGTCGCTCATAGCTTGTTGCTTCCGTTCGTGGGTCGTTTGTTACCGGTTCATCCTTCATCATGGTTGTCTTTGTCCATGGACAGTTCATGGCATCGCCATCGTGAGATTGATGCCAACTCATTCGTTTTACGCATTCTGGTACGAAGCAAATGAATTGGCATGCACATGCACACATGCAGTCCGAAGGGTCCGCACTCCGCAGGTCGGGGGCCCCTGAAGGGCCTGAACGCAAGAGTTTCACGCTGACCGTTCGCTCGGGCAACGGAAATTTTTGTTGGCCGCTGCGGAGGCCTACGGCAGCGATGGGGTCGCACGACCCGCCGTCGCTGTCGCCGGGATGGGGAGACGAGGCCGAGGAAGGGAGAGAGGGAGAGAGAGAGCGCGGGGAGGGAAAGGTTGACTTTTGAGTGACATCCTGTATGCACGGCTTCGGCTTCCTGTACACACGGCTTCGGCTTCCCTGGCCCAGACAGCACTTCTCCATGAGGCGTCCGCAATTTTATTTTAGTTGAGGACAGGTAGTCTAATTTGTTGCGGGATGCGCGTATTATGCACTGCACGCAAGACTCTTAAGCTCTATTCTGCAAGAGAAAGATAGCATCATCTTTAGTTGCGTCTGTTGAATACTTAGCGAACGGTGAGAAGATATTCTCTGAGAAACCACCATGTGGATAAGAGGTTCGCGGGATCTGAGATGCATGCTCTATGGTCTTCGACCGCTTATGATATCAATAGGTGTAGTTGCTGCGTTTCTTCTAACAGCAGTGCTCCTCAGAGGGAGTAATTCACTATCGCCCACAGGAAGTATGAGGCTAAATCTTAAAGCTGGACAGCCCGGTGGAGATGTGCACCTGGATACCTCGATATTTGGTCGTGTTTCACATAAGCAGAACTTGGCTGCTGTCCTGCAGAACGTAAATCTGGGAGCAATTACCAACCAAATCCAGACCGCTAGTCAGAAAGGTTCAGTCGCTGTTGGCGGAGTAATGGTACAGGTGAATCTGCAGGATTCTTTACTGGGAGTCGACGCCTCTCTTCCCACGCTCCTTACATCTGTTCTAGCGGAAGTTCTCTGCGAATTTATTCCATGTACCAACGGTTTCGTAGCTGACGCCCTTCAAACTTTTCAAGACACGTTTATCCCTGAAATATTGGACGCTCCGACTATTGACGATAGTACTTTTACTGCTCCGTCCTGACCAATCCACATGCTTGCATTAGTCTTGCCGCGACTCCGGATCTTCTTAAAACGGCACTTCGTTTAGCCCCATATGACCTGACATGCAAGAATGGCCGCTTAATGCAACTTGAAATTCTCGTTCAGGAAATGTGCATGAATTTCCACAACTATTTTGCAGATTTGGTTCCTGTCACAGAAGAGAATGTGCACTTGAAGTCGCTGTGTCCTTCGGGGAACCGCGGCATTCACAGTCAGTTGCAGCTCTTGGTCAAAGGGAGATTTGGAGGAGGATTTCATTTTTTCTAAATAACGGAGTCAATGTTGGGGCTGTTTCGGGTTGTCGCGGCTGTTTTATAGCCGCTTTGTCGAGCATAGAAGCAGCTCATAGCTTTTTTCCCTTGTATCCTTTGGTCCTCAATGATCGGTTCATCGTGGTTCACTATGTTGTTTTCGCCCATGCACACTTAATGCCATTGCCATCGCCATCGTGAGATCAATGCAAACTGCTTTCTCCTCTAGCCAATGCCTTGGTCGATACAATGTCGCCATAGCGCTGTGGTCACAACTTTGCATAGCATTTGTCTTTTGAAAGGACAGATTCCATATTGAAGATTTTGCACATCTTCAGGTGGCATCTTCTCTATATTTACATTTTTATATTCGGTAAGGAGCACGAGAAGGACAGGCAACAGAGCAACTATGGGCTTGTACATGCCATATGCACATAGTTGAATACGGGACCGCGATTTACATCCACGCCAGCTCAAAGAAACAGTTATACGCATCCTACAAAATTAAGGAGTGAAAGACCACTGGTCTAGAAAAAATAAATTGCAAATTGATCGATTGCCTCTCTTCGTATTTAGGCTTTGCCATCTGCAACATAAAGTAGAGTTCATCTATTTTACAAAAGAATTGACTTCAACGCTAGTTAAAGGCAAGACAGACATTTATTTCTGCACAAACTGAATTTTTGATCAACGCTATGATTACTCGGCGCGAGCATGCTACTGGGTTTGAAATCTACTCCTCAGCCCCCTCCAAAGCCGCAACATCTACTGCACTCTTCGATTCAAAAACCACTTCACCTCGTCGTACGCTGCTAAAATGAGAGCGGCACCTGTTCCGCGCAGCATATTGCTCAAGCAGCCTTTGTAGAATGAAAGGATGCCTTCTTGTAGGTATATCCTCCTCCAGCAATCAAACGTACTTGAGTAAATTTTGGTCTTCAAGCCCGATTGCATCATCATGCGATGTCTGACTGTATCAAATGGATACGAGACAAGCCCAGCCATTGTTGTAGATACCTGAGCCAAGAGCCACCGGCTCAAGAAGGAGCTCTTTTGCTCATCTGCAAAGAACAGCTGTTTAGCTGTGTCAAACCCGCCAAAGTAGATGCTCCGATGGACAATAATCCCGTGAACAGATGCAGGGAAACCCTGATATAGCCCTTTGATCCCTTCTGCTCTATAAATGGTGTACAAGAAGTGTCGCGGTCCCTTAAATTGGCGATCTGTTCCCAAATCAGTTGCTAGACGGGTGTGAGCTATGTCAAGAGGGTAGGTGAAAAATAAGCTAGTGGCGCCGGCAACTGCGCCTGCTGCGAAGTTTCCAATTGACATGCGCCATCTAGAAGAACCATGGGTGGCACTTCCTAATTCTTGCACTGCAAACAGTGTGCGATAGTAGTCCTGCAAAAAAGATAGCAGGAACCAAAGTCAATAGAAAATACACGTCCATGCATCTCGCATGTGAACGCGAAAATTTCGCACAACAATGGACACGTGACTTGTGACTCACAAGAGTGACTTGAAAAGCAAGGGGAGAGCCAAAAGAACAAAAAAATATACTTGCCAGGATAAGTGACAAAATGAAATAATCTCTTTTCATTTCTTTTGGATTTTCAATTAAGAGCCTGAAATGCCATGATCTTTCCAATTACAAAATATACATTCCATAAATTTTGAACCACCAAGTAATGCCTTTCCGGATTCGACTTCGATACTTCGAGTATCCGAATCAGAAGACATGAAACACATGTAGCATCTCTTTCCCAGGAACAAAAAATAAGGACATGGAACAGTTCTGTCAGCTCTATGCATTTATTTCACTTTAAAACACAGCATTGAAGTCATCTGGTTGAAGACTCACACACTTCAACCTCTCTTCCACAAAGCTCTTCCCGCATATCTTTCTTCTCCATCCCTTCGTTCTCCTTCTTTCCTTCATACTATTCACCATGCACCTATCTTTACTCCTAAAACTTGTCGCACAGACTGCCTACAATTCTGTTCTTCCATTTTTTTCCCTATCATGTATTCACCTATTCCCGGTGCATCTGCCCCTTGCTCACCTTGAAGGCAAAATTAAGAGCAACGGATGGGTAATAGCGAATGATGCTGCTGCCATTCCCACGCCAAAGAGACCAGAAACCTTCTTCCCGCGATATTCTAAGAATGGCGTCCACCATGCCTTTGTACGGCGTCCCTCCTCTTAACAAGTACGCCAGATTGCTATCTTGAGTCTGCAGCACAAGCTTGGCTCTCTCTATGGGCGCCACAACCGTATGCGCTACGCCCCCCAGCGCCGCCCCTGCCAGCAAATCTGCAGGAAATGACTTCCACGCGGCTCTGTTACGGGCTGCCAGCTGGCGACTACCTGCTGAAGGCGCGCCTAACTGCACAGGGCTTGGCGCCTCTCCTCCACCTGCCAGCTGGCGAATGCCAGAACTGGAAGAAGCCATTCCTGAATCTATAAGCTCTTTTGAGGAAGGCGTCGCCATGGAGGCCAATTCCAGCAAGCCCTATAAACCCTAAGCTTTAAAAACTTTTAGCTTGTGCATGGCGGATGATACCGCCTGCTCCCTTGCTCACCCTGTTCTGATGTTGCTCTCCGAAAGGTGTCATCGCCCTTAGAGTTTACAAAAATGTACCGTCTAAGTACATATGTATGACAGTAGTTTGGGCGACAGGAGGAGCGAGCATCTGCTTGAACGAGTTTTCGAAACCGTGTGAGTACGAGCATGGGCGAGAGGGCACGCCGCTCAAATCTTTACGCCATGCCATGCCATGCCATGCCATGCCATGCCATGCCATGCCATGCCATGCCATGCCATGCCATGCCATGCCATGCCGTGCCGTGCTGTGGCATCATTGTTCGCAGAGGCTTGAGTAGGCGCATGAGTAGCTCCCTCCCACAACTTGCTCTAGGCGCGACTCTTTAGGCGGGGAAAACCTAAGAATGCATGGCTTTTGCACCCTCTTTTTTTTATGCAGAGAAGGAGAAGAGCAGCATGGACGGGCGAGCACAGCGACGACGGCGAGAGCATGAAGCAGGCGACCACCAATTCCTCCTCTTTGTGTGCAAAGCAGTGCCAATGTCATGTTGCCCACGCGGGGCCTTGACAAGCGGGCCCATTTTCATGCACAGTTTACACAAGCGTGAGATCCATGCGAAATTCGCCCGCCCAAACCCGTGCCTCGTACGAGCTTATGGGCATGAAAATCTGGAAAATCCAGTTCGCAGTTCCGTGCCGCAGAATTTCGCATAGATCGTCACACTCCATTCCCGCCCGCCGTGCCCTAACTTGCCAGCCGGCACCGGCCGCATTCGCCGGCGCGGCGGCCGGCCGGCCCGCCGTTTGGCCGGCTGGTCTGCGCATCGCCGGGCCGCTCTCGTTGGGCGTCCGCCCCCCCTCCCTCCCTCCCCTCCGGCCGCCATCCTCCCCCGCGCCTTCTCTCGCTCGCTCGCCTCCCTCTCGGCTGCCCACCGCCTTTCTCCCTCCCCCCTCGCCTCTGCGTGCCGCCTCTCCTCCCGCGCCTACAGAGCCTTCCGCGATTCATGAGCCGGCCCAGCTCGGCCAGCCGGGCGGGAGGGGCCTCGGGCCCGGGCAGTAGCAACGTCAGCATGACGATACCAGCTAGTTCCCGGAAGGTGGTGCAGGATTTGAAGGAAATTTTGGAATATACAGAAGAGGAGATCTATGCAACCCTTAAGGAGTGCAATATGGATCCAAATGAGACAGTTGAGCGGCTTATGCACCAGGGTACGAGTTGCTCCTCGCCCGACTGCTTCGCTGTTTTTGTGCTTACGTTTAGGGTTTCGGTTAGCTGACTCATGTGTGTGCTTGTGCATGCGCTGATGCAGATCCCTTTGAAGAGGTGAAACGTAAACGTGACAAGAGGAAGGAGGTGAGCGCGCAGCTCTTGTGTATTCTGTAGGTTGCTCAATGCTTCCTGGGGTCTCTTTCCTTACTGCTTTCCTGTATGTATTTCAGGGAACTCCAAATAGGGAATCAGTAGACCAGCGCCGACCGAGCCACGCTGGCAGCCGTGGGGGCCGAGGCAGCTCTGCTCCTGACCGGACTTCTTCACGTTCGGGGGGCCCCAGATATGGTGAGGTTTTGCAACGGCGTGGAACCTTACCTTTGTGCAAGTTATGCTGCGCAACCAGCATGCTGTTCCTCTGCCATTATTGGCCTTCCTCGCTCTTTTGAGGCTTTCTGACTCCTCATGTTCAGAATTGATCGCAATTGGATGGTCTTGTAACCATTTTAGACGTGTTGGGACTTACCCGAACAATTAGGGTTTTGACCTATACCCCAACGGGCCATTTTGGGTTTTAAAGGTGGAAGCTGGTAAGGGAATGCAAATGTGATTGCTGTGCTTTCCGTGCCTTGAGCAGATTCTGGCGGTGGAAGGGGCCGGACTCGTGAAAATGGCGTTCATCCCGGTAGAGGAACAGCAGCTCCTGCGCCAGCTTCTACACCTATCAGCAGCACCCCTCCAAGCTCGTAAGCACTGCCCCGGCTATATAATTACCGCCATTTTCCAAACGAGGCTGCCCCCCTTCAATGCGCACGCAAGTCGTCTCTGTGTGTGGTTTGTGCAAGCTTGGCAGCCATACCGTGCCGAATGTTCTCTATTGAAGCAAGAATGTTTGTGCTGTTTGACAGTGGTGGCAGCGCAGTGGCTACTGCACCTCCGTCCGGACTGCAAACGGGCTTTCTGCCGCCCTCTAGCCTACCTGTACAAGCAGCCAAGTGAGTTATTTTATCGCAAGAAATGCGACTTTGTTGCTGAGGATAAGGAATTGAGGATGTTGCCTGCTTTGATAAATGCATACAAGACTTTGTGTTGATTCCAAAGGCAAGTGTTCGCTTAGTATGGTGATGAAGGTTATATGACAAGGGTTGCCGTGAAGCAGTTTCTTTCTCCTTTTCGTCTGTGGGTATCATAATGGCAATGCCTGCGTTGTCTATTGCAGCTCGGTACCTTCAGGAACGGGGGGAATGTCGTCTGATTTCACCAATCGCTCATTATATTCTCGAGTAGCACCAGGACCTTCTAGCTGGGGGTCAGGAGCAACAATGGCGGACATTGTGAAAGCCAGCGGCGCTCCAACAGCTCTTCAACACATGCCGGCCGCCTCTAATCCATCTCCCTCCCTTCCTCCTACATCCTTGCCGCAACCATACAGCCCTTCGTCCCCTCTTGCTTCGCCTCCCGCCACCTTGGGCCTTTACTCCTCTTCTGACGATCCTGTTCTACATCCAGCTCTCGACCCTCGTGCTTCAGGGCCTGCTGGTGGTGTTCCAAAGCGTGACGTTGGCACAGTAGGTAATCAGCGGCCAATTGGGGAGCGGCCTGTATCAGGTTCACATCAGCTTGACTCTTCTGCTCACGCTTCTCCTCTCCGGCCCAGCGAACCATCACAGCAAGCAGGGTTGTCTGCAGCTAATCTTTCCATGACCGCTGGCAGCCCTGTGGATTCTATTTCCCTGGACGAGCGGGCACAAGTACCCATTCAGGTTCAAGTACCACAAACCCAGGCACAGCAATTGCCGCAGGTCCCTCTCGCAGGTCCCAGCATTGTTGCTGCTTCTGCATCTCAAGATATGTCTTCTGGTCAGTCAGGAATGGTGGACCCATCTTTGGGCCTGCCTGCGAAAGGAACTTCAACTGGTTCCCGACCCGGTTCTGCTGCCCCTTCAGCATCCTTAGTTAGCTCATCCTCTCGTGTGGCAACAATGACCAACTCCTATAACGGCCGCCCAGCAGCATATCAGCCACAACAGCAATCTCTAGGCCCACCGAGTAACGACCTTCCTTCCACTGCTCAGGGTATTGACATTTTCCTGGCTATCAGAGATCGGCCTGTTTTCTGTGTACATGTCGTCCTGAAGGAATTCTGCAACGCCGATATTCAGGTCCTTGAAAGTTGTACCTTTTTTTAGGCCACGCTTTCTTTAGCTTCATTGGCTGCGTTGTGATTGGGCTTCGCTCTTGTGTCTGCAGGCACATCGGAATGGCAACCAAAAAGTGCAGGAGGCATGGCTTCCACCTTGCCGAATGTGTCTTCTCCAGAAGATTCAGGAGAGGAACCTCAAGTCGAGTCCAGCTCGGCATCTGCAGCCTTAAGCAACAAGATGCAGAGTCTCAATGTAATTTCGGCAGAAGAGAAGTCAGTAATAATCCCTGGACATCTGCAGGTGGCTGATGTTGACCAGACTCGGCTCAGTTTTGGCAGTTTTGGTAGCTTCGGGAGCTCATTTGGGTCTGGATTTGGCCCGGAGGAAGTAAGAAGCTCTGCACCACCGGCACCCATGACAAGCGCAGAAACAAGCGCAGAGACTGCTGGGGAGCCAACAGGCCCGATCAGGTGAGTCTTTGCTTTGTGGTGTGTTGGTTGTTGTAAAAGGTATGGACTAAAGCATTGACTGCATCATGTGTGAATGATACCTTGTGAAGCAGAGGTGTGTTTTCTTTTTCTATTGTTCGGCATATCAAACTTTGGCACCTAGAAGCTGCAGTTTTGGCTTGGAACATTGAAATACTAGCTGAAATATGTCGAGAGGGTGAGAGGCATAGGAGACACCACTTATTTCTGGGAGGTTGTTATTGCAGTTCCACTGGGATGACAGCGTCAGTTCCCCCGAGCTCTGCATATATGCAGCAACCAGTAGCCACTGCCGGCATTGCTGTTAGCAGTGATGCAGTAATGGCTAATGCACAGCATTTACAGACGGGGACAAAGGTAGAGATGATGGTACCTCAGCCTGCACCCGCATACACGGCAGCATCGTACGGGCCTGCCATTCCCCAGACGTATGCCTTTGGGCTCATGCCACAGTACACTACATATGAAACTGCAGATGCTCCAAGCGCAGAGGTGTCACGACTAGCAGGCATTGGCTTGGTACGTCTAAATCACTCCCTAATGCTATGATGGACCCTGAACAAGGCAGTTATAGATTTAGGTCTTGTGACGGGAGTATAGGCTTGCCAAGGAGCATCATTTATCAATCATTCATGAAACAATGATGACTGCTCTTAAGGCCACTACCAGAGTAGCCGTGCTGAGGCAGTTGTGGGAAGATTGGTGGATGGTGGAAGCAGCAGCCTTATGCAGATCCTGCGAGCTTTTACTCTCCTGCTTTTCGTCCAAGCAATGGAGTAGACGCTGAGTCTCGCTACTCTGCCCTGCCAGCTCTTTCTAGTAGTGCTGCGAGCAAGTACAGTGCAAGTCCGGCTTCTACAGCAGCCCCACATCAGGGTTTGCCTGCTCATGACGTGCAGGTACACGCTTAACCCTATATGTACCGCCTCTATCACCCTTGGTTTAGTAGTTATGAACTTGCGAAGGAGTTTGAGTGTATGATTGCTTGAAGCTTACAGGCGTGCGTACGGCTGTGGTTCAGGGTCTTGGGGGAGGGGCAGTTGCCGGGCAAATGGCGCACAACCAGGGGGGGGGGCTCAACCCCTCAGTGACTTCTGTGGGGCAGCAGCAGCAGTCAGCACAGCAGCAGCCTCAACCCATGGCTCTTCACGCTTTCCCCCAGCAGGCTGCTATCCCCCTTGGCTATGGCGCTCTCAATTACGGTGCCTACTTGAACCAGTACATGCCCCCAAACTATGCCTACACAATGCACACGGCGTATCCTGGCCCTGGCTATGCCCCCGCACCTGCAAACAATGCATACCCCCAGGCTCCCCCTGCAAGCTCCTATCCCCAACTTGGCGGTGGCAAGCTTCCTATTCCTGGGCAATACAAGGCAGCGAGTGCTGCAGGCGCAGCGCCCTATTCAGGAGCTGCAGGCGGATACGGAGGCTATGCAGCTCCTTCAGGGTATGGCGGAGGCCCGGGTGGTTCGGGAGCTGCAACCAGCGGGTATGAAGACGCAGGAGGTCAATATAAAGACAGCAGCCTGTATATTCCTAGCCAGCAGGTAAGCGATGCCGGATTTGGGATAAGGACCTCATTAGTTTCGTGTGTCTGTTTTTTGTGGCAATTTTCTCATATATTCTTATTGTATTGTTATTCTTTTGTAAGCTCGGCGGATGACTCACTCTCCTAAGCTCTTCTCGGCGTCCAACCCTACTTCCTGCCTGCCTCTGCGGGATGTTTCTGCCAAGTGTTCTGTTGTATTCTTGCCAGAGTCTTCTCACAATCCAATTAAAGTTTCATGCTATCATTGTTTTTTCGTGATAATCTTTCACTAACACTCTTCGTTTTCGAACATATGCTTTCATGGCTTTTTTTTTCTGTCCTGATTCCAACAACAACCTCAATCTCTAGATTGCATTTTACTTCACCCTGGACTGGGACTGAAAACTGTTAAAGTATTACCCTTACACTTGTGACAGAAGACTCTAATTATTTTCATTTTTTTGCCACTTCGTGTGCATAGCATAAGTCATGACTCCTTTTCCATGGGTGCTTGGCGTTTGTGAACAGTTGGCGAGAGAACTGCCTGGCAGCTCGTATTATAATCTCAATCTAGGAGGGCAAAGTGGCGCCTACACTCCCTCGCAGCAGCAGCAGGGCGGTCCGGGCCATCCCGTGACGGCTTATGGCGGGGGGCTTTACCCGTCCGGCCCGGCCGGGCCCACGGGGCACCAATTGCTGCAGCCTGGGCAGGGGGTCGGCAGCTCGGGCAGCTCAGTGCAGGCTGCCTCATACCCGCAGCAGCCGCAGCAGCAACAAGGGGTGCAGCGCACGCAGCAGAGCTGGAACACTACCTACTAATAGCGACAAATGCTTTTTTCCTGCCTGCTTTTTTTTCCTCTGCTTCTGGTCCTCCTTCGCATTGGGTCCCTTTTTAACCGCTCAGCAGCTGCAGCTCACTCTCCTTCCTTCCAGGCAGCAGCTATCAATAGAAGCAAAAGATACGATTCCGCTTAAGTGGGCGGCCTCCTTTCTGTAGAATGTCCCTCCCCACATCAGGTAGAGCATGGATGGCCGCCCAGGGCGAGCGGCGATGGCCTCAACGTGGCTCGCTGTTGCTTATGCCCTGGGGCCCATCAGAGTGTATATATCCCTGCCTTGCTGTCCTTAGCCAATGGGTCGTAGGGGCGGGCATTTGGCTGCCAAGGCCTCATGCGGACAGGGGGGCGGGGGGGCCTTGTGCTCCTGTGTTCGATTCGATGAGAGTAGGGACAGATTTTGGGGCAGGTCCAGTGCCGTGCTGAGGTGTCTGCACGCGCCAGGTAAGAGGGCAGAAGGCTCGCTCTGCGTCTGCGTGCCGCAAGCCTGAGTACAGACACTCGCAGGTTTTATAGTTTGTGTCAAAATTTTGCCTCCAGAACGACAGCAAAGAGCAAAGCAACTTGAAATGTATTGTGGGTAGTCCGTAGAGGGGCATGCCTGTGTACTTTGTGCCTTTGTACTTTCCATGACCTTGTGAGCTGGATGCCCTAACTTGGATATGGCTTTACTGCAAAGTGAAGGCACGTTCATGTACGCTTGCTTTGGCGTGCTTTGCACAAACCCTTGTAAAGCATGCTTGCATCCGGAACAAGAAAGGAAAAGTCAAGTCATCTTTGTTTGACATGCCGTTGTCTTTTGCTGATGTCACTTTCGGTCAAAGCAACATCTCCAATGGACTCTCTCACGGAACACCCGCGATTGCCCGATGACGCATTTGGTACTTAGAAGCGGTGCTCGTCAGCGACCACGACCTGCTTACCGCTTCTCCTCTTCGTCCTTGGCGACGCAGTGAGAGAGAGAGAGAGCAGCAGCAGCAGCAGCAGCAGGCCGTAAAGCCGAGTCGTCGGTGAGAGAGGAGGGAGCGCCCCGCCCCTGTGGGAGGCCTCGGAGCTGTTCCATGTTCCCCGTTCACCGTTCCCTGCTTTTGGCTGTACCGCAGTGGTATCGATACCGTGCGGACTCACGAAGCGTCCTCGGGGACGCTCCTCTCGGCAGCGGGAGGACGCGCCGTGGGGCGGGTACCTTCGGTACGGTAGTGTCCCTTTAGGGCTCTCTGCGCGGAGAGCGCGAGAAGACGGCGAGGGCAGCCCTTGGAGGGCTCGCTGGCTGGCTCCCTCCTGCTGCTGTCTGGGGAGGTGTTTGGGAGTGGCTGAGCGTTGGGTGCGCGCTTGTGAGCCATGTCGTCGTTTGCGTCTCCGCCGAGCGGGAAGAGGTTGGAGCAGTACAAGGTGATCGAGTTGAAAGATGAGCTCCGGAAGCGCGGCCTGCCCATGAGTGGCGTGAAAAAGGACCTTGTGGAGCGGCTTCGTCCGTATTTCGGCGCGCATGAGAAGGGAGACGGGCACGAGGAGCATTTTTCACCTATGCAGAGTCCGAAGTCACCCAAGTCTCCTTCTCGACGACATGGCCATGTGACCTCCCCGATTGCCAGTCCGGCCAGGCCTGCTTCGTACAGCTCGCCTGTAGCTAATCTCCAAGTAGAGACAACCAATGCCTTCAAGGATTCTAATGATCTGGCTGTGGTTGAACAGGTGGATAGGTTAAATGCAGTTGCTGTGCTTCCGACGGAAACGCTGCTACCAGTCCAAGCCACTTCAGAAGGGTTGGTTGCAGGCAGTGAGCAGGCACAGCAATATCCTGCGGAAGAAATAGTTAACTCGCACGTAGCTGACGAGCTGTCCGTTGCATCCATGGCCGAAACTCAGATGCAATCAGAGGTGAAACCTGAACCCAAAAATGTTAGTTTGTCTATGTCTGAGCCTACGCCAGAGGCACAGGGAAAGCTTGAACCAGAGTCTTGCCATTCTGCGGTTTCTGAGTCCCAATCTGAGATAGCAGTGAAAGAAACTGCAGATGCCGAGCCAGAGCATTGCCCCATGATTATGTCTGATTCTGTAGTAGAGGCAGACAAGAAGCCTGAGGCCGAGAACGAGCTTTTCGGTAGGACTACGAATGAGCCTGTAGAAAAAGCGGGAGTAGACGCTGGGCCTGAGCCTGGGCCTGAACCTATAGTAGAAGCAAAAGCAGAGCCTGTGTCTGAGACTGAACCTCAGATGGAAACACAAGCAGAGTTAGAGCCTGAGCCCAAGCCGGAGCCTGAGCCTGAGCCTGGGCCTGAGGCTGAGGCTG
The DNA here is from genome assembly GCA_037447605.1 of Zygnema circumcarinatum. Taxonomy (NCBI): domain Eukaryota; kingdom Viridiplantae; phylum Streptophyta; class Zygnematophyceae; order Zygnematales; family Zygnemataceae; genus Zygnema; species Zygnema circumcarinatum. The sequence goes on from CM074817.1 coordinate 461,541, forward strand.
AGGCCGAGCCTGAGGCCGAGCCTGAGCCTGAGCCTGAACCTGAGCTTAAGCCTGAACCTGAGCCTGAGCCTGCACCTGAGCCTGAGCCTGATCCCGAGCCTGCAGTAGAAGCACAAGGGGGACCTGAGCTGGAAGCTGGCGAACCTGTTGCGTATAGTAAAGAGGTTGAGATAGAAGCAGGCGCAAAAGCTGAAGTTCAGGCTCAGCCTGATGTTGAGACTGAAGCCAAGACTGAGGTTGAAGCGAATGGGCAGACTGCAATAGAGGCTGAAGCTAAGGCTGTCGCTGAGGTCAAAGCTGAGGTAGAGAGTGTTCCTATAGCTGGGCATGAGTCGACGTTCACTTCTGAACCTGAAGTGGACGCAGACGTGCCTGTGTATGAACCTCAATCCCAAGCGACTGCAGGAAAAGAACTTCAGCAACAGGTGGAGCACATGTCCGAGGCAGCTGCAGCAGAAGAGCAGAAGCAAGGCAGTGGGTTCACAAAAGATGTTGATATGGAGCCGATTGTATGTCAGGGCTCTGGACAGTCAGGCATTGAGATGGAACCAGAGCATGTAGCCGAACCTATGCAGCAGCAGTCACAATCTCAGGATACCTCAGGCAGCGTTCTGACCTTACCGCCTGCAACTGTACCGGACTTAAAAGTTGAGGAAATCACACCGAGCGACATTTCTGCGCCTGTTCAAGAAGCTTTGAAAGGGAGTGAGATTCGGTTGCCTAATGATGAAACAATGACTGAAGCTGAGATTCCTGCAGATGCTGGCGTAACAGAGCAAGAACCTGAGCCTGTGGAACAATCTGTAGAATTGAGTAACAAAATGGAAGAGGAACACAAAGGTTCTGAGTATCTTGGTCAGGTTGGAAGGCTGGAAGAAACGGGTAGTGAAATGGAGGTGGAGGCTACAGATGCGGGCCTCCTGGTGCAACTCGAAGCTCCTGGGCTTGAGCTGCCCGATGTGGACGAGCAGGAGACACAGAAGACTAGAGAGTCTGATGAACGGCAGCACCTGGCAGGAAGGAAACGACGTGGCGAAGCACCAACTGGTACTGGTAGTGCTTGCACGTTAGGACTTGCGGTTTGCTTATTTTTCGGTCACAAATACGTGTCTGAATTGTCCATTTCCTGCCTGATGACCAAGGAGGTTTTGCAATAGGAAATTCCATTGTTGCTTAATTTAAAATTATCAGAAAAAAGAAAGGTTGACCTCGTATTTCTACTTGTTTTTGTCCTGAGTGTTTAATAATTGTGGATGCAGTCAACAAGATGTTTGAAAGACATGCAGAACTATTTGTAATTGTGCAGAGCATTGATTATTTTTCTTGTAAAGTTTCTACCGCTAATGTGCACACTGTTGTTGACCCTAAGGACTTTGTATGGAAATAGTGTACGCGGCATGTTGGTTTAGAAAATTATCGACACCATGCTGATCTATCGGTTGGCAATGCAGAGGAGCAGAAGGACTGCCAGGAATTAGAGTCTGGCAAGCGCCAACGTCGGTGGAATGCGGGAAGCAGCTCAGGTGTAGAGACAGCAGATGGAAGTCAAACTCTCCCTGCGAGTGGACTTGAGAATGCTCGACCACTCAGTTCGCTTAGAAGGACTGCCATTAGCCGAGCGGATATAGGTCTTAAGTCTGCTCCAGCAGCCAATGGCGAGGTTGCACATAAAGAGCGTATCGGTAAGCATCCTTCATCTGAAAGGAGATGTTTTGGAGTCAGAAAATTGTTTGTTGTTGCATCAGCTGAATCTGGTTGACGTTTACCTTTGACACACTTGTGAAATTTTGACTGGGAGCTAAAGACTCAAGTTAGAGTTACGATTCTATGTTTCTAAGTACTAGCGAGTTGTTTAAGGTTAACCTAACTGTTTCAGCTGCACATTTCAATTCTCGTATAAACAGGCTGGTTAGCTGACTGTCTTAATTTTTTTTTACTTACTGGCGAGGATTTGTGACATTTTTTCTCCTTCATGCTGTCCAGTGCCTCCTTCACGCGAACCAGCTTCGGCATCAGTGCGCGTTGACAACCTGCTTCGCCCATTCGCCACGAAGCATCTCCAGGAGCTTCTTGCACGCAGTGGGAAAGTGGAGCATTTCTGGATTGATGCTATCAAGTCACACTGCTATGTGACGGTATGTTGCGCTTGACTGTACCAGGGGGTGCTGGTCTCGTGGTGAATTGGACAGCTTTGACACAAGGCTTCTGGGGTGGGACGCGCTTAACAGTCAAACAGTCTTTGTTTGACGATGTTACGGTGCACGGTTGTTTTAGCCATCACTTTTTTCAGCAGTGTCATGTGCTTCTGAACTGCAAGCACTCCATCGACTTGCAGTTCTGCACTTGTGTTCTGCTCTTCAAACAGACGAGCGCCTCTCTGTCATTCTGTTCATGCCGTTGACTTTCTTAAAAACCCATGTTCTTCAAGAAGGCATGGTAGAAATCAATTATATCGAGTCTTGTCTTGACATTTTGCTCAGATGCATCCTTTTGCAAATCAATTTCTTATTCCTAGATTAAAGTCTGCTTACAAGCCTGCTGATAAGAAGAAGCGAGGCCTTGGGATTGCAGTACTCAAGCACGGAGGAAGCGACGGCGGCTCGTTCTGCCCTGTACAACTTACAGTGGCCCGAACAGGGAGGCAAACTCTTGGCAGTGAAGTTCGTGCCCGACGAAGAGGCAGCTGCCAAGAAAGCTGACTCCAATGCCACTCGAGATCGCCCGACTGCAGCATTGCCAGCTGTGCCGCCACGCACTGCTGCTGCTCCGCTCGCCGCTCTTCATCAGCCTCCATCTTCCTTACCCCCTCTATCCCGACGAGTTCCTTCAGGTGGGTTTGATTGATGCTATTGTTTGCAAAGTCGTTCGGGATCAAAGCAGAAATTTGGTACTGTGTTTGGCTTTGGATGAATGTCTTGATTTCTTGGCTTTAGCTCCAGCTTATGTGTTTTTGAGAGTGTGAATGGTGGTTCTGGACCTCACCTTGTTGCGCATGCTTTTCTCGGAGGTGGTGGCTTCACAGAGCCGGAGCCAACACTGCCGACATTGGATGACCTGTTTAGGAAGACAAAGGCGCGCCCCGAAATTTATTACGTTCCGTTGACTGAGGAGCAAGTCAAAGCTAAGCTGGCTGCAGAGCAGAGGCCGGCAGTCAAATCTCGGGGCTGAACAAGCCCTGTGAGACCATCTTTTTAGCCTGTGCATGGCGCTCCTCGCCAGCTTTTCTCTATAGACCTGCAGTGGAGGAGGGAATGGGAAGGCGCCATGGATGCACATCACTAAAATGGTCCTTCCAGCATGAGAGCCGCATTGGTTAGGCAAAGGTAGGCGGCTAGATTGTGGGGTTGTGGGTTCTGGCGAAACTTTTGGAATGTTCGTATAGAATTCGGCCGCTGGCCGCTCGTTAGTCTTCTGATAGCGACTCTGCTGTACTTTGACAGCCTTGAAATGTTTTTCACAACCTCTCCTCTACCTGTGTGAGGAGCTCACTCCGTCCTTGTCTCTGTTGTTTGTTCGCATTACACAAGCCTGTGGAATGGGCTGGAGAAGCAGTGCTCCGCTTCTGAGCGTGCCGCACTCCACCTTCCAGCCAAGGGGTCAATCGCGTGCTGCAGTCTCAATGACCGACTATGCCACAGATTCATGCCCGATCAATTCAAGGCGAAGTTGAAAAAAAATCGACGATTTTTGGGACAACCGCAACAAAAAGGAAAAGCGGAGGGACCATAACCAATGAACTTGCACCACAGGGCATAAAAAATGGCATTATTGACCATTCACGATGTCCTTTTCTCTCATGATACAGTAACTCGTCTTTTGCGATCACCGCGCTTCTCAAGCCTGCAGCCAACGCAGTGTCCATTCCTTGCAACGAGCAGACTGAACTTCCTATTGTGTCCTATTGTCAGCCTATGCTCCTAAGGGTCACTTGAAGTGTACATGGCGTGTCATCGGCTTTAATCATGGTTTTCAATTGTCGCCATTTCTTCACATGTGAGAGACCGTGAAATCTGGTTGCGAAGGCTTCGGTGCAGAAACCTTACTCGAACTCCGCCTTGTATGCTTGACCTGTTTGAGGTATCCTATAATCGTGTTCACCGCAGCATCACAGTGCTGCCTTGATTGACATTTCATCAGTCACTTTGGGCCCTTGCTGGTTCCTGGTCGAATGATATAAAGGTCAAAAACAGGGTGCTAACCTGGAGAGGAAGGAGCAACAAAACCCAGCCAGATTGCTGCAGTGGATTGATAGGCTGTCATCTGTACATTTGCTCCTTTGCAGCCAGCGCAGTGCCCTGCACGTAGTAGTATTCACATGCCTGGGGGCATTTCAATTCCTCGTAACAGATCTGGTAGATGGCTATTGGTATATTTAGTTCGCTTTGATTCTCGCCGTTTCTTCACCTTCGGCTGATCCTTCTGACGCCCTACACTTGCAAGCATACTCTCCCGCCTGGCAGCGCTGATTGCAGGCACCATGCCCCCTCTCTTCAATTCGCGCTCCATGTCATGCCAGTCAGGCAGTTTAATTGCCCGCACAAGCTGTTTGATGTCATCATCCACAGAAATCTGAATTTTGGGATCATTGGGGTACAAGACCTCCTCCTGCGAATCACTATTTTGCAGTACCCAGACTTGCCCAGCTGCACGCAACTCCTGTCAGATGGGACACAACAGAGAACGGCATTTATAGGCATCAGATAGGGAAAAGGTGAGAAAGATTCTGACCACCTCTTCAGACTGAACACTTCCCACTAAATTCTAGACGACAATAACTACTTATAGCATAGAGCTTCCAAGGCACAGGCTTGCTAAAATCTGATTAATTTTGCTTAATTATCAGAATCCCACCTGTACGTCAGTTGTCACTGTCAAGTAGCTGTCCTTGACCTCAGATAGCGGGATACCATCCTTATGATCACGAATAAGGCGCAGCAGCTCCTCCTTCCCCTTTAGAGAGTACTTAGCCTGCGGTCAGCAGTCCAAGGACGACCATCATATTCGTTTCCAGCATATGCCTGGCTGGTTGATTCTTTGCTAAACTTTCCATCTGTTAGATGAGGACTGTAATACATTCTACGTTTTTGAAAGACATCCCCACAGAATTGGTCAATCAGATATTGGTCCCACCATATAGATATCTCGTTGCTCCTTGCAAAATCATAATCCAAGTGAATTATTCAATTTTAGAAATAATGGGAAACACAGACAATGAAAGAAACATAAGAACAAAAAGAAACATAAGAAAGCCAGAGGTCTATAAGCCTTTACATGTTTAAACGCCCCAACTCCCCTAGTGCTCAACATAGTCCTTGCAATGAACGCTCTTCGTTTGCGAAGTTGACATAAGATGGGTGCGTAAGCGGTTACATACCGAGACCATAGTTTCTGAAAATTAGGCTAGCCGCAGGCAGTCCAGCCAGTGATAGCTCGCTATTCTAAATGAACAATTACTTAATATTCCAGCTAGTGGCGCAAACTGCATGAAGGAACTTGGGTTTACCTTGTAACTGTAGCATTGTCCATCGAAGGACACTTTGAGATTGCTCTGCAAGCTGCTCTGTAGCTCCGCATTTGCGCCTATGTCCACATACGTAGCCTCCCCAATCTCTTCAGGTGTCAAAGCTCGTCTGGTCTGCTTCCAACAATGCCTGCGTTCTCCTGCCTCATCAGATATAAAGGAGGCAGCCGCACTTCAAGCTCAACCGAGCTGCAGAATTTGAGATAAGCCGCACAAGCGCTGCTCTCACAGTTGCAACCAACCTGCCTTCCTTCTGTTTGGCAAACCAAAGAACGATATATTTTCTAACTCCTTGCGGCCGTTTCACAGAAACCGACGATTGTAATCGCGTTCCTAGTTTCTGAGGGATGGATGTGCCCACCTGATCAAGTAAGTCGATGATTTTCTTCATCTGCGCGCCCACCGGCATCCTTCGAACCTCCAAAATATGTGCATACTTATCAGTGTCTGCGAGCCAATTGGCTCGCAGCAGCGCAGGTGCGCTGGCTGGCTTGGCGGCTGCTGCTGCTGCTGCTGCTGCTACAGGCCTGCTGTTGTTAGCAGCTTTCGCCCTTGCAGCCGCATCGCTGGCAGTCCGCGCCTGCACCTGCGCCTGCCTCTGCACGAACTGCGCTCGCTTCTCGCTCAACATCTTGCCTCTCCTCTCTCTCCCCTCCCGCCGGTTCTCGCTTTTGCTCTCCCCCTTCCTTTTTGGCGCCCCCGCCGCTTCCTACCTCCCTCTGCCCCTCCCTCCCTCCCCTGCGCGCTCGCCGCCTCCTGCACGTACAGCCGGTTCCGACTCATGGGCTCATGGTCGCATGGGGTCATGGGCCCATGGGATCATGGAGTCATGGGGGGCAGCTGACGCTTGATGACGCAAATTCCGCCGTCGCACCGCATGGAGCGGCAGCGCTTCCAGTTCCGTGGCGCGGCACGGGGAACGGAGAGACTGCACATGGAGCTTCGCTCGCGAGGTTCGTCTCCCCCGCCCTGGAGGCCGGATGGCGTCCGGCGTCCCCCGGCTGCGAGTACCGCGGCGCGCTCCGTCCGCCGAGTGGATGAGGCCATCCGCCGGCGGACCCCGTATCCGCATCTCGAGTCGGATGAGCGCGATATTTGCCCCCCTCCCTCTCCCAGAGGGAGGGACGAGCAGATGCCGCGGCCGCTGCCGATGGCTGCAGCAGCTTCCGCCATGGGGGAGAGTATCGTGCGGGGGATGCCCACGCTCGTCCCTGGAGGAGGCTTGCTGTGGGAGCAGCAGCAGGGAAAGCGGCTTATTCCTGGTGAGCACGAAGCTGCTTTTTGTCTTTGTTTTTGTTGAATCACAGAAGGTTCAAAAATCAAAGAATGGAGGAGTTTTAAGGCTGGCGCTGTTCGTTATAGAACATGTTCGAAAGGACCCGGAATCGCTTTCACCTGTGATTTGCGTGTGCAGAGTAGCTATTCAAGCTATGTGAATTACTGTAGGCATAATTGCTGCTGAGTGGCATGGTTAGGATAGCGTGTGTGCAGGTTTGCGTGTAAGAATGCGAGCTGAAAAATGCTCAGGGAATGTGAACAAGGTGGCGCCGAAATGTGTTTCTCCCAGGGATGCACTGCAGGACCCCACTGCCACCCGGCGGTAGCGTTGCAAGTTTTTCCACATGCTCGGTGCAACAACAGCCCGTCAGAGCTCTGCAAATCTTCTCTGTGGGCTCTTCGAAGCGGTCTATGAAAGCTAGTGAGTTTAATTTTTGAAAGCTGTTTTTAAAGTGATAATGCTACCTAAGCGCGTAGGAAACTTTTCTCGCACTCCCGTTTTGTTTACTAGCCGTATCAAAAGTGAGAGATAAACCAAGTTTCACAAACCACGCTTGATTCGTAGGGTTATGAGGAAACACAGGCAATTTTTTTTTTCCTTGCCACATTGGTCACATGTATGACCAAACCTGGAAAAGTGTTGTTTGTCGTCTTCTGATGTTTATGGGAGCCTCCTTTCATTGCAGTTCCAGGTGGCAGGTCATGGAGAATCTTGTCAAAAGTTGTACGGAGGACCAATAGTGCTCATTCAGAGGACACTATGGTGACACAGCCTGACATAGAAGACGATACAGAGGAATGCGAAGTAGTCCTGGGAAAGGAGTTGAAGCTAGGGAAGGAGCCTAATGAGTTTGCTGCACATTTGGCGGAACCCGTGAAGAACAGAAATGGCTCAGGTGTTCTGCTCTTGAGCGATGTGGAGGGACTGCGGAATGAAGATACGCGTGCCTTTGCATACCGTCTTGCATGTTTTGGCTATAGGTGAGTTCAGATTACTTTTGAGAAAATCACGGATGGCAGGGCGTGCCTGCCAATGAAGAGATGGAAAGGAGAAACTGATAGGGAGCAACATGTCATCGCGATCTAAGAGCACGTGTTCTCGTCTTTTGACAACAAATCTGCTGGCGTTTGCAGTGTGCTTATGCCAGACCTGTTCCGAGGACAGCCCTGGGAACCGGAGACAATGCCTAAATCGGAGTATGAGAGCTGGCGAGCTCTGCATTCCCCAGAAAGGGTGGCTGCAGATATTGACACTTCTACTGCGTTTCTAGAGTCAGTGTTGAGTGACAAAGCGGCGCCTGGAGACGGCCGAATCGCCGTGCTTGGCTTCTGCTTTGGCGGTGGCCGTCTGATTGAGACATTGGCAAAAGACGCGAATGGCCTGTATTCCGCAGGAGTTTTTTTCTACGGAACCCGTTTTGATGTGAAGCTGGCGGCAAGCATTCAAGTGCCTCTCCTCCTGATCACAGGCGAGAATGACCCCCTGTGTCCTGTGGACGCTGTTGAACAAGTGCAGGCCCTGACGCAGGGCAGTAAGGCGCTGGTGTTCCCGGGAAGAGGGCATGCGTTTGCGCACCATCCAAAGTCCATGGAGGACGACGAGGACGCAGAGAGGGCCTTTGAAGCTGCCAAAAAGTGGCTGCACGACCATCTCCTTGCGGGCGCAGACGGTCCGTGGGCCGAAGGTTCAGACGAGGTGGCAAGAAGCTGATGGCGTGGCTTTTGCAGTTTCTGACAACCGGGAAGGATTTCGTCGACCAAAATTTTCCACAAGAGTCTTGTATGTGTGCGGCGGTTTTTGTATATATGCGGGCTATGTCGCTTGAGGTTCTTTAGAGTACCTTATGCAGAATGATAGGTGGACATCTTGATGTTCTGCCTTGGCGGGTGGGGAAATGGCCATTCCCTTTTTGCTGTTGATTTCGTATTTGATGTTTTCAGCAGCTCTCAGCTCTTTGTGCTGAGAAACACCCTGATGAATCTTTGTCTTTAAATGCGCCGTTGTGTACAGTGACGATGTAAAAAGGTGACTGTGGCTTTGAAAACATTCTACATTTTCCGTTTTCCCAGACAATTAGCATGTGATCGCCTCTCGCCTGCAACGAACACGTCATTGCTAAAGAGATAGCAGATCATACGAGATGAAGGAACGCCAAAGATTATTTTACTTAACGTCAGCATGATTTTGCACCTGTACGTAGGTGCATAGTTACATCTTTCCAGCAAAAGTAGAAGCTCGCTGCCTATAGTAAAGTACAGTCGGCTACAGTTAAAAACAAAAAGCGCAAAACGATGAGTCGAGCCACCACCTTCGTGCACTTCCGTGAAAGTCTGTCTGGCACGTTGCCGCGATGGATGGATGCCAGGGCCCCCCTGCCTCCTCCAGAGGGGCCATTGGCGCCAGTCGCGCGCAGGACATTCGGGAGACGCCCCTCCCTCCTCCCGCTGCCGCCACTGTTCACACGCGGAGGTACCTCCAGGCAGAAGCTCGTTCTCAAAACCCTACAACGCCCAAATCACGCCTTCTCGTTCAGACTCTCGACAGCAAAGCCCGGCATAGGAAACGACGATGACCACTTCTCGACATCGGCGCGCAGCTCCGCAATGGCGGCATTCCCCTCCAAGCCCTTGTTGAAGTCGCGCAGAAGCTTCCCGTGCTCCTGCTGGATGCTCAGGGTGATGTTGATGGCCCTCTCCAAGAACTTTGCGATCTGTTCAAAATCAGCCTCCTTACATGACCGGGATGTCATGGCCGGAGTGCCTGCATCCCCTTCCCTCCACTGACTGGGATGAGGTTTGCCAACACCGGTTGAGGAAAGGCTAATGAGGGAGAGTTACTTTGCATGCAGCACATTGATCTCCAAAGGCGCCAGAGAAGAAAACATTGTCTAAGGTACAATTACATCAACAAAGAAGAGCCTACCTCCAGACTCTGTTATGCGTAATAAACAAGGGAAGGAGGGAAACAGGAACTAGATTCCGAGCATCCCGATTACAAACTAAGTCCAACATGCAACAACAGCAAGCTCTAAGCCTCCCTCGCTGCAACAAGCGTTGCTTTGTTCCTGCTGTAACTGTTTGTCTCCGCGGTGCAGAAGAAAGCAGGGAGCTCTCACCAATGCGAATCCCTCCTGGTGACAAGGCGCTGCTGTCTCCAAAGACCGCATTCTTGTTGAGTGTGATATGGGAGAGCTCACAAACCTTTTCCACCTTATTGCCTGCACGCTCCAGAAAAACGACACGCTGGTTACGCTTCTATTACATTAACCACAGACCACAAGTGTTTACCGGAAACACCTACAGACTTGCATCAATTTAGATATGTTTCTTCGACAATGCTATAGCAAATCCGTTATTTGCTTAACAGTGAGCATACCATTTGTACTTCACATCATGTCTCAGTCTGTCGGTTTCAGTCAGCACTTGACTAGCCTAAAATCTTCAATTGTTGAAACATCACAGATGGGGAAGTGATTCGGAGCGGGACTGCAACTTTTAGTAACCAACGGCAGACACTGACGCTACACATCCTTGTGAGTTCAGATTATGACAGAGGAAGGAGCCCCCTGGCGATAAACTCGCCGTATACCCTTCCCATGGTGACAGGCGCTGCTCGGTAGATAGGATTCTAATGTGCTTTTGAAAGAGATTCAAAGTAGTCAATATGAGAAAACCATTCACTGTTCAGGTCAGATAGGCAGTACAAGTGATTGGAAACACTTTCCTATAAACGTTTTGATAAAACTTGCTAAAGAAGAAATTGTAATAATGGAAAGGAATACTTACAACAACTCATGAATTCCTCAAGTTCAGCGACCTAAGATAGAAAAAAAAAATGGTCGGGGGGTCCACGGCAGCATGCCACACATCTAGGTTTAGAATGGTGAACTGACCAGTAAGGCCGAGAGGGCGGAGGTCCCATAGCACAAGATGGTTGTCGGTGCCGTCAGTCACAAGCTTATAGCCCTTTGCTGAAAGGGCGGTGCCAAGCGCTTTAGCATTCGTCTTCACCTGTCGCGCATACTCCTTAAAGGCAGGAGAAGCCGCCTGCTTGAGCGCCACAGCGAGGGCACCGATTTGGTGGTTGTGAGGGCCGCCTTGCAGAGATGGAAAGACAGCGAAGTTAATCCTCTCCTCATAGTCGTATTGAGCATCCTCTGGCTGCCCCTTCCTTGCTGGCTTCGGACCCTTCCGGTAGAAGATCATGCCCGAACGAGGACCCCTCAAGCTCTTATGTGTGGTGGTGGTCACGACATCGCAATAATCAAAGGGATTAGCTGCCTCCTGCAACCTTGCAACAACCAGGATAATTAGTGAAACTGCAACAGCTCGAATTTATCATGGAGCCTAATCTCAATTTGAATCCGCATAAAATAAGAACTCTTGACCTGTGACAACATCGAACAACTGTTGACATGGCTGCATGAGGCACACGTGCTACCAGAAACCGTTCCAAAGCAGGAAAAGCATTGCGACAGAGGAGTACAAGTAGAAAGCAGGCAAAAAGTCCCAGCACTCTGCTAATTATGCAACAGCCACTTCAAGCTCAATTCAGTTCTCCTTTGTTTCACCTGTGCAGCGACGAGCCCGCTGATATGAGCCATGTCGCACATCAAAAGTGCCCCGCACTTGTCAGCAATGACCTTAAACCGAGAATAATCCCAGTCGCGAGGATACGCACTGCCTCCACAGATGATAAGTTTCGGCCTGAAATCCAACGCCCGCTCCTCCAACTTTACAAAGTCGATGTAACCAGTCTCGGGATCAACCTTATATGGCAACGACTCAAAATAAATCGATGTTGCGGACACACGTTTCCCCCCCGCCGTGTAATATCCGTGCGTCAGATGCCCCCCTGACGGAAGATCCAGGCCCATAATGCGGTCGTGTGGCTGCAGGAGCGCCGTATATACTGCAAAGTTTGCAGGACTCCCGGAGTAGGGTTGCACGTTAACTCCCCACTTGTCAGGGTCCACGTGGAAGGCCTGCAGGGCGCGTCTCCTGCAGATGTTCTCCACCTGATCGATGAACTCGTTGCCTCCGTAGTAGCGAGATCCCGGCAGACCCTCGGAGTACTTGTTGGTAAGTGCGCTGCCCAGCGCCTCCATGACTGCTCGGGAAGTGAAGTTCTCGGAGGCGATCAGCTCGATGCCCTTCCACTGCCTCTCTTTCTCCTTCTCTATGAGCGTAAAGATTTCCGCATCCACATCCGCCAGGCTTGAATTCCCCCACACCTTCACTTCCTCCATGGCTGCGGCTCGGCTCAGTCTCTAGAAGCAGCGGGGTTCGCAAAGCCGCTCTGCTCCGCTCCCTCCCTCTCTCCCTCTCTCCCTCTCTCCCTCTCTCCCTCTCCCTTTCTCCCTCACTCCCTCCACCCTCTCTCTCTCACAAGCGGCAGTCTGGGCCTCGATCCTTTGTCTCTCAGAGCAGGCGTCGTCCGTTTAAGGGCAAGAGAAAAGATTGATCGAGCTTGGCCCGCCGAGAGCGCACCCCTCCGCAGTACTGATTTCGTACCGTTTCAAGTACAGATCCGTTCGGAATCGGTAGCGCCTGGCTGCCCCCTGCAGTAGGGGCTGCCGCCCGCGCGCCCCCCCGGCCACTTTACCGCTGCCCCCCGAGGCGGCGTGCAGGCGCTGAGGCCTGCCACGTGGCGACATCCAGGCCGTTCGTCTCAGGGGGCAGGCATATGCCTGCCCAGCGTCACAAGGATGGCTTCCGCGAAGCTTCCTAGTGATTCACCCCCCCTCGGCCGAAGATTCGTGCGATTTTTTAGCGCGTCGAAGGCGGCGGAGTCACGGCCTGTCGTCCGTATCATATCTGCAATACCGACCACTGCCAGCTTGCACCCGATACTGCCTGTGTTCCGTAACGCTCACGTTCGCTGACGTTTTGAACATTTGAGCACGTTTTCGGGCAACTATTTCGTGTCGTAATTAGACTGAGCATGAAATTTGAAGGCTTGATTTTTTTTTCAGTGAACTTTTTCCATAGTTGTCTCAGAAGTTTAAGGAGTTCACTCACTAACGAGGGTGCTATGCAGCCACTTTGAGCATGTGAACACGCATGCGAGTCTCCAAGCAATGTGTTAGCCTGTGCTGAGAGGCACCAGGCCCCATTTTTGTCAGTCATCACCTTTGGCCCCATTCCCATGCTCTACACCGTGAGAATTCAATTCCACCCCTTTCCATTCCTTGACATGGCCGCATAGCCACTGTAGACCGTTTAAGATTGAGCCAAAGAAACGAATAAACTGTAAATCAACACCCTCGTGACTGTTCATTGACCGATCTGTTGCCGGTACAGAAACAAGACATGAGCGTTGCACTCTGCCGCTCATCCACGTCATTCACGTAGGGCTTCCAACTGTCATGGAGGCAAAACTTGTGTACAGCTTTCATTTATTTTCCGTGCCACAGGATTGAATGCCCACAATTCGTGGGTGTCAGCAGCCCCTCGCTCGACCACATTTGCGGGCGCACTTATCTTGCTCTCAATGCGGTCAGTTCCGTACGTTCTCCCAAGAGGAGCAAGCATTCCGCAGAGGTAGAGCCACTGTCCCCACACTTGCAACAGGCTCCTCGTCACGCCTGCGGAGACACAAAGCAGCCGTACTCTGAAATCTATTGAGGGATATGAGATACACCTATTTAAGCTGCGGCAGTCTCTGGTTGCTTAGCTGCAAATTCCAGCCCTTTCTCGATGCTGCCTTTCAGCTCGGGCTTCAAATCCTCAATCCCCTTCTTCTCATAGTCGGAAAGATCTTCCAGCTCAGCCTTCACAAAAGCTTCCAAGCCATTCTTTCCGAGCTTCACTCGAGATGCGAAAAAGGACAAGTCCGTCAACTGCCAGACACAGTCGAGTGTGCGTCATAAACACATTAGCCAAACATTAGAAAATCCCCAAAAGGCAACCTTGCAGGAAAAACAACTTGCTCGTCTCTCGGTAATTTACCACATAGCAATGAGACATTGGTGAGCCTCGTCCTACTGAACCTCGATTACAAACAGCCACCAACACCAACACTATCTAGCCTATCAGCTCTAATACTGGTGAACATCAATTAGTGCAGCACGGAGTCACAGTCCCCCAACATTCACATTCATTCACAACCCATACACCTGCACAGATATGCAGAAGCAAATGAAGGACTCACATCAGATTGTACGTAAGAGCACTCGTACACATCCGGATCTCCGTCCAAGGCCCTCAGGCAGGACTCAGCAAAGCGCGCTGCGGCATAGGCCTGCATCGAAACCATCAAACTTCGTGTCAGCAGGCACCAAACATATCAGACGTGCTGGTCTAAAACCCAAACACGAACTATTATAATAGCGACAACGCCAAAACCTGATCAAACTCTGCAACTATTCTGTACTGACGATAGTACGTCATTCAAAATGCACAGGTGAACAGGCCAACGATCAGGCAACACCCCAAAAAAAAAACAGTGGACACTAATGCACCATCATACGCTGCAAACATAGTGCTGCAAATGCGCACCATCGAAAGAGTCGCAGAACCGGCGCCCGCCTTGGCCTGCACAATATTTGCAAAAATACTGGTTAGGCAAAGAAACAAAAGCGAGTGTGTGGCTGACCATACGAACAAGGGCTTGCTTTAGCATGTCCAACGGTCGAACTTTAACTGCATACCTTGCTGGTCTGGGCCTGGGCTGGGCTTTAGGTCAGTCAGTTGCAAGAAAAAAATAAAAAATTACCTCGACAACTTCAGTGCCAGCGTTTTGAATCCTGACTGTGAGGCTCTCGATCTCCTCATCAGTGAAAGTCACAGAGGGCTTTGTTTTTGACAAAAGGGGAAGAATGGTGATGCCGGCGTGGCCGCCAATCACAGGTACGTCCACGTCAATTAACTTCAAGTTCTTGGCTTCAGCAACAAACGTGTTCGCGCGCACAACATCAAGGGTTGTGACGCCAAAAACCTTCTTAGGATCATACACACCCTTTGCCTTCAGTACTTCCGCTGCAATTGGGACAGTCGAGTTGACGGGGTTGCTGATGATGTTGATGAGAGCCTGCAGCCAAACCAAGCCCTTTTTTAGAGCCTCCAGAGAGACATACAAAAAATGCCAACCTCAACGAGATGAATACATGCTAACCCACAGTCGATCTTACACTGTAAAGAAACAGGTTCAAGCGCCCTGCATGGGTGTCGAGATCAGTTTCATTGGAGATTCAGAAACAAGAAAACACTATGCACAGCACATCTTTCGTTCCTTCACTGTTGATTTGCGCTTTTCCATAAAAGTATAGTTTTAACTCGATTGGCAGACTGGTTTGCTCACATTTGGGCAGTTATCAGCCACAGCTTCAATAAGCGACTTCACAATACCCGCATTGATTTTGAACAAATCATCGCGAGTCATGCCCGGTTTACGAGGGATTCCTGCAGGAATAATCACGAGATCAACACCAGAGAGAGCACTTGCGAGCTCATCTGGGCCGGTAAAGCCAATGACCTGCAAAATACGGTACAGATTCATTTCCAAATCATTATTTATTTATGGAAGAAGCAGTGACCCTCGACTCACAGGCTTGGTTAAGCAATGCTTGCAAAGGCCTACCTTTCAGAAAACTAATCACCATGACATGTCAGACGAAGATTAACATGCAGCAGAACAGTAAAGTGGCAAGGTGCCCTAGGACATGACAATACCTTTGCAGGTGTGTTGCAATGGCTTAAATCTGCAGCGACACCCTTGACATTAGCTATGTCGTACAGATGAAGAGCAGACACAAGCGGCGACATCTTGACCAACAGGGAGAGCGGCTGCCCAATGCCTCCTCCAGCTCCCAACACAGCCACTTTGAAGGCCGCCGCAACCGCAGTTCCAGTCCGCTTCTCAGATGCCGCCCTCCGGACACTGGCACGTCTCTCTCCCACCCTAAGGCCATTCGAATAACGAGAAGCGACGGCACCGGCTTTCAGCCCCGCGAACTCCTTAATCTCCACCTTCCCAGCCCCGGGAAGGCAGCTGACAGCGGCTTGTTGTCTTCGAGAACCAGTTGCAGCCTGAACTAGGCTGCATCCTGCTTCCAAGGAGAAGGTCCTGCAGCCTGAAATAGTCGCGGCAGCCATGGCTGGCGGCTTTCCTGAACTCCCTCCTGCAGTGCGCGCGGACGAGCAAGGTGACGGTCAGAGGGATTGAGTTTTCCTTCCAGAAGAAAAGTGGAGGTAGCGCGCCCCCAAATATCCATCCCCCGCCGCGGCCCGGGCAGAGAAAAAACGTATTTTGGCCAATGAGCGCCCGAGCCGGGGACGCTCGCGATGCGACGGGCCGACGCGTGGCAGGCCGAGCGGATCCAGGCCGTCCCATTGGCGGGCCGCTGGGGGGCGAAAGTTTCTCCCGCTGGGCGCGTTGCGCTGTGCGCCTAATGAGAAAGTTTCGTATCGCAGGGCTGTGCCCCCATCCCTTCTCCCTGCAGCACGCTCACACTCGATGATGCGCCGCGCGGCCGGGATTGGCGGAGGGCCCGTGCTAATGCGACAGGCTACTTTGTACGGGTGTACACGTGGATCATTTACTATCCGCCACGTGTCCTAGTTCCCTCAGCCTGGCTGGCTGGCTGGCTGGCTGTGCAGTGCCGGCTGCTGCTGCTATGCTGCAGAGGGAGGGACAGAGGGAGGGAGGGAGGGAGGGAGGGAAGGAGGGAGGCAGGGGAGGCACAGCTGCAGGCAGGCCGGCAGGCAGGCAGGCATAGGGAGGGAGGGATGATGCTCTCGTGCACGAGGACTTGCTGTTGCTGGGGTGAACGCAAGCCTTGCTTTGAGAGTGCTTACGCCTCATCTCGTGGTTATTTCTGATGGAGGGAGGGTGGGAGGGAGGGTCTGTGCGCTGCGCCGCATGCACGTTGACGGGCAGAACAGCGAAGAAGCCAGTGTGCCCCCACTCCTGCTGCTGCTGCCGTTGCTTTACGGGCCGACGTATGCCGTCACGGCTCGCGGAGTCCGAGCAAACATGTAACATCCTGCTGCCACGTGCTCACTGCGCATCGAGCGTGCCCCAAAGCATTCTGGCATGGCCAGTGCCCACGACATACCAACCCTGAGAAACATGAAAGAGGTTTGACGTTTGAGGTCCTGCTACCACTTTCTATCGCACGGTTGTAGTAGCTCGGGTAATCGAATTATATGAACAGTTGAGAACATGGAACTCCAAACATGCACTTAATCGCTAGCCTGGACACGTCTATACAAAAATGAGTTGGAACTCGGACTAGTAATGTACTTATTTTCAGCCGGGTGTCCAGCTACATTCACAAATCTACACGTGATCAACAAACCTCTGCAAAGCAGTGGTCCTGCCCACGCAGCACTGCGCCGCCACTCCTACTTGGCATTGACTGTGATGCCCTTCTGCACTGCTGGGCGCGCATAGACGCGGTCGAGCCACGCAGCCACGTTAGGGTACTCTGCCATGTCCAAAACATCCGTCATCCGCGTCCTCCCGCCGTTCATCCAGGGGGCGAGCGAGATGTCAGCCACGGAGTATTCGCTTGCAAGGTATTCGCGCCCTTCCAGATGGCCGTCCACAACCTTGAACAGGCTGCAAGGAAAGATGCCTGGGGATGTCAGCACATTCGCTTTCGGCACAACAAAAGATGGATAAAGCAAAACTTCAAAAGTAGACACTACATAACTCCATATGCGCCATCACGGCTTCAGAATGGCTCAAGAGCCGTACCGCTTCACTTCTGTGAGGTATCGCTCCAAAGGGTACGGATGATCCATTTTCTCTTTAGAGAGGGACTTGAAATGGCCAAGCTGCCCCATCATTGGACCTACTCCTCCAACCTGCAAACCAGGATTAACTCAATCACGTCATAACAGTAGTCTGGCATGGGTATGCTGTAGTGTAAAAGAATGTTGTAAAAAGGGGCGGGAAAGCAAACAGGCAGCAAGGCTTGGTTTCAGAATTCCACCTGGAAAAAGAGCCACTGAATAGCTACCCACTTTTCCGCAGGATCCGCAGGAAGCAGCTTGCCATACTTCTCGGCCAAATACAAAAGGATTGCACCACTCTCGAAGACATTGAGGGGTTTACCTCCTGCAAATGTGCAGTCAACACTGATCAGAAAAGACCCAAGTAGAAAAAATGTTCGAATATAGTCGCATGATAGTGCTCTTGCTGTTGATCGACTACAGAGTATGCTCCTCTCCATTTCCTTCCTAAAACTACTACAGCGGCTACAAGCTTTCCTTCTTAATCCTGCTACAGGGGAAAAAAGTGGCTCAAAGAAGAATCGTCACAAAGTACAGAATTAAAAAATAAGCATCTAAGGTCACACTCCGACATGTAACAATGTTCAGTAAAATAGACTGAAACTCCTTGATCTTTTGAGACATTGTATTAAACTCAAACAAAAAGGTAAATAGAAAAGGGGGAGT
>CM074817.1:479755-501896 GCA_037447605.1 Zygnema circumcarinatum
CCCCCCCCCCCCCCCGGCCCCAGGGGGGGTGGGAGGGTCTTCGGGGGAGGGAGGAGAGGCGGGCGGTGAGCGCAGGCAGGCGGAGGGACGGAAGGATGCGGCCGCTCTCAGGTCGCGGACGGCGGGCAGTGCTGAGCCGGGAGGGGAGGGGGAGGGGGAGGGAGGCCTTCCACGCTCAGCCTCGCGCGGGTGAGAGCCGGATAGATGGTGCACGCATGGACGTTACATTCTTGACGGCAGGCATGAAGGTGGAACAAATGGAAACGGGAAGGAATGTCGTTCTGACGACTAGACTGGGCGTGCTGCCCATTGTCTTTATTCACGCAGGAGTGCTCGAAACTGAGCCCTTCCAACCCCCCTTTTCTAACAGCTCAAAAAACTTATGATGATATCCATAAGTTGAATACTATTTGCTAACTTCTCATGTACACCAGTAGAAACTGGAACAACTGACATGCGGCGTTTACTGCTTATCAGAGATCCCATGTACAATGCGTTGCATCCCACACTGTCAATGTGGGTGTTTTTTTTCAGATTTTTCACTTGCGTAAAGCGCCGCTCATGCACCCTCCATCCTCCGAGATCAGGAGCGTCATTTGCGAACTTTACGACTTTACCTTGGCCCAGCCCCCCACTCAGCACAGCAAAAATGCAGTCATGGCACCAATTCTGTGTTCAAGTGCAAGCAAGGGCAGTGCAAGGTAGAGCAGGAGCCGTTTAACGGACTACCTGCCATGCAAAGAGCAGACTTACCCAATCACACCACTAACTTAACCCTACTTTTGCTGAGGCTACTTCTGCATAACAGAATTGCACAAGATGGAGCAGCAAACCGTAATCTTAGTTTGCTGTGCTTATTGAGCAAATTCACACCCACCTTGCGTGGTTGCCGAGTCGTAGCCAACTTATGAGGAAGCAGAACGAACAGGCCTTCACCCTGCACACTCGTCAGTACACCACAGCTCGTGAGCATTCAGCACAATGGGGACAAGAATTTCCGCCATGGGTTTTCCATACGCAGTTGCAAAAACGTTTCTGCAAAATATTGTCTATATCCTCGTGCAGCATGCAAGAATTAGGGTTCAAATGAAAGGTAAATTGCAAACAGAGAAATGTGACTAGCATAACGGTACAGGTGAGGGGTCAATAGCATTCAGAGAAGGTTTAGACGCATTGAACGGAATAATACACAGGGAAAGGCGAACAGAGTTCAGAGAAAAGGTTAAGTGCGGGCCCGTGAACCCGTATTGTGAATGAAGGCCCTATCGGATGCTCCGCATGTTGCCTGCTGACTGCTTCGCATCGGTGCGCCTCCTCTTGCGAGGAGAGCTGAAGACTGTCCACAGGCGAATGGTTTCGTCGGCTGCCGCCGTCGCCACCGTTCTGCCATCGGGACTCTGTAGCCAACGCTTGGAGGAAGGAATTCAGATTCCGGACGCGTTGTATTATGGCGAACCGTAAAGCTACAAAACAGTGAATTTGCAGAGATGAGCCAATTCGCTTTCCAAAACTATTCATGAAGGTTTCGTTAAATATCAGGTGTCTCAACAAATGCGGAGTGCAAACCTGCAAATTGCCCACCCTTCACTGTATTTACCAAAAAAAGTCTTACCATGGCCGTGTGCAGTATGCGTGACTCGTGGCCGCTCATGTTAGCCATTTTCGTCATCGTCGGGTAGCTCCACAGACTAAGGTTGTTTTCACTGAAGCCATGCGCGCTTAGGAGTTCTCTGTCTGTGCTGCTCCACTGCAGCCCGGTGACCTGATAAGGAACAAAGTGTCAGTGGTATGCGTGGCCTTCTGACGAATCAATGATGTCTTCCGTCCTCAAACATAGCGTATAACACTCAGCGTTGAGATGTTCCAGACCTGAGACGATGTCTCTATGCAGTTGAGGCAAGCGCCAGTGGTCGTATTCCAAAATCGAATGGAGTTATCGGAAGTGCCACCGCCAGAAGCGAGAAGGTTGTTCTGCCATGCCAGAATCCCCCTGTACTGTTTGCTTCACCAATACTTGGTAGTTGCGGTCACTTACACGATTCTCCATACTGATAAATACGACAACACCTACATTGGTCTATAATCTACCCGGCTTTATTCTTGAAATGGCATATGAAGTTTTTCTGCGAGAAGTACAGTTTAGTTTGGGTTATGTACCTGGAACGGAGCCCAAGCGAGGCCCTTGACCGCGGCGCAGTGCGCGGTGAGGCGGTGCAGGCGCGGGTCGCTGCGCGCCGACGCGGCGTCCCAAATGTTGAGCAAGTTGTCATTGCCGCCGCTGGCGAGCAGCCGCCCGGACGGCGCCCATTGCAAGCCGCACACTTCCCCGGTGTGGCCCCGGAGCCGCGACGTCATGTGCTCGCGGATGCGCACTGCGAAAGGGCAAATCCACCAAGTGTAAGCATAGCAGGGAAGCTGAACATGTGGACTTGGAGAAACGCAGTGCGTGCTTTCGCCTTCTTGGACCCGGAATGCGATTTCAGTGAGCAGGCAGCATCACGAGCAGCCCTCGCTAAGGGTGTTTGCAGAGAGTTCAGGGCCGTGATCGCTGACATCCATCTGCTAGGAGGGTCATGCAGTGACGGTACCGTCGTGATTGATGATCTGCGCGTCGCTCCCTCCCGAGGACAGAATGGAACTGTTCCACGCCAGGCTGGTCACTCGCCGACTGTGGCCGTCCAAGCTCCGCACCTGCATCGAGCGCCACAATCCCCATCCTCCTGAAGAGTCAGTTTGGCAAGATAAAAGTCTGACGGTCCAAGTTTGATGGAGAGGGCGCTCAACTTAGAGCTGCCAGTTCAAGTATGCATGCGGAGGGAAGGTCAGCAGTCTTCACTAGAGAAATAAATGCGTGCCACGATTCTGCTACAGACAATCCCTGGCTATTTTTTTTTATGTTCCATAAGCTCGAGCACACAGGCATAGAAATGCGGACATTTTCATGTGGAGCAAGAAGCCTTCCATAGCCTTCCTTGACTGGCAAGTCAAGTCTTCTCAATGTAACCGATATTCACAGTCTGTCACTTATGTCAACCCTGTCGGCTGAGTGTGCCCTTACCTGTCGGCTGAGTGTGCCCTTACCAGTCGACAAGGCGAGGAGTTCCAGATTTGTACTTCGTTGCTGCTGAGGCCGACCGCAATGTGGCGCCCGTCCGCCGCCCAGGCCAAGCTTCCGACGTAGTCCTGACCTTCCGTCGCCATGAGCTCCCGCGTTGCGCGGGTGGCCGCATTCCAGAGGTACACCGCGCCGCCCAGGCCCACCGCCAGCGTGCCGCGGGAGCTCCAGGAAAGCACGTTCAGATAGAAGTCGTTCAGGAGGTCGGGGGCGTCGAGAATGCGCTCGGCCGTCTGCAAAGAGAGTAGAAACATTTTAAGTCCTGACGACGTCAGCTAAATTGCCACCTGGAACCAACCTTGGTTAACATCCACAAAAAGATGGTAGCTTTCATGTCAACCGATAGCATTTTCAAGATAAAAAAATCCGTAACCTTTTGGCAACACTGACCTGCGGAATGTGCCGTCTTTGAGGTTTTGGTTTCGGTGTCTGGCATTCGGTGGTTTTATAATCCATCTGTAAGAGAGGAGCTCCTGACTGTGAATCTACAGGCTTCTCTCGAAATTCTAGGACTCTCCCCTTTGCAGGTGAATCAGTCGGTAGCCAAAAGGTTTCAGCAAGTCTGTCTTTATAACCTCTCTGCGCATTACAACAGTCACAAGGCACAAAGCTTTAATTGATCCTGAAAATCCAACAGCAAGACAATGCATGAGGCGCAACCAGCACTGGTTCAAGCTGAAGGATACTGTTCTTTACAACGCAACAAATGATAGTCATGCTATAATTCATTCCCTTGTGTTTCTTTGTGCTCTCAGGGGGCGCAAAATTTTGCAACAAGGCTGCAATGACAGCTGTCATGCGCCTTTCTAGCTCCCATCCTTTTATTTTCCTTTGGAATTGCACCAGCAGAATAGTATCGTAAGACACTGGCGTTGTAATTGTTAGTGTAGGTTAGTTAGTGGTGCATAGTTTATGGAAGCATGGGGCTGTTGGGAGTCTAGAAAGACTAGGCAGCAGAGCTAGCGTCTACAGTAATGCCAGACTTAGCCCCTATATGATACCATGGCCTTTACTGGAATATGGAAAGGTCCGGGTCATCCGATGTACCCTTTTGGTCTCCGTAGCCATGTCACGTGTGGCCTCCTTGGATTCTCGGACTAGAAACGATGAAACGTCCAAGCCCATGCTGCTACGTGTTGGAATGAATCGATCTCCCTGTGTCCACTCTCGCGGTGCCATAATCCACACGATAATGATTAGACTTCATATTTCCAAATAAATTCTTACAACTGGCCACTATAGTCCAATTTTGTCCAGAAATGGCATTCCCTTAATTTTCCGTCATCGCAAATGCCCCTGAAGTCGATACACAAACGTCTTCCTAACCCTGACCTTATCTACAGCAATATTCTTACCTGCACTGATCTTAGAGTTGCATTTCGAGGTGTACAGGGACTCCGGTTGCCCTTGAAATTGCTGACGGGAGTACGCGGCGAAAGCGAGCCCGTGCTCCCTGTGCAATGATCCATAGTCAGGCAGACTACTGTATCCCGAGGTGGTACCCGCTGCCTCGCACGGAGTGATTGAGTGAGAGTGCGGGTGGGCAGCAGGAGCAGCAGCAGCAGCAGCAGCAGGAGCAGCAGGAGTGAGCGAGCAGTGGCTCGCCTCAGCTCGCCGGTGGAGGCAGGCAGGCAAGCCGGCAGGTCTCCCTTGCAGGCGGGTACTCCCGCGCCGCGCCGGTCCATATATATATATCCGGCCAGCCAGGCAGCCAGTCGGCCGTTCGCACCCGCCCGTCGCTCGCTCGCTCTGCCAACGGTCGCCTCAGCCCGCCGTACGGTACGAATGGCCCACGTACGGAACACAGTACCGTACGGCAGGCCAGCAGTCCGGCGTCGTTCGTTCGCCGTTGAACAGTCGCAGCGCGGTGGAGAGCAGCGGCGGGCGGGCACATGGCGCGGGGCCCGCCCGCTCGTGACGTGGCGGGTGGTCCACGCGAGCCGTCATCCGCAGCCTGCCAGCGTGGCGGCCGCGTCAGCCCGCCCCGCCCCGGCCCGGCCCGGCCCGGCAGTCCGCTTCCTTTCATGACTCGGGTGGGAGGGTGGATGGGTACAGGGAGGAGAAGAAGGGGGCGATCGGACGGCGTACAACGCCCGGATGAACAACCATCAACAAGTACACTTTTCAGGGCAGGCGGGCGGGCCGTAGCTGCTGAGAGTCGAACACGGGACCTCCGGGGGCGGGGTGGGGGTGGGGGTGGGGCAGGACGGGGCGGGGCGGTGCACATGTCCATAAAGAAAGGAAGCGGGCCAGGTCGGCTTGGTTCTCCGCACGGCTGCTTCTCGCAGGCAAACGAGCAAGCAAGCACACTTGTCAGCCAGGGAGGGAGGGAGGGCCTCCAGGCGGCACGCACGTCTCGTCTGCGGGGACGCGCAGAGAGGGAGGAGGAGGGCCGAAACCTGCACCTACAACTCACAGACGCAGCTGGCCATGGCGAGCTTGGAGATAACAAGGTCTCACATTGCTCTGCTCGCTTTGTACTTGGGAAAAGCGGAAGCCCGGGACAAAATTTGTAGGGCTATACAATATGGCTCGAAGTTTATCAGTGGAGGAGAGAAAGGAACTGCACAGGACGTTGACAAGGCGACAAGCTTAGCCCGAAAAGTTTTTCGGTTATTGAAGGTGTATCTTTTTCCATTCCATCCCACGCACTGTCTTTCCAAGGAACCGTCACCAGGCGTTTCTTATTCACATGACCCTGCATCCTAGTCCTTCTAACGGTTTTCATTGTTGAACTGTGGTTTTTCCACTTGCAGTCAGTTAATGAGATTCAGAATCTGCTTACACCAGCCCCCAAGACAACACCACTTCCGCTAGTTCTTCTTGGTCGGGTAAGTTGGTTTCTCTTCATTTACAGGATTGGGATTACGTGCATCAAATCGGTCTCTCTCGTCCCATAAGCTATATCCGTCTGAAGGTCAGTCGAAACTATTCTGCACTGCAGTTGTTTTTGCATTTCAAGTAATGTTCTTTTGATGACAAGTGGAAGTGTCCTGCAGATTAAGAGTGCGCTGTTGGCTACCTTTCTGGCCTTGGATCAAGTTGTGTGGCTCGGACGATCCGGAATTTATAAGGTTAGTATATTTGAAGGGGCTGAGCTTGAGGGAAAATTTTAAGTTGTGGCAAATTTATGCAGTCAATGCTCTCGATTCTTGTCCTTATGTAACAGAATGACAGTGTTATTGAAGTGGATAGGAGCTGGAAAGTTGACCTCGTTTGAAACTTGATAAGCAAAACTGCAACCAGACTTGGTCTTTTGTAATTGGCCTTCTACTTACTTCATTGGTGGACCTTGCCGCAGAACAAAGAAAACACGGACTTATGTGGCAAAATCTCTCTTTACTGTTGGATGTGTTCATCTGCGACTGGCTCGGTGATTGAGGTACATCTGTCGCCATTGAAATGTGCTAGACTTCGGGTTAACGGGACTGTCAGCGTGCAGCAGGTGCTCTCTTCCAGTGTGTCTTTCCTTCACACATAACCTTCAGAAGCTCACTGGCAGGTTGCGGAACTTGTCCGATTAACAGCTGCACTAAAGGAGGTGGAGAAGGAGTTGAAGAAACTGAGAGATGGGAGAAGCTCGGCAGACGAGTCGAAGCTGGTATCACTTTTTCCCTAGCATCATGTCAACCTTAATGACGGATTGACTTAACGTTGCGCGTGAGAAGCTGACTGTTAATCGCTATCCTCACGAGCGGCAAGTTTGATAGATTGCATCAAAATGATACACAATCGTACCGTGTATCTCCAGTCACGGAGCAACCTCATGCTTTTGCAGATTTCCTGATTTTCTATATTTCTTTCAACAGGAATTCGACACTTCCACGTTTTAACCTTTGTTGTAGCACATACGACTGTGCACTTGCTTTGGAATGCGATGTGATGTGGCATTATGGCATGAAGCCTGTCTGAGAAATTTATCTTGGTGATTGGCAGGTGGAAAAGCGAAATGCCCATGTCAGCCAGTGCCGTACCAGGACTCTGAATTATGCAAAGTCAAGTTTGGACGTGATTGTTGCAGTAGGGCTGTTGCAGCTTGCACCCAATACAGTGAATGCTCGCGTGACAGGCGCACTTGGTTTCGTCACTTCGCTGATCTCCTGCTATCAGGTATGTCCTGACTTCACTTATTGTTGATGGTCTAAAATGTCGACTTGGCCTTACCCTCTCAACAAAGTCTGAAATTTGAGCATGTCAAGTATAATTTTATGTCACACTTAGTAGAGCATCGACTTGTGTGACGTAGAGTCTTGCGCCACTGATGTGTTTTCAACTATTCTTCGTGTAAGCATGGGAAACTTGGCTGTTCCGAAGCGATAACTTAATTGTCTGGAATTGGTGGAAATGCAATCTGAACATCCTATTTGGAGAGGTGTTTGCTTTGAATATGATTGCACTCTTTATAACTGACTGACAATTGAGATAAATATCGACCGAGTTGGAGAATAGCTTCGTCAAAAGGGCTAAGCAGCCTAAGTAAAACCTGTATGATTTTTAAGTTCAATTGCTGGAGAGGTTCAGTTGCGTTAAGCTTGCTTCAAATGTAGCAAGCTTTAGAGTGTCAGGTTATAACATACAGTGACTGCTGACTGGTTTTCCTCAAAAGTAGGTTTTAAGCCGAAGAAATTGCACAAAGCACCTATGACTTTCAGGCTTGTTCAAACAAATGTTTTTTTTCTGGCATAAGCTGAGGCTATACCTAAGGCTCTGCGCAGTGTGTTATGAACTACTTGTGTGTGTGCATTCCTATACCTTGGACCAATCACGAAGTTACTCTTCATTTTGTCTTCAGGTTGGAGATTAGAATGAGCATTTTTGTACCTTTTAACTCATGAAGGAGTTACATTCAATATTTGGATTTAAACTGAGGATTACAGCTGCTGAATAATGAATTTCTGGCAAGTGCGAAAGGCATGCAGAATTTTCCTGATCTCTTGTTTTTTGCATGTTTTGCTGGTTTCTAGTTTCACGGTGTCACATATGTGCGGCTGTTGCATTCGTTCTGTATGTAATTACACGTCGAATGTTGATTGCCACATTCTGCGATTTTGAGCAGAGGCTCATTTGTTCATTCCGTATTGTTGAGCTTTGTCTGTTAGACGTCTCTGTGGGATGAGAACATGTGCTTCTGGAGGCAGACAACGAGTAGCCAAATGGACGTTTGCTGCTTTATTCGAACCTGTGTTTGCTTTCCTATCTTTGTGGAGATTCTCGAGATGAAGGTGGCTTTATGAAGTCAGGCTTAAGTGCTCGAACTTTTGGTTGGGTAGCGGCGAAGTTGCCCTCCTTTAAAGAGTTATCCATGAGATTAGGAGAATGAAACATGTATTTATGTCGGAGGAGGATGATGAAATTTCAATGTGATAAAGTGGCCGAAAACGATTTAAACATTTACTTTGCAGCATGCCTGTGAAAGGGAGAACACTTAGTTGAGGCAAATTGGCTGATCGACTTGTCTTTGACAAGTAGGAACTTGTCCATTTGTGCAAATGGGTTGAAGTTGAGTAAACGCTTGTGCCTTTTTGCTTGCGCGGGAGCAATGCCGCTGTACTTTTATCGTCTTGCTTGACATTTTGAATGTGTCTAGCGGACGTGATGTTGTTTTGCTGACACATTCTGTTGCGACTTTGCGACTGTTCGCAGCTCTTCCCTGCGGCGCCACCAAAGGTCAAGGCATCCTGAACTGCTTTTGGTTTCAAGTGAGGGCAGTTGACAAGCATTTATAGCTTGTACGCGTGGTTTGTTTGTGGGGTAGACTTGGACGTTTGCAAGGGAGCTTTTCCATGTAGCAGCCACCTCACTTGAGATTAAGAGTGAATGTGTAGATGCGCCATGCTTGTATGGGATGACCCATTCATGGTTAAAAGATAGCATCCAAGGCCACGTTCCATTGTACATATGGGAATTTCATTCGAGCAGAAGGACCTTATGCAATGTTTCACTCTGGAATGTCTGCTCCCTGTCTGCTCCATTTTGTGTCATCCTCCCTCGCTTCAATGTCTTCGTTCGGAAAGAGGGTGTTGGATGCTTCAACGCGTTGGCCCTGTTGTATGAGATTCACACATTGTAAGGGACTACTTTTCCCCTCGTTGCCTTCACGCTTCTGGGCGCATTGCAAGTGGAAGCTGCGGACCTGCGTGGCAGTGACTGGTGACCTCTGCTCGTGAGTTAAGCGGAGGACTATCGGCCTTGCTGCCACGGAGTTGACGTTCCCGCAGTTTGCGAGACACATGACAGCCTTTGGCCTTGTCTGGATTGGGTGAGAGTGTAGGTGAGGAGCAAGGGAGGGTTGAGAGTCAGAATGGGACGCCATAGGGAGTGTCTCCCACGCTCTACGGTGTAAGATGCGTTCCGTCCGCGTGCTGTACGGCGCGCAGTGGTGTTCGCGGTGCGCCTCGAGGGCGAACCGTCCGTCCGTCCGTCCGTCCGTCCGTCCGTCCGTCCGTCGCGCACAGTGCCCCGCGCGACGCGCGCCCTCGGACGCTGTGGAATTACCGTACAAAAACGACAACAACAGTACGGTGCGGTACGGTATGGGGCCGCAGATAGCGAAAGAGAGATATGAAGTGAGCCCTCCCGAGTAAGGATGGATAGTAGAACGCCCTGTCGTGTCCTAGCTATTTTCTTTTGTGCTTGGTCCGCGACCAATACTTCGTGGTTCCCCATGCTAATGTTGGCCATGCACATTTGATGGCCTCACAGCCATCGTGAGATCAATGCCAATTCCCTTTCCCATTGTCGTGTATTAGAATTCCAATAAAAAATTCTACAAGGGTTATAAAACATTTCTAAAACGGTTGTACAATCGTATGGTCGTACGTTTGTAGGCTCGTGGACAGGCCAACACCAATTTCCCGACTGTATATCCTGGTCGCAGAGGACCTAAGGACAAGAAAAAAGCTAGGAGTGGAAAGCTACGCCTGGGCGCAACAACGCTTCAAGCCCTCCGATGACCTCTGGTGCGCTGTGCGCACTGCTCACAGGGGGCGGGGCAGACGCACTCAAATTTAATGGGCATAAAATATGGTTCGGTTTTTAGGGTTTTTAACCTTTGTTGTCTAAGATAGGATCTGACCTGTGAAAAAAGGTGCGTATCTAGACATAAAAGGTGTGAAATTAGCAGTCTCCTATTTGTATACAGTACAGTACAGTCTAATCACGTTATAGTGACTCTGTGGGTCCCCACATGTTTGTGTCACTATATCGGTAATGACCCGTTTGTCATTTCACATTTATAGTAACACAAGAGAAAATGATGTTTGATTGAACTCACGATGGCAAGGCCATCAAATGGTAACAAATGGTAATTTATAGTAACAATGTTATTAGATATGTTTTTGCGGTATATCCGTACGCCTTTGATACCGTACATTGTACTTTTTGGGCAGTCGTCACGTGGGTAGGTGTGTACGAACCCTAGTGAGAATGTGTACGGACAAGTTGATATGTACGGCCAAGTCGATATCTGACGATATTAGTCGATAATGTGTACGGTCGTAATATATTTGTAACGCATATTCCAATACGTGGGTGGATAATATCGACATTTTGAACATATAGTAACAATTAGGGCTTTTCAGCGTCGTTATGTCCGTAATGGCGTCACTACTGGCGCAGGATCTGCAGTGGTGCAATTCCGTGCCCGGAAAAAAAAGTCAGTATATCCATGCTGTTCTTATAAACAGTGTCACTATAAAAATATAAAAAAGTAGTAAAAAGTTATAATTGCCGTACGACCGGCCATCCCGGCGGGCGGTTGGGTGGCTGTTCGGCAGGCGGCACTGTACGGACGTAAGCTCCCGGAGACGGCCGCCACCAGTCCGGACCATGCCGCCATGGCCATGGCCATGGGTCATATGACTCACATCACCATGCCATGCCATGCCATGCCGTGGCCTGGGCCTGGGAAGGGGGGGAGGACCAGCGTAGTGCGGGCGGCCATGCAGCATGCGCTGGCGGGTGGGCGCTGGGCACTGGGATAGGGAGGGAGGGAGGGAGAAACGGAGACAGGGATGGGCCATTACCGCACTGCACCGCGCAGCAGGGATTAGGTTCCGCGCTCCGCACTCACTCGGTCGCAGTCTGGCAGAGAGAGCACCTCGGCGGTAGCTGCCCGCGGGCATGACCTGTCCGGTCAGGCGGATGCATATGCATGATGAAACGAAGGGAAGTTCTGGCTCTGGTATGTTGTTGAGTTCAGGTGCTTGCTGAACGGGCAGCTTTCATAAATAGCCTCTGGAAACATGAGCGACGGCGAATGGTATGAGGACAATAGCAGCGAGGAGCTTGAGGATGGATATGAAGACCTCGAGGTTGCAGATGAAGCCATTCCCGCAGGCGAGGGCGGTTCTGTCTATAATGTAATAGATGCTGGCATATCTCTGTAGAAACTCAGACAGGGTCCAACGACATCCTAATGACGGAGTCCTTCGGCATTTTGTTTCCAATGGCTGGAAAATAATTTCGAGCTGGCGTAAATTAAACCATACGGGTTTCTGTGTGATTTTTGTTTTTCTTGGCCCAGAGTGTTTCTCTGATAAACCTCTCTTTCTGTTCAGTGCATTTTTGTTTGTTTGTTTGTTTTTTTTTTTTTTACCACCCTGTAATTTTCATGTTAGCCGACACGTGCAGCTTTTTGTAAATTGTCAATGTCTTTTATTTATGTTCGAAACGCCTTCTGATTTTCTGGTGCAGATAATAAACAAGAAGTCGCTCTTGGCTGCACAGGTATTTTTCCGACGCATTCAGGACGCAAACTCTGACTGTTGTCTTGCAAGTCAAAAGGTTTGGACGATTAGAAGTGTGTATGTACGTGGAGTGCTGCTTCTCACTTGACCAAGAAGCTGGCTGCACTGCTTTGCGATCACATCCTCATATGTTGGAGACAGAAGTTCGTCTTCGGGAACATGTTCTTATGTGGAGGTGTCAGGAAGATTGACTTATATAGAGTGACTTGATCACTTTCGCTATTTTCATGATTTCCTTCCACCAGGCACGCTATTTTTTCTTGCTTGTCCATTTTTTGTCAGCTTAAAACCATTGCCTAATCAATAATGTGATTGTGCTTTTCCCGGGCAGCTTCACGATCTTCGGCGCGTTGCAGACGTTCTTGGTGTACCACTGCAGCATTCAAGGACGTTGCTTATTTACCACCGCTGGGATGTAGAAGGCTTATTTGGGAAGCTTGCGGACCAAGGAGTGGAGCGCCTGTTCTTATTGGCCGGTTTGCCGCCACGAGCAGATGTAAATTTAGCCTTCCCACAGAAGTTGCCAGTAATTCAGTGCCGAATTTGTTATATGGATGTCGGACCGAATGAGTCAACCACGATGGACTGCGGCCATTCTTTCTGCAATACCTGTAAGTGCTTTGTAAATATCTAGTCACAGAATGTTGTTTGGGGTCACTTAAGAACAATTTCTAGTTTGGATTATTACTCTTTTGTTTTGGTGTGATACATATAATCTTTGTGGATGTGTTTGTTGGTCATAGTGCCCGTATGCGCCCTGCATGCTTCAAATGCGGATGTTGGTATCCACATGATCGTTTGGCTTGGGTCCCCCATGTGCATGAACAATACGGGGCCTTGCCGCTCTGTGGCAGGTTGGAGTCAATACTTCATCATAAAGATAAAGGACGGCCAGAGCCGGAGAGTTACCTGTATGGAAGAGAAATGCCATGCTATCTGCGATGAAGACAAGGTTCGGACGCTTGTTTCCGCCGTGGACAATGATGCCGCTGAACGTTATGAGCGGTCTCTTCTGGAATCTTACATTGAAGACAATTCAAAAGTGAAATGGTGTCCGAGCGTGCCACACTGTGGCAATGCTATCTCAGTTGAAGGAGAACTTTTCTGCGAGCTGGAATGCGCCTGTGGCCAGCAGTTCTGCTTTAACTGCTTGGCAGAACCGCACTCTCCGTGCTCGTGTCTTATGTGGCGGCTTTGGGACCAAAAATGCAAAGATGAATCAGAAACTGTGAACTGGCTTACAGCACACACGAAACCGTGCCCCAAGTGCCAGAAACCCGTGGAAAAGAATGGCGGTTGCAACCTTGTTGGATGCATATGCGGACAGGCCTTCTGGTCAGTAACCTAGTTTACAGTTTGCACTTAACAGGGCATGCTGGTATTGATGTAGGTCTTTGCTCGGTGATTTTTGGAACAAATTGTAGGTGCCTATCATATTGACAGTATGCAGCATTGTACGATGTTCACTCATCTGCTGAAGAATGTATCGGTTCTGCAAGTAATTGGCCTAGTGTAAAGCCTGCCATTTTCTAGGCATTTGCATTTCAAATATTTTATAAACCTCCATGGCAATGATAATGCCGTTGAGACATGGTGTAATGCAGCTGGTTATGTGGAGCAGCTACTGGAAGAGAGCACACTTGGACAAACATTCAAGGGCATAGCTGCGGCCGATACAAGGAGGAGAAAGAAAAAGAAGCCGAGAGGGCTCAACGAGATTTGAAGCGCTACATACACTATCATTCACGATGGAAAGCACATATGGACTCTTTGCAACTTGAACAGAAGAAGCGCGAGGAGGCGCAAGCAAGGATAGCGAGGCTAGAGGCTAGTGAGTCACAGGTGAAAGATTATACATGGCTCACCAATGGGTTGCAACGTCTTTTTAGGGCTCGTCGGGCTCTGGCTTACTCTTATGCTTTCGCTTACTACATGTTTGGAAATGATCTTTTCAAGGACGATATAAGTGAGATGCAGAATGAGATAAACCAGAATCTGTTTGAGGACCAACAGCAGCAACTGGAGGGTGCTGTGGAGAAGCTGTCTAAACTGGTGGAGTCCAACATGGATTTGAATACCGATGATGAGATCGTGCAAAGGATGCGGATGGAGGTCATCAACTTGACGGCACTAACGGACACTTTGTGCAAGCGAACGTGAGAACACTTTCTTTGCTTGGGATACTCCTTCATCCCTTTTAATATGCCATACCTGGGATAATTCAGGGGCTACGCGGTTTGCCAGTGGCTACAATTTGCATGGATGTTTGTTAACACAGATCTACGCCCTCGAAGGAAACGTCTGCATTTTCTTGGGTTTCTCGTGTTGCATTCTAGAGCCTGTGTCATTCCAAAGTTCGGTTGCATACTTGTCAAGGGATGCCTTTATCCTTCGCAAGCTGGATCTTGTTTAAACTAATGTCAGCTGATTATGAAAAAGACTAAAGCGACAGTATTTTTTCACTTAGCTCGACAAATAATTTGTTTATCGAATTCGAATGGAAGCTCTGAGAGATGCTAGCTTAGGAGGGACAGTTGTGTGGACTTGTGCATAGTGTCTCCTATGTTTTTCTTGACCTAATTTGTCTCTGTTTATGTGATCAGGGACTTAAGACTCCTAGAAGCTATACAGGCTTGCAGACCACTCTAAATGTGTTTCTGCTACTCGCTCCCAGTTGTGTGGGATGGTGTGTTCTGATTGAATCGTACTGTTCGTACTGTTTCTACAGGTATGACGTGATTGAGAATGATTTACTTGGATCGTTGGAACTTACAAGCCACCATATCGCTCCTTACAAGAGCCAGGGCTATGTACGAGCAGCTGAAATCGCAGAAAGTGAATTGGATAAGAGGCTTTCCCAGCACTCACCGGTAGTCACGATCGATCGGCAGCACATTCCTTCTCATATGGATGGTGCAGGACCATCTTTGCAAAACCTCGGGACCGTGGAAGACGCACGACAGTTCAATGAAGCAGGTGAGGCAATAAGCAGCCCATCCGTCGTCCTACGCAGGTCTAAGACCTCTCATGAGTTTTCCCGAGTTACACCCGACAGAGGTTCTCCACAAATACGTGTAGCGCAGTTTGGTTATCTCCAGCTGCTTCCAAGCCTTCCAATCCTTTCATGGGAAGCTGCAGTGACACTGTGTGCCAACGAGCTGCTATCAACAGATTATGCTGCACATCACTCGTAGGCAGGTTGAGCACGCATTAGCTCATACAGTGTATCTGTTCGTACGATGGTGCAGGGGATTCTGCCATGTGCCACGCATAATGTACCACGGAAACAAATTTCCACTCCCACTGTTCTTCAAAGTGTCAAATTTGGAGGTCATCTTAGTGCCAGGGGAGAACCAGTCTAGGACGGTTATTTTAACGTGTATGCCGCCGGTTGAAACCATTGCCACTAGCCTTGTACAGATTTGTACGGATTGCATCAGGTCATTTCACAAAGCATGTCTGCGGATGTAGTTGTCAATGAAGAAGACCACTTTGTACCAATTTTGAGCAATGGGGAGCTCTTAGAATCTCTCTAGCTGGAGTGTCTCTGACACTGCATCTGGCTCGTTGAAGCGAAGAAGCAGCTATAGTGAGCTTAAACAGAGCTCATAGCGGTTGTAACCCTTCCTCTGAGCGACTCACTTTTCAGATAGTGCCGGGATTTCTTGGAAGAGGCTGTGATTATACGCTGCAGGAGTAGTGTCGCAAGCTTGATTTTTCCAGCTTTGTAAATACGTGCTGTAGAAACAGCCAAATCAACTAACTGTATTCTGGTTTCCAAGAGTGTCTATGCTAAACATCTCTGGAGAAGAGACGTAACTTGCAGCAGCAGTCTTGGCTTAAAGTTAAAGATGATGTTGCCTCTGTACCTCCGTGCTTGAGTTTTGGCGTGCCTGTGGTTGGAGGTTACCTTGTCAGTAAAATCTGGCTTCATTGGCATTCATCCTTGCAGAACTTCCTATTGTTCTTCCTGCTCACTGCTGACAATATCACACTTTCCATGTTATTGAAGTTGGAGGCCTGAAGCCGTCAATATACATTACACATTTAAGTGATTGTTTGCGTTGTTGTCATTCAGCATCCGAAGCAATTTTTGCTTCGTTTTCTATTGTTGCTGGCTCAATGGTATAAAGCTGCGTGATACTCTTGCTGCAGTGCTAACAAGGGTGAGGTGGCTGTTTCCCGGTCCATTGTGGACCCGTGGCTTTCGCTTGTGTTCTAGCAGCTGTACAACCAAGGAAGTGATATGCATCTCAGGCCGCTGTGGGGGTTGGGGTGGGCAGGGTTGAAGCCGACAGAGAGTGAAGGCTCGGAGGATGTCCAAGAAACAGAAACCAACTTGAGGAGTAGTGAAGATTCTGCTGGTCTGCGGCCTGGTGCTGGTTGGAATTCGGTCAATGGTGGGAGACAACAGGAGAGGTACCCGGGAGATCATTTGCCGCGAGAGAGGGGCTTGAAACGTCCAGCTGTTGACGGCAGTTTCACCTCAGCTCCTCATTCAAAACGGGAAACATTGTTAAACCAACCTTTTAGCAGGAGAGAAGCAGTTCGTGCGGAAGCAGTTGAAGCAGGAGAATCATCGGCAAAACACCGTGGCGACCAGGATTTTGCACAGAGCGACGCTGTTTCACTCAATGGAAACTATCTGGAAGTGGAGCCTGGAGTGGCTGTCGTGGAGACATGCACAGGGGCAGGACCTCTGAGAGATGGGTTTCTGAACTGTGGAAGAGATTCAAAGTGGAGTGGTTCTCTAGCTAGTTGGCAAGTAAAAGTTGACAGCAAAGGTAGGGAATGGGAGCCCTCTGTTGAACTTCTGGAAGAACGTCAAGTTCTTGAAAGACAACCCGTTGGTGATGGAGATGGGATAATCGGCTCTCCTATTTGCCCGGTGTGCTGTGTGGAGTTTGGTCTCCATGCCAGCAATGATACCATCAATGACCATATCGATCAGGTGTGGCAACGCCTCACGCCTTCACAGTTTGTCTCGAATCATTGGCTAACCTTGACACCAATATCTGGATTATGTTTAGTTTTAAGTAGCAGCTTCCTGCGGCTGTCAGTCGAGCAATTTTTCCTTTTGGAAGCATCCGACTGTGGAGGACAGGATCGCTGAACTGCAGGTTGGGCCGTTTTGCTCAGTGAATTGGTATCTCTCCATTGAATTGCCCAACACTTCTCCCTTATCTTTGTCCTGTGCAGTGCCTTGCCAATACTACGTGATTTTCCGTCCGAACTTGAACACATCTATCCGCACGGAAGGAGGCACATCAGTTTTGATGCCCGCGGTGCTGATCCAACATAGCGAGACTCTCCGTGTGGATTATCTCATGCGCACGGGTTAGGTTTTGACAATAATCAGCGTCACCTAACTGACGAATGGAAGTGATTTATGGACTGCAATTAAATGGAATCAGTCGGCCCCGAGAACTTCAAGGTGTAGATTTGCTGGACGTTTCGTGGTACCGACTTTGGGTTACGCTACTATTCAATTTCTTGTACATGACAGACAAGCAATTGAGTAGTTTTTTTTAGCTTTGGGATCGTGGAAGGCCAGTCCGCCTGCAGACAGAGGAGAGTGTCCTTGAACAAGTGGTGGCGAGGAGTCACCCACTTGTTGAGGTACTGCAAGTAGGTGCGCTGCGGATGCACGAGCATCAACAGGGACTAGCTGGGTCTGTGCCCTGGAAAACTTGGATGATTCAGACGTGCAATAAGTCTGCCCCAGATGCAGCCGGATGAGTCGGAGTACTTTGGCTGAATGGGAGAAGATAGCGCCCTTTTTGATAGGAGCGGTGCCCCACGCGATTCTTCTGCTGACCCTGAAGTGGGGATTCGGCTCCTGCACCAGAAGAATGGGGTGGCTGCTGCTTGCAGTGGTATATCAGCGACCTCTGGAAGAAGGAAAGGCGACAGCTTTCTCAAAAGCTGTTCTAGTGCCATTGTAAAGTTGTTTGGTTTTTATGCATAATACATTCCCTCAGCTGTTTGAAGATGGATGCTGTCGAGGTTTGTCCCTGTTCTAAGGGCCAAGGTGCGCTTTTTGGAGAAAATCCCCAAATTCCGAGTCAGGACTATCCGATATGGGCAAGACACAGCCATGAAACCTCCATTTGTTGCATGAGATGCCTGAAAAAAACGGCGCTGCATTTCACCCCTGGGAGGCTGTTCTCGCCAGTATGGGGACGAGGCAATTAGGAGGTGTGTGGCTCATGACACAGGAAGCTACACTTGCGACAACAAGGAAGTGCTCGCTCGCCCGCTGCCTTTTGTGGGGGGAGTCAGTCTTGTGGGCCCTGTGGTTCTCTACTTTCTCGTCTAATACTACACTACTGCGCGCTGTGTTGGCGCATGAGCTGCCTGGCTGCCTGTCTATTCGAATCCATGCATCCTAAAAACCCTGATGTTTAGTAACATAAAAAATAAAAGAATTATTATTATTATTATTTTTTCATGACCTGCCTGCCTGCCTGGCTTCTGGTCCACTGGAGAGCGTCCGTGCCACTGCATTGCAGGCAGCATCGCGGCAGGACGCGGCGCTATCTGTCGCTGCTGTGGCCCGCGAGGGCGACCAGCGCCTCCTTCCGGAAGGGCTTCACGAGGCACCCGTCCGCCCCCGCAGCGAGCGTGCGCGCGCCCGCGGGCCCCTCCGCGGCAGCGGGCGGCAGAATGGCCCAGATCGCCAAGCGCCGCGGGGGGTGGTGCTGCTGCTGCTGCTGCTCCGCCTCCCACCGCCGGTACTGCGCGGCCACCTCGCTGCACTCGGCCTGCACTCGGCGATTGCCCCGTCAGCGACTCGTATGCCCAATAGCACGTGGCAGCGTTCCATAGACGGGCGAGGAAAGAGCTCGATGATGATGCCCACCGGCCTCTCTCTCCATTCCATGCCCCCAAAATCTTTCCCTACAGTCCTCCTTGACCTGTTCGTGAAGTTATGCTTATCCGAAGACCAGGGTTGGCGAATTGATTAACTTGCATTGCATTCGTGTACCTCAAGGGAGGGAGGGCGGAGGGGGGGGCTCACCGGCGCGAGCGCAAGCAGAAGTAGGTGAACCGGCCGTGCAGAACGGCTGCACAGCCGTTGCAGTGCCTCCGCGCCGCTCTCCGCCACCTCCACCGCGTGGCCTGCGCCGACGAGGGCTTCTCCTTGATGTCAAAATTATGTTCCAAATAATGAACGAAAAAATCAAAAGAGCTTTTCGTCATCAAGTTAGACTTATCCAGTGCATGATATATCTCACATAAAACAACTGAGGGCTTCTTTGACCCCAAAAACTAGTCATCAAGCAATTGTCACTCCTCTGCTTTGCCGAGGCGAGAGAGAATCACATCATCACTTTGGAACGATAAAAAAACTGGGTGATTGCTTCTAACGTGTAGGGGCAGATGAGATCTTTACTTCGGCAAACATGATGGCCATGGTCACGCCCAGGGAGAGAGAAGTGCACCTGCGCGTGTGAGCATTTTCCTCAGAAGCACCTGCGTAAGGGCCACGCTATCCACCACCAGCACTGTGCGCTGCAAGCCTGCCCCGTCTCCCTTCCCCCTCCTTCTGCCTTGCAAGCGCCCCCCCCATGGCTGGACCTGCCGCTGCGTCGTCTCCAGCTCCCGATCACGGAGAGGCAGCACAAGGGCAGCTCGTTCAGGAGGCAGAGCGGCCTGAGCAGTCCGTGGAAGCTCGTCTTTGCGTTTCTTTACTGCCTCCGAAGCTTCTGAATGCTTCTTATCAGAAGGCAGCTTCCACGCTGCTTGTTGCTGGAGACGACACTGAGACTCGTCATGCGTAGCCCCCTCCCTGCAGACTTCTCCTTTGGGAACTCTTTTCTCTCTTTCTGCTGTTTCGCTTGATTGTGGCAAGCTGCTCTTTGTTGATCCATCTGTTCGGATGCCCTCTTCCTCCATGTCCAAGTGAATGTCTACTACGTCACTAGAAGTCCTTGACATGTCGTCCTTATAACATTCCTCTTCTTGCTTCCGCCAAGAGCTCCTTCCTGACACGGAGGGTTCAGCGTCTTCTTCCTTTCGCGCTATGTCTATTCTCGAACACGACTCTCTCGTCCATTGGAACAATGGAGCTTGCAATTCCGAGTTCTGTCCCTGCCCACAGTCCCACCCAGCCCCAGCAAGGGAGGCTGCTTCTACTCCTCTCTCATGTGGCGGCCCCCTCCAACTGCCCTGCCGCACAAAAGGACGAGTGGCCCTCTCCCACGCAGCATCCTCCGGAGTCTCCAAAGGGTCAAGCGTTGCGAGAGGCGGGCTAGGAGCTGCCTCTGCCTGCTTGTGGGCTTTCTCATCGGCGCGAGCAGCAGTGCTCTCTGAGGGCGGGGGAAGCAGCGGCCCTTCGCACTGCGCTGCAGGGTGGAGGCTGCGCTCTGCCTGCCCGCCGTCGCCTGCGAGCGATGTGGCCTGCAGGGCAGGGCAGGGCAGGGCGCCATCTCCCCGATGAGTGGGGCTCTGAGTGCATGCACATCCAGTCAGCAGAAGTGGCCGTATCTCCTTCGCTCGAAGGAGGAGGATGTGGGGCGGGGGGGAGGACTAGGAGGGCTGTTTCAGTAGGGTAGTGTGGCAGGTGAGCCCCACTGAAGCAGCCCCCTATTGCCTTCCATCCGCAGCTCACAATTCTCCACGCAGGAAAGGGGGGTTTGCTTTGATTACTAGATATCCATTCAACTTTTTCAAGGAGAGGAGACCCTTGATATGGAGAGGGGTAAAGGCCGCAATCCTGGCAAACGGCGACATAGTCATGCACTGTTTTATTTTGACTTGCTCACCGTGGCAGCGGGGGAGGAGGAGGCGGCCTCGCTGCCCGGAGCGGTTCCGATCGCGTCCAGAGCCTCGAGCAGGTCCGCGACTGCTCCGCCCTCGTCCAGACGCGCTCGGATCGCCGCCGCGACCGCGCGCACTCTGCAAAGGAAGGAACGCTCGAGGCACCCGCCAGCGTGAGCCGTCCGCCAGAGGGAGGGAGGGAGGGTGGGGCAGGGCAGGGCCGTACTCGAGCAGCGTGGCAGGGGGGCGGGGGGGGCAGGTTTCCACTGGACGCGCCTCTGCGGGCCACGTGGCGAAGGCTCGGCGCCAGCAGGCCTCCGCGCAGCGCGCGAGCAACGCCGCCGCCATGCGCGCCATGGAGTACAACAGCCATGGCGCGCGCTCCGACGCGCTGCTGCTTGCCACCGACAGAACCGCCCTGCGAGCAAGCAGTGTCCCCTCGAGTTAGTTTTCTCGGCAGAGCTGCACTCTCGCCTTGCACTTACTCGCTGTACTTCGTCAATTTCCTTATTGAGAGTGGGTGGGTGGGGGGGAAAGAGAGAGGAGAGGGGAGGAATTACGCGAGGAGGAGACAGTGGAGCCATGGCAGGCCGAGCGGGGCGAAGGAGAAGAGGAGGAGGCAGCTGAGGAGCGCCATGGCGTCCGATGCATCCCCCAGCGCCATGCGCGCGGCCATGACGAGCAGCGCCGCCGCCGCCATTGCGCTGTATGCCGCGCGGAGGCCGAGCCCGCCCTTCCTCCGCAGCAGCCACAGCCACAACAGGGCGAGCAGCGCCCCCGCCCCGACCAGCGCGCAGTTCAACCGCGCCCGCCATGGGGACGAGCAGAGCGCCTCCATGCCACCACCCATAACCAGTAGAGAAAGCGCCAAAAATGGCTCCCAAGTCTCACGCAGATTCCCCTCCATGGCGTTCTGGAAGCGCTGCTCCATGGCGGGGTCCTGGAAATGCAGGCTCAGCCCCCCCATGATGCCGCGAGTTTCCTCCCCCCTCCAGATGGAAAAGGTCCTGCTTTCGTCCCCCTTCTCAGCAGCCGCCATGGCGGCGGGCCCCCCGTGCGCGGGCAGGCGCTCGTACCCGGCTCCCGCCATGGCCTCCGCCTCTCCCTCTCTCTCTCCCACTCCCTCCCTCCCTCCCAGCGCGAACTGTAGCCGTACGGGCGGCTACGAGTTAGCTCGTCGCGCGGGCTCGTCGCGCGGGGGTGCTAACTGTCGGTCCAAACTCAAGACGTGGCGCCTTCCCACAGGCCGACCTGGCACCACGTGTCGCCGCCCGGATGGCGGGAGGGGGGCGACGTGGCCCCCTCGCGGCAGCGCCCTTGTCCGATATCGCGCGGCCGTACGGACGGCCCCGCAAACGGCCAAACGAGCGGGACGAACCGGCGGGGGCCGTACAGTCCGGCCCCCGCATAATCGTCGGAGCACCGACACACGCGACAAGCGTGCGGGCACCTCTGTACAGACAGTACGGTCGCGGCGGGCGGGCGGCACCTGCATGTTCACCGAGGACTGGCGCGC
>CM074817.1:501906-564354 GCA_037447605.1 Zygnema circumcarinatum
GGGAGGGAGGGAGGGAGGGAGGGAGGGAGGGGCAGGGCAGGGCCGTACTCGAGCAGCGTGGCAGGGGGGCGGGGGGGGCAGGTTTCCACTGGACGCGCCTCTGCGGGCCACGTGGCGAAGGCTCGGCGCCAGCAGGCCTCCGCGCAGCGCGCGAGCAACGCCGCCGCCATGCGCGCCATGGAGTACAACAGCCATGGCGCGCGCTCCGACGCGCTGCTGCTTGCCACCGACAGAACCGCCCTGCGAGCAAGCAGTGTCCCCTCGAGTTAGTTTTCTCGGCAGAGCTGCACTCTCGCCTTGCACTTACTCGCTGTACTTCGTCAATTTCCTTATTGAGAGTGGGTGGGTGGGGGGGAAAGAGAGAGGAGAGGGGAGGAATTACGCGAGGAGGAGACAGTGGAGCCATGGCAGGCCGAGCGGGGCGAAGGAGAAGAGGAGGAGGCAGCTGAGGAGCGCCATGGCGTCCGATGCATCCCCCAGCGCCATGCGCGCGGCCATGACGAGCAGCGCCGCCGCCGCCATTGCGCTGTATGCCGCGCGGAGGCCGAGCCCGCCCTTCCTCCGCAGCAGCCACAGCCACAACAGGGCGAGCAGCGCCCCCGCCCCGACCAGCGCGCAGTTCAACCGCGCCCGCCATGGGGACGAGCAGAGCGCCTCCATGCCACCACCCATAACCAGTAGAGAAAGCGCCAAAAATGGCTCCCAAGTCTCACGCAGATTCCCCTCCATGGCGTTCTGGAAGCGCTGCTCCATGGCGGGGTCCTGGAAATGCAGGCTCAGCCCCCCCATGATGCCGCGAGTTTCCTCCCCCCTCCAGATGGAAAAGGTCCTGCTTTCGTCCCCCTTCTCAGCAGCCGCCATGGCGGCGGGCCCCCCGTGCGCGGGCAGGCGCTCGTACCCGGCTCCCGCCATGGCCTCCGCCTCTCCCTCTCTCTCTCCCACTCCCTCCCTCCCTCCCAGCGCGAACTGTAGCCGTACGGGCGGCTACGAGTTAGCTCGTCGCGCGGGCTCGTCGCGCGGGGGTGCTAACTGTCGGTCCAAACTCAAGACGTGGCGCCTTCCCACAGGCCGACCTGGCACCACGTGTCGCCGCCCGGATGGCGGGAGGGGGGCGACGTGGCCCCCTCGCGGCAGCGCCCTTGTCCGATATCGCGCGGCCGTACGGACGGCCCCGCAAACGGCCAAACGAGCGGGACGAACCGGCGGGGGCCGTACAGTCCGGCCCCCGCATAATCGTCGGAGCACCGACACACGCGACAAGCGTGCGGGCACCTCTGTACAGACAGTACGGTCGCGGCGGGCGGGCGGCACCTGCATGTTCACCGAGGACTGGCGCGCAAACGAATCTACGATCTGCGATCGAATCTACGAAAGGAACGCTCGCAATGACTTTACAAGTCTGTGTTGTGGAGTGGCGCAAACCACGAGGACTGGTGTGGCAGGAGGAGGGTTCAAGCACGCGACGGCGACGAGTAGAAGAAATGGTCCCGGTATTCACTGCTTCGGTCGGCGCATTGCACACGGCAGAGGGGGGCGATGGCTGTTTGTTGATGATCCGAACGCTGCCCTCAATGGCAGTAACGGGACGGTGTGCCACTCTGAATGTGTGGTGAGACGACTTTCACCGGGAAATCTGGCGGCATGAAATATAAAGAATTGGCGGGAGCACACTATGCACAATATGAAATTATTCGTTCCTTTTGGTGTACTCTAAAAGAATGTGCGGCGACCTGTATATCTTAATGAGAGTCCAGAAGAGCCCCTCCTCGAGCTCCAACTCGCCCTCCGCGCGCGCCGCGTAGATGTCCTCGCAGATGGCGAGGAGGCGGTCGCAGGAGGGGAAGTTCTCGAAGGGGATGCGCATGCGCAGGTTGGACATGTTGAAGCGGATGAACCGCCCCACCGCGAGCACGAACGTGAGGTACAGCCCCATGATGCTCAGCGACTGCAGGGCCTCTCCCAGCGCCCCCGCTGCCAGCCCCCCCTCCCCCCGCCCCGCCTATCAATATCATCCATCGCCTGCCACAGCCACCCTCTCCCTGCTGCTTTGCCCTCCCTCCCTCCCTGCCGGCCGCCAGCAACACGACACCCCTCAGACAGACAGACAGACAGAGAGCTGAACGAAGGGGAGGGAGGGAGAGGGAGCGGCGCACCGGGCACCTCCTCGGACACAGTGACGGCCATAGGCCCGCCCTCAGCGGCGCAGAGGTCGGAGGGCGTCGCGCTGCTGAAGGACCACCACGGGACCGCGCCGCCCATCAGCGTCAGGTTTCCGTCCACCAACTCCTGCACACAGTCGGTCCACGGGGCGCAAAAGGATTCGGAAATCAATCTCCACCCAAAGGGAGCAAAGAAATGCCTACTTGAGCAGACTTTCAGTATAAAACTGTCTTATGGATGCTTTACAGCGTCCCTCAGGCGATTTTCTCCTGGTTCGAAAGGCCACACGCAGCGAAAAGCATGGCAAGAGAGCAGCTGCTGCTTACATTCGAATTCTCAAGCATGCGAGCCCGCCCGGAGCCGGGCAACTTCCAATAGAGAGGATAGAGTTGCGGCAGGCTCAACGTGGAGGAGTTTCCGTTCAGCACAGCAATGAGCTCCTTCGCCAGCTGGGCGCCGCTCACCTGCGTGTACATCTCCTGCTTGGAGGACCCCGGCAAGCCGTCAGCGGTCAGCGGTCAGCGCGGCGGTCTATGCTCTGAACGGCCCCTCGAGGGGCCACTCACTGGCCACTCACCTCGATTTCGCCACTCACTGTGCCCCTTCAGAAGGGCGCAAGGCAGGAGAGGGGCGGCGCACCTCCCAGCGGAGGGTCTCCTTCCCGATTGGGCGCGCTCGCGTGAATTCCCACTGCACTTGCAGGGCGGCGCGGTCGTCCAGGAGGGCCTGCACGCGGTGGAGCGTGGGGGGTGGGAGCGCCCACACGGCGTCGGCGTCGGGGTAGCAGCACACCGCGCGCAGGTCGGCGGCGTCGTACCCGCGCAGTGGGGTGTGCGCGGAGGCGTTGAAGCGGTCCGCGTCGAGCAGACGGCGGCGCTGCCCCGCGCGGTACAGCTCTAAGGACCCGTCGGGGGTGGCCAGGAGGACGCGGATGTTCACCTCCTGCACCAAGTTCGGGAAATTCGTGGGATTCCCACTACTGTAGATCTGCATGCACGCCCCGCACAGCTCCCCGGATGTCACGCCTGCCCGCGCAACAAATACCCAGGACAGGTGCAGGACGCTATTACCTCGCCCCTCATCTCCGCTTCCTGACACAAACAACCTCCCGCAAACCCAACTCCGCAGCACCCATTTTATGGCCCAGTTATCTTCAGCCACTCGTGAGACTGGAATGAAAACGCTGCGGAGAAGGGGCGGGGGAGAATTGACCAGCATGGGAGCCCAGATGATGGAGATGAGAATCACAAAGATGAACACTCCTGGAAAAAGCTTTGAAGATAAAGGCCGAGC
Source organism: Zygnema circumcarinatum (assembly GCA_037447605.1). NCBI lineage: Eukaryota > Viridiplantae > Streptophyta > Zygnematophyceae > Zygnematales > Zygnemataceae > Zygnema > Zygnema circumcarinatum. Next base: position 505,360 of record CM074817.1, read on the forward strand.
TTCTCCTAGCCGATGCTTTGACCGAAAAAGTTTGATGTCGCACGCAATGAGAAAAAGCGAGGCATATATGTCCTCCAGCTGCAGCGTCAACCCCCCCGCACACACAAGCAGTATGGCAGCAGAGTCAGCAGATGAAGAGTCCCGTTTTCTTTTCTCTCTGTCCCTCAGCCCCTACGGCTGGCAGAGAGCGGCAAAAGGCTCACCTTAAGCCAATCATAGAGCGGCAACGCAGTGGTTGTACAACTCCAATCGAGTACACAACGTAGCTCGTAGAGGAAGGGCAGCGCACGGTAGAGCTGCAGGCCCCGTTGGCGGAGTCTCGTGATCTTGCGCATGAGAAACTGGCTAGAGGAGCTGGTCGGGTTGGGCGCGCCGTACTTTATCTGCAGCGCTGCAAGGGCGAAGGAGATGCTCTTCAGGAGGTAGAAGCAGCGAAAGGAATTGTGCGACTCCTGCAGGCGGGAGTTCCAAAACAGGCGCTGCACGAAGCCCGTAAAGAGAGCGAGAGACGTGAAGTGGGAGAGCGCCCTGCCCAGTCCGGACGAGCAGAGGTAGAACACGCGATCGAGCACTATGAAGAAAAACTGTGTCTGCACAGCACAGAACAGCCGTCGCACGACATATACCTTACTATGCGTGCAGTTTGACAATTTCTATGGTATCCACATGCATTTGGATGTGGGAAAGGTTGGAAGATTGCAGAATGAGCCCAGTCTCGCAGAAGAGGGGTGGATGTGCAGGAGAACAGCGCATTCGCACAGGCGAGGGAAGGTGTACAAGGAGCCTTGCCATGAGAACGGCCACATAGTCTTTCGGGAACTGGTCCTCCTGCTGATACGTTTCTTCCGAGAAAGGAGACAGGTCTTTCACTGCAGCTTGGTAGAGGAAGGCCACATAGAAGAAGGCCAAAAGATCGGCTCCAAAGGTGAATGCATACAGATCCACCTCCCGCTTGCCACCTGTCCACACAATCGTCCGAGATGCTGACGATAAGCTCACCAGACCACAAACGCTGCTGGGGCCCTATAAGCCGTCAGGTCAGACATCCCCACCCTAAGCCCTGCAGCTATGCAGTTCACCAGCCGTAGTTCAGCAAATTCTGCTGCTGGGAATCCATCCTAGTCTTAAACAATCTCTCTTTCGCTTGTCTCTTGTCTCTTGGCACACATCTGAAGCACGCAATCCGCATGCAGGTCGAGTGTTGAGGCAGTCACCTGCCACGACGGAGGTGATGGCGGTGGTTGCGTCCGCAAAGGCTGCCGCGGGCAGCTGCGGGGCCCCCCGGAAGTGGCGGAGCTGCGCGGCCACGTCGGCAGCGGGCGTGAGCGAATGGCCGGGCAGGGCCCCCCCTTGGCGAGGCGCGGAGAGGACCTCCAGGACGACAAGCAGTAAGACCGCACCCCCTCCCTCCCCCTCCCTCTCCCTCTCCCCCTCGCTGCACCCCTCTCCCTCCACCGTGTGCACCTTCACCCTGCACGGCCGCGCGCCGCCCCGGGCGGTGGCGGAGAAAGATAGCAGGAAGTTGATGCCCCGGCACACGCTCTCCGCTTGTATGTCGGCAGACTTTTGGCATCGCAGTCCTACCTGCACAAAGTATGGGGGTGCTTCTGACCCCGTGATGATGGCCTGGATGAATCGCACAATCTTTCGACCCATTTCCGTCAGCTTCCTGTTCAGACTCCATCTCTCCTCGCTGGCGAGGGCCACGCTTTCGTCCTCCAGATCGGTGAAGCCGTCCCGCTCCCGAATGGAGCTCTGCGCTAAGAGCGCTAAGTATACGAGGAACAGCGGCAGCACATTCCATACGAAGGAGCTGGGGTAGTCTCGGACACCGAGCACAAGCAGCCACTGCGGAGTGGTGCTGCTCACAAAGTGGCAGTGGTCAGCGCGAGGGATCTGGTAAGCGTATTCCAACGCAATCAGAAGCTCGGAGTAGATGAGCATCATACGCCAGAAGCCCTGCCTAGGACTCGGGTTTCTGATGAGGGCGTAGCAGAACAGAGCTGCCGGGAAGACCAGCGTAAGAAGGCTGAAATTCCAACAGAACGCCACCACCATGAAGAACCCAGTCGCGAGATCGCTGTTGTCGTGCAGCAGCCGCTGCAGGTCCCCCACCAGCTCCTTCACACGACTGCTGATGGCCTCCATACGCTTCATTTCATGCACTTTCTCGTCCTCGTCGATGGCCAGACACGCCAAATCGTCGTCCCGCTCCGTCTGATCTTCCTGTTCCAGTGGTAACTCCGTGCTCCAACCCTCCCTACTCCAATTCTCGCCCCCCTCATTCAACGTCGGTTGATTAGCCGCCTCCACTCCTTCCTCCACCCCCACTTTCTCAGCCTGCAGCCCCCCATCAGGCACAGACCCTACATCCAAATCCGACGGAGGCGCACTCATCTGCCGCGACAGTCGCGGGCTGCCCCCTTCGGAACTGCCACCCTTTGCCGACCGCCAATCCTCCGCCCCCGCGCCCTTCTCCAGGTCCAGGATGCCCTCCAGACCAGTCATGAACAAGGACCGCACGTGCGCAATCTGATCCCCGAGTCCCCCCGGGAGGAGGATGCGGGGCCGCCCCGCGGTGCTGCTACCGCTACCGCTTGCGCTGCGCTGCCATGGCCCCCCCCCGCCCCCCCCTCCCTCCTGCCCGCCGTGCTCCTCTGCCCGTGGCCAGCTCGGGGAGGGAGCAGAGGGGGGGGGGTGGGATTCCGGGGCCGCTCCGGCGCTGTGGGCCGCCTGCTGGTTCAGGAGGTCGATGCGAAGCTGGAGGTGCGCCATGGCGTCTTTCATTCGCTTCACCTGCATTCGCCTCTGCTGCTTGCGCTCTTCTAGTTCACGAACATATTGCAGATGTTCCTTTTTCCATGCAGCTAGGTTCTCCTGTGATCGCTGTCTTTCGCCCTCCTGCCACCGCGGTAAGGATCACGTCAGCACAAACGGCGCAAGGAGGATGCAGGATGTGTTGGGGTCAGAGCGCATCAAAGAATTTGCTCTGTTCCGGCTTGATGGCAAGCATTCGGACACCTCTGCAGGTGGAGCGCAAGCCGTCGGTTCATCCGTCGGTAGATCATTGGATGCTCAAAGATTTTGAAGCTCACCTCCTGTCGTTGCAGATACAGCACAACTTGCTTGAATGATTGAGAACGGAAGATGTACGACTGCAGCCCAATCAGGCAGAACATGGTAATGTCCACCAGTGCTGAGCGCGCTGTTATTCGGAAGCCGTAGTCGTACTTGTAAAAGCCCACCAAGGTGAACACTTCGCATGTGTTGACAGCGCTGTAGGGAAAGGAGGGACACTGGTAGACGAGACTCGCGAAGATGAGCACAAAGTTGTAGAGGCGCAGCCAATGGAAGAGGCGGCTGCGGCGCTGGAGGAGGAGGCCGCGGATGCGGAAACACCACAGGGAGAGCGCCAAGTACCCGCAGTGCAGGAGGTCGTACTGCAGCGTGCCTGCCGCGGAAACACATCGCTGTCAGTTTCACTTTCATGCATGTAAACTCACTCCAATGCATCCAATGCATGGCACATTTTTCTCGTCCTTATGAAAGACCCGCACCTGTGACGAAGACCAGCACGAGCACCACGTGCAGCGTGTGCCGATAGAACGCGAATCGCAGGTGATCCTGCACAGCACGCCACGTCTCCACACTCAGCTCATCTAACAAACAAGGCGGCCACAAAGCATACACAGATTCCCTCGCTATCATTATGAAAACATCGTCTGTCCCAATTCCTCACTCAATTGGCGCATGTCCCTAAAGTTTGAGCGCGAATGCATGTGGTGCATTGAACCCACCAGCCAGGTGCGCAGCTCGGCCCCGCCCTCCGCCAGGTTGAGCCACGGCGAGCCCTCCTCGGGGGGCGCCGTCTGCCGGCCCGCCGCCCCCCGCGCGGCGCCCGCCCGCAGCTCCAAACACGCCGCCATGAACGCCTGCAAGCCTCCCCCTCTCCCGCTCGTCAGAGGGCAGGAGGGCACACTGCGCACTCTAGCAGCAGCGGCTGCTCTAGAGCATTGCATCAATCCAGCAGGCGTTTCACTGTTTAATGTTGAACAGAACTGTTACCGAGCAGGTCAACGACAGATAGACACGCGAATGGAGAAAGGCAAAGTAGTCTGAGTTACCCGAATCAACGAATGGGCAGATTAGCTTACCACAAAATGTGAGCATACCATCATCTGATCGTCTACAACTGTGCCTGCATTAGTCAACAACACCACGAGCAGGGCTGGCATCAGAAACACTTTTGCGTTGACTCTCCCTCAACAATCATGCCGACAGCGACGCCTACGCATGCCAAACTTCCAGACAGGAAATTTGATCAAAGCCAATCTGACATGTTGCCCCAGACAATCCCCCGTTCCCTCTGTGCCGCAGGATGCGTCAATCTGGTTTTTCATGTTGCCGCAGACAATCCCCCCGTTTCCTCTGTGGCGTATGATGAGAAAGTGGGTGAGAACAAGCTACCTACCGAGCCAGCAGTCCCAGCATGCGGCGTCCCCGGGGTCCTGGCTCCGCCAGCAGAGCGCGCAGTGCCTGGCGGCCCCCCCCGGGCCCCCTCCCCCCGCCAGCGCGAGGTACTGCTGCCCGAGGACGGCCCCCGCTACCAGGACGGCCGCCGGCCATGCAGCGCGGACGGCGGGTCGCGGGAGGACGATGCACAGGCCCACAATGGCGACGTACGCGAGGGAGTACATGTTGCGCACGGCAAAGGCAGTGACAAGGAACGCAAGCATGCAGATCTCCAGTCCATATAACAGTGTGAAATTTTGCACCACGTGCTCAGCCTGTGCTCGAAGAGACGTGACTTGCGCCGCATAACGAAGCCAGCGGGCAGTTTCTACGTGAGACCAGTTGTTGCCAATGCCCCGTTCCAGCACACGCCTGCGTGGAAGAGCCATGATGTCCGCCATACTGCCTGCATCGTGCAGCCACTCCTCGTAGTTGCAGGCTCGTACTACCTCTGCCGGGCCCCGCTCAGCTATGCTCTCAGAGACTGCGCCGGACACCGCAAAACCCTGTCCTTCTACATCAGGATGGAACCCCCCCCCCCCTTCCGACTCTCCCACTCCGCTATGACCCCTCTGCGGCGTCCCCGCAGATGAAGCTCGAGCGCTGTTCTGTTCCGAGCCCCGCCGCGGAGCGAATAGCAGGCAGGGCTCCCGCGCGTCCCGCGGGCGGAGGGCGGCGGGGAGGTGCGCTCGCCACAGGAAGGAGGCGTGCTGCAGGACGCACGCGGCGACCACTGCTGCCTTGGCTCGCACCGCACGCTCTACGCCCAGGGCCCCCCCCTCGTATGTCTGCAAGCCCACCCACTGCCCGCCCGCCTCCCGCTGTCAGGACTCTCGCGGCCACGCAAGGATGTGAGAGAGAGAGAGAGACCTGGCGAGAGGGGCCTAGGGTTCATGTCACGTGGACAGGAGTCGCTTATTCATCAGCTGAGAACAGGGATTGATTGGGCCATATTCTCATCGTGATACAAATTCGCACACAAGACAGTCCATAGTCATCTGGAAACCTGCGTGGACAGAGGATTCACGACTAGTCATGTGAGCTTGTCAGTGTGCACAACCACTCGATGAAACCACAAGGTTTTCGTCAGAGGTCCGGCGGAAGTGAAGTGCAGACCTGAGCAAAATCGTGGTGTTGCTGGTGCGGCGCCATTCCCATATGCGGTGCGAGGAACTGGAAGGCGTACTCCGCAATGACTAATAGCGACGTGTAGAGAGCGAAGGCTTGAGCAGGGAGGCGGGAGGTCTTGGGCAGGAGCAGCAGGAGCAGCAGGAGCAGCAGGTAGCCCGCGCCGGTGACACTGACATTTGCCACCGCCGCCCAGAAGGCGGCGAGCGCAAGCAGCATGGCGCTGTGCAGAATGAGCGCGCGCAGACCAAAGCCCAGCCACGCCCCCGCCCCCGCGCCCCCGTGCAGCCCCCGCCCCGCCGGGAAGGCCTCCCCCTCCCCCTCCCCCTCCCCCTCCCTCTCCCTCTCCCTCTGCGCGCCGCGGTGCAGCGGGAGGAGGGCCTGCAGCAGCAGCGCGTCCCACAGCGCGCTCCAAAGGGGCGCGCCGTCCTCCCGGCCAAAGCCCAAAAGGGCCAACTGCTCCTCGCTCAGACCCGTGCTCGCCCGCACGGCCGGGAAGAGGGAGAGGTATCGCAGGGCCAGGACGGCGCGGCAGTACACGAGGAGAGGGAGCCATAGGCGGCGCTGCAGGCCGGCTCCCAGGACCTGGCGGCCCACCACCCATACGAGGAGGCCCACCAGGTAGCCTAGGGACACAGCTGAGGGGGGTACCGCGTAGATGACGAGGAGCACAGCTAGGTAGGACGCGTATGTGGAGAGTGCCATGTACATTTGCCGGAAAAACCGGAGCCAGGGCATGGTCGCATCTGGTTCCATTGGCAACGGGAACAAAGAAATCAGCCGAAGTGGGCCGTTTGGATGGAAGCAAACGCTAACTTTTAAACCCGACAAGCTCGAGCATGAGACTGCCCGACAAGGAACTTGCTTGCTCCTTCAAATGTACCAACGAAATGCAGTGCAGTGCAGTGCAGTTGCTGCACGCAGAAAACAATTTTGAACCACATTCCAGCGGACAACCCTTTTTGGTGCGCACAGGCACACGACCAACAACACCATACACAAAACATACCGCCAACCTCCCAAACTTGCAGATGCGCCCAACACAAAGGCACAAAGGCTGAACCCTGTCCTGACCGTGCAGCCGCCACGCGTCCTCCAAGTCGTGGAAGTGCGCGGAGAGGGCCGCGGCGCGCAGGGCGGCGCGCAGGCGGGGGCCGAGCGGCGACCGGCGGAGGGCGCCCTCCAGGGACCGCACCGCGGGGACCGCCGCGACCCGCACCGCGAGGCACCCCGCGGCCAAAGCGACCACCGCCGCCTCGCCAGCGGGGGGGGGAACGCCTGCCAGCCCTGCTGCCTCCGCCGCCGAACGGAGGAGGGGACCCGTCAGACCCGCACAGCTTGCAATGCATGCATGCATGCAACGCAATCCAGCATTGCGTTTTGGGATAGCATTAGAGTGGGGTTGCACGTTTGCTGAATTGTGGAGCATCTATTGGGGACTTCGGGTCCCGAGGGCTCAACTGTGAGTGCTAGGCACACTTCTCACAAGTGGAAGATTTGTTTGGGGAGGGGAGGCCAGCTAACAGGCCAATAGACAAGGTCTCTCACACAACAGCGTCACGTGGGAGATCGCAGTCAAAGGCCGGCGAAAGCGCAACAGGATCAAGCAAGGGAACCAAGAACCATAGTGCGGAAGCAGAGGGAGAGGAGGGAGAGGAGGCAGAAGCTAATGCAGAGAGAGAGAGCGGTCGCACCGAGTGCCTGCAGGACGGGCAGCCAGGGGGGCTGCAGGACGGCCGGGCCCGCCCCGGGGAGGCTGAGGACGTAGAGCGCCAAATGGTGCCCCCCCACGTGGAGCAGCAGCAGCCGCCGCGCGCCTCTCTGCACGTGCGGAGGACCCGCCAGCAGGACCACCACAGCGCCCACTGCACGCCCCCCGCCGCCCCGACCCGCGACCGTCTTAGCGCCTCTGTCTATGGGCCGAGAAAGGGGTGCTCCCATAGGCTGCAAGCAGCCCATCACTCGCAGTACATGCCAATGTATGGATGGATGCAGGGGGGGAAAGGGACTCACAATAACAGATAATTTACAGAGCCATTGTTTAACAAACGATCACAATCACTTTTCACTTCTCCTAGAGAGAGATGAGGGAGATGGCATGGCTTCGGTAAAAAGTAGGTGCTTGTGCTCAGTAAAACAGCGAAGGAAGATGTCGTACACCCATACATGAGAGGGCACGTGCTGCGAGATATATTGTAAATTGAAACTGTGAAATAGACAATCGTATTGTCATTCTGTTATGCACGCGGGGAAGGCGTTGCCTTGTCCTTAGCCTACATCTTTAGCATTGTCCGGGGATGAACAAAGCAGCAAGGGCAGGCAGCCAGGGGCGGGGCGGGGGCTCACTGTAGACGGCGTGCACAAGGTCGAGTGCGGCACTCGCCAGCACAAAGAGCATCGCAAGCGCCGCCGCAGCCGCGACCTTGCGCAGAACCCACAACAGCGCTGCACCCGCCAGCGCCGCACCCTCCCACGCTGCCGCCTCCTCCTCCTCCTCCTCCTCCTCCTCCTCCGCCTCCTCCTCGCCCCCGTCTGCAGGCCCTCTCCGCGCGCCACTTTCTAGTCAGCCTCGGAAACGATCTGGTCGATGTGAAACAGCTACTGAAGCAGCAGTACTCACACAGCCCCTCCCCTCCCTCTGTGAAACGCGTGAAAAGTCTAATAACAAGAGCTGCACAGTAGTCACAGCCTTCAGCCTGTCATCTATTGACTCATGAGCATTCTTCCAAAGGGAGGGGAGGCTTGAGAGCAGCAGGCAGAGACCCTCCGGCGGTGCCGCGGCGAGCAGGCGGCTCGCCGCGGCGCAGTGCAGCGCGAGGGGCGCGAGCAGCACCGCGTGTAGCGCCACCACCGCCCGCCCCCGCCACAATCCCACCAACCCCCACCTCGCCTGTAACCCTTCCCCCCCCTCCCTTGTCACTGCCGGCCTCTTCACCGACGAATGGATGGTGGATGGAGAGACGGAGGGATGGCCATCCATTCCACGCCAAACAAGTTTGGTCGTTGAACAAGCTCCCTATCTCGACCGCAAAATTTAATGAATACCTGGACCGGTTCAATGGCTCGTGTGCGAGACAGTGGCGTCCACTGCTGACAGTTTTTTTTACCGTACTTGGTCGTTAGTCGGAGAGGCCGCGTTGAAGCAGTATGCGGCCACAGCCCACATGAGGAGGTACGCCAGCAGCGCGCGGTGTGCCCGCAGCAGGGCGGCCGGGCGGGGCAGCGAGAGGGCGGCCGCGAGGAGGGCCGCGAGCACGCCGGCAGAGAGGAGGCTCGCGCAGGCATAGCTCCACCACACAAGCGCCGCGAGGCAGGCCGGCCCGCCGTACACGTACACGGTTATGTACACAGCAGCTTCGCTCCCATGCTGCTGCCTCCACACTTCTCTGCACCACCACATCCAGTATCATGTTTGAAGAAGGTCTTTCCGGTGATCAAATAATATCATCGATTTTTAGAATAGGGGCATCTCGACTCCTTGGACCACAATCACAAAACTCATCGGTTTGTTCCCATCTTATTATTAGCAAGTGACCATCTCCTCAACCCTAGGCCTGGCATCATACACCTGTGACGTTGATGGCAACGCAAATCTCACATGAAATCTAGCACAGGGTACATGCAGTCCCATGCACTGTGAGGTTGCGGAGCACACACATGCCAAGCTTACATTGTTGGCTGCACACTAGTCGGAAGAAGAGGTTCCGATAAATCTGTTCGGCTACAGATAGCCAATTGCTGCCTGTCTAATGCTTCACAATCGCCGGCCAATACTTCCCGGAAGCCATTTGCACTGCCACTGCTGGATGCAGGCAGCTGAGCTTCCTGCTGCTCCGCCTTCAAGTCATAGACACTGATGGATAGCTGGCACGATGTTCCAGACCCATTGCTCAGAACACGAGCTTTCCACAACAATTCTCCTTGAAGGAATTTTTTCACGGGGAATGAAAGCTGTAGCAAGGAGGAGCCGGGCCATGGCTGCGACTCACCAGCATGAAAAGGAGCAGCAACGAAGCCGCCTGCGCCGCAGTTAGCCAGAGATCAAGTCCTGCAACTTCGGCGAACCGCACTAGGCCGAGCTGCGGCGCCACGGTGCGCAGGAAGTCCAGCAGCGGCAGCTGATAGCCGTACAGGAGCAGCAAATGCGCTCCCGCGTACAGCTTCAGGGGCGTGTAAACTCTGCGGACGCTTCAACGATCTCAGTGGGGCAAACATCGAGCCTCTGTTCATGCTCTCACTCCCAAAGAGGCCGCGGCAGACGCTGACCTGGCCAAGCCGTCCGCTGCAGCAGTGCACGCCCAGTGGAAGAGCCCTCCAGAGGTTGCGAGAAAGTACGGAAGTGCCAGCCACGAAGGCGATAGAGCAGCAGCCAAAAACTGAACTGTTGGCAGACCCACACGCCGCAGACCTTCGCGGCACGCGTGCATGCGGCTGCCTGCACTCAGAGCAGAATGACGGCCAGAGGTAACTAAGCTCAGCTGCGAAGCTATAACACGCCCACGGGAAAGTGCTTCTAAGGGTAGATATGACGGGTGTCACCACTGTAATCAACCTGTCAAACTTCTCGTTGCAAAGGAAGTTCGTTTGGTCCGTGAACAATTTTGAAATGTATTACTAGCTCTAGAGTTTGCTGCTTGATTTTCCTGAACATTTCCCCTATTTTCCTGAAGTGGAGCTCCTCGTGTTACCATGCCTACGGCGGTGCCGAAGTCGAACGCCACTCTGTTCTTCGTGAAAAGCACATCCTGCGCTGAAGGCCACCAGCAGTTGAGGGATAAAAGCCAGAAGCAGTTCCCGGAAAACACCTTCCGAATTCCCCTTCCACGGATTCAAGCTGCCATTCCTCGTGCACCAGCCCCGTCTTCAGTTTGAGAGGGACAAGCAAAGCGCGACACGTGACTGCACTGCTGCAAGCGGGTCCCTCAGCGGGCAGAGGAGGTGCACCTGGCGAGCCCCACAGCGTCCAGGAGGCGGCGCGCGCGCTCGGACGTCGGCCAGTCCGGCCCGCGGACGACGTAGGCCACTATAGTCGCCGACTCCGTGGTGGCGGCCAGAGCCGCCATTAGGACTACGCCGGCCCATACTGCCGCACGAACCTCTGGGGAGGGGAGGGGAGGGGAAAGGAAGCGAAAGATACGCAGATAGGGAAAAGGGTCTGTTTCGAAGTTCACATACAAACTGTGCGACGCTACTGGTATTCTAAGAAGCATCGGCTTGTAAGGTCAGTTTGAGAATCCCTCAATAATAATGGCTTTGGGACCGGCCCCTCGTGATAATCTTTAAAAACGGTGTAACTCTAGTGAGTTATTGTCGTTTGGGTTGGGTGGGGTTAGCCGGCTAACACACTGAGTAGGGCGGTTAATGAGTGCACTGTACAATCATTCAGTTCATTTGTTTCCTCATTATCAGTTGAAAAATAGCCTCACTAGTAATGATGGGCCTGTTGTTACACCTTGTCTCAGTGGTCCAAGATAAGCCCGGCCTCCTTTGAGAACTCCATAATGCTTATAAATTCAGAGGTGATGCCTTTAACGGGCGTGCACTTGTGCAAAAGCCAATAAGTCTCGCACTTGCCTTTCATGACATTCACACTTAGCAATAGGCCTTCCTTCGATTTCTTCAAATTTCAACAACTCGAAGGTAATGAGTGGCCTTCAGTGACGAGCACTTCACTTGAAGAGAACAGCGGTTTGCTGGAGCAGCTTATATTTTTCCGATTCGCCTCTAGGTTAAACAGAATACGTTATGCATACAGCTGGAGTGATGTTTGTTAACTTCATTAAACTGTTTAAAGAAATAAACCGGGATAAGTGATTGGGACCTGGTCGGAATTAGTGGGCTTGGGCCGGAAAAAAGAATCGAGCCATGAAGCTATTGGCTGAATTCCGTCAGCTCCTCGACTCTAGGATATTATGTGACAAGGAACGATTTCCGCTTAACATGGCTGAAATTCCTGTCAAGGTGACAGCTATTGCTGCTAAAGCATCATTTACTCGTGGGTATATCATATTAAGAATGTTTTATTGCCTAAATGGTCATTGATTGTAATTTGTCTGCAACCTAGTGCCCATTCGCACGACATGGCTGTAACGTTCAAACTATAAATGTCAGGTCACCCCTGAGCAATGGAAGCGTCCTAGCGTTGCGACTCTTCATGGCGCGAGGAGAACCGAGTAGTTTTGTGGTACACACCTCGATGTTTAGGGTGGTAAAGGACGATCGTAAATGCGCACAGAAAGGTAAGGGAGACAAGGTTCAACCTCGCAGCTGCAGCTGCGTAGCCAAAGCCCAGGCTGGGGGAGTCAGTGAAGCTGCAAGTCACAGCCGCGTGCTACTGTGAGCTTGCGGCGTGGTGCAGCTGGTCGCTCAAGCATCTTCCGTGCAGTGCCCCTTAATATATAAATGTACTGCAATCACAACTGCCCGGCTATTTTCTAAGCTTCCCATCCTTTCCATGGCCCAAGCGTGCTTGAAGCGATGTGTGCGAGAGGGGGGCGCTCACCGGCGAGCAGCGCTGCGGGCGCAGAGGCGGCCGCGGCGGCAGCGAGCATGGCGGCCTCACGCGCACGCCGAGCCCTCCGCCCTCCTGCGCGCTCGCCCGCCCGGGGCCATGCCCACGCCCACGCCCACGCCTCCCCCTCTCGGCGCTGCCTCTTCTCCTCTGTCGGCGGGGAAGCTCAGCGCGGGAAAGAAGCACACGGGGGCTGCTTTGGACGGCGGGTGGGCGCGCGCGTCCGCGCCCCGTCTCGCTCTCGCGCTCTCTCCCCCTCTCCCTCTCTTTTCCTCTTGCCCCTACGTCGCCCATGTGAGTTGTCTAGCGTCTCTCCTGTCGGGCGCGACGCGCAGCGCTGAGAGAGGAAGGGGAAGGGGAAGGGGAAGGGGACCAAGGAGAAGGGGAGGGGGAGGGGGAGGAGGAGGGGAGGAGGGGCAGGGGAGTCTTGGGTCGATGGGCGCATGAGCGCGCCGATGATGGGCGCTGGGTCCGGCGGCAGCAGCAGCAGCAGTAGCAATTGGCAGCATCTGCGGCGCAGCAGCAGCGCCAGCACTCTTGCCCTCGACCCGTCGCGCCCTCTCATGCGCTCTTCCCTCGGCATTCCGCCGCACCGCACGCAGCTGCCGCCCCGCATGTCCCCCCGCCCGCACCCTCACCCTCACCTTCAGCCGGTGCTGGGCTGCCGCGTGCACTGGCTCGCCGCTGCCGTTGTCCTTCTCCTCCTGCTGTTCACTCTGGCTGCCGCGGCTCTCCTCGCCGGCGGCTCCTCCGCAAAGCCGAGCCCCAAGTACGCCATAGTGATCGACGCGGGCAGCAGCGGGTCCAGGGTGCATGTGTTCCACTACCGCCCCGCGAGGGAGGCGGGGGGGCTGCCAGAGCTGCTGGGTGCCTCCAAGGCTCTCAAGGTTCGCCCGGGCCTCTCCTCCTTTGCCAGCCGCCCTCAGGACGCCGCCGCCTCTCTGCAGCCCCTCGTGCAGTTTGCGGAGGAACAGGTACCCGCCCAGCTACGATCAGCAACTCCCATCTATTTGATGGCTACTGCTGGACTTCGAAGAATCGACAACTTCACATCCGCAAAGATACTTGCCGCTTGCACTACACAGCTTGAAACTTCCGGATTCAATTTTAGTACAACTGATGGCGCCGTCATAATTTCAGGTTTAACAATGAGCTGTGCTTCGCTTGCTTGTGCTCGTTCCCAGGGGAGAGAAGTATGGACACGTCATGACAATGCAGTTCATTGTAAAGTACAGGACAATTCAGTGGAAATCGTTGCAGTGACGATTTTTCCTTCCAAGTATCTCAGTTTTGATCGTCATGCTGGAGCAGGAATAAATCAGACAACGATTCATATTCCAAGCGGCACTGACTCGCTGCGAGGGAGCGGATGGGAGCAGGTTTGTGGGAAGGCCTGTATGCCTGGGCAGCAGCCAACTACGCTGCAGGCCTGCTGGGGAAGGCGCCCGACGAGACGAGCGGCGTCATTGAGCTCGGAGGCGCTTCTGCGCAGGTGTGCTTCTGCCGCTATGCAGGGGTGCCGGTCTTTGAGAGAGACGAGAGCTGTTGGTGAGAGGGGAAGCATTGCACTCCCGCAATCTAAAGTGGTTGTGCCTGGCTATCGTTGGACCCTGCTGAAAGCATTAACAGGAATATGGAGGAAGCTATTCGCGTAAGGTGTAATAATCACTTTTCTTTTTCAGTGGTTACTTCGTCTGCTTGCATTCTATTTCCTTTGTTTTAAAAAGCTGCCTCAATAATATCTTTGGTTAGAAGTTAGTTTTATTTGAGTCGGAAATTGTACAAGTCGTGTGGTTTGACGTGCCTAACTGGTAGTGGAATTCAACAATTCGGCTGCAGCAAGTGGTTTATTCGTCCAGTACAAAGCCACCCACTGTTTGCCCCATGCAATCCCTTCCTGAAGTATGAGTTTCTCGGTTGTAACTTCTGAGAACTTCATTCCTTGTTGCTGAATTTGTTCTGCATCAAAGAAGCGTGAGGCAGTCTCTATGCCTCGCCGCAGTTTTTAGCGTCGTCGTAGGGTCGGCCTGATGGCGATGGATGATGTGCAGGTGACGTTTGTCGCGGAGCGCGCGGAGGGCGGCGGAGCGAGTCTGACGCTGGGCGGCGTGCGGTACCGCCTCTTTGTTCGCAGCTTCCTCGGCTACGGCCAGGCCTGCACCCGCCCTCTTCCTCACTCCGCTCGTCCTGCTTAGAGTCCGCACTTCAAGCCGTGGGTGGAGAGCATAGGGATAATAAAAAAAATGGGAAGAAAATTTGCAGAAATTGAGTCCGCCCAGCGTTAGGGAGAGACGGTTCCAAGTTGGTCATAGGCGAAAGATGCGAGGCTCTTCCTTTTTCAGTAAAAAATGCGGAAGAAGTGGCGGAGTCTTGGCCTCAAGATACATATGAAATGAGTGGTGAGACTTAGCACGCAGCTCATTAGAAGACTTAGCTGCAGTCGCAACCATGTACCTTGGACCTAGTACTTTATCGAACCTCAGTAGAACGCTCCTCTCTGAATGAGTGTGGTTACTTCAGCATGAAGGCTCAAAGGATTTTTGGGTGGTGGATGGATACTGACAGAGAGCAGGAGGCAGCAGCTGAAGGCCTGGCGGCAATGCTGCAGCATTCTGCAGGTGCACATCTCTGTCTCAGGGCACCCTCTGGCAAGTCCGTCTACGTTGTCTGGCAGATGATACCGTGGCCCTTCCCTTTTGGAGGACGATGGTGGAACTAACTCGTCCTGTGGGCGCAGAGGCAGTGCTGAACCCGTGCCTTCAGCGCGGCTACGAGCACTCTCAGGAGAGCGCCCACCTTCCTTCGCGGCGGTTGACGGCTGCGGGAAACTTCACGAGCTGCCGGCGAATCGCAGGGCAGCTATTGGCCCGCGGCAGAGGTGGGGCCCCTGACGGCCTTCACGTGTGCTATGGAACAAAAGACTCGAAGCACAGTCTCCATGTAGACAGGTGTCGGGCGGCTGAAGGGACCTTTTCACTGCAGCATTGTGATGAGTTGGGACGATGCTGGAGTTATCTCATTAAAGGATTGGCTGTCTACTTGTTTTTTGAGGCAGAAGCATGCGAGCATCGCAGTGGATGCGCAATCGGGAGTGTATATGTACCCCCTCTGAGAGGCAACTTTTTTGCCACCGAAAATTTCTTCCACACAGCCCAGGTGAGGGACCTGTGCACCACCAAAAAGCGACTAACTCCTATGTTCGGACTCTGCCGCATTTGCATTTCGGCAGGACTTCACAACTTTGCAGAAGGAATTGTAGTAGGACTGGAAACTCCTTTCAGTTTGACAAAA
This sequence comes from Zygnema circumcarinatum, assembly GCA_037447605.1. Classification (NCBI taxonomy): domain Eukaryota; kingdom Viridiplantae; phylum Streptophyta; class Zygnematophyceae; order Zygnematales; family Zygnemataceae; genus Zygnema; species Zygnema circumcarinatum. Next base: position 520,802 of record CM074817.1, read on the forward strand.
GTAAATTTACCTTCAGGTTGCATCGTGGGCTCTCTCCTTGCACACAGACCCCGCTTTGTGCCACTAAGTTTGCTGGCGTGCCTTCTGATTCTGATGCCTGCTGAAGGAGAGCTGTTGGGGGGGCGCAGTTCTTGCAGCTTCCGCCTTCAGCAGTGCTGGCTGATATGGCGGCTGCCGGCACCACGCTGTGCGCGCAGGACTGGAGCGAGCTGGCCAGCACGCACCGCGGCGTGGCTGCCCCGACGCTTGCGAAGTACTGCTTCTCCGCAGCGTACTGCGTTGCTCTCCTGCATGACGCTCTTGGCGTCGGTCTGGACGAGCCGCGGTAAGCCGGTTTCTGCCAATCGTCGCTTTCTACAGTCGTTCGGGTCAATAGCAGATGTTGACGATGCACTTAAGAGTCTGATGACCCTGGTCTTGTCCCCAATGATGTGTTCTGTCTTGTTTCCATTGGCCTTTCATACGTCTGAGAACCATGAGAAATGAGCGATGGGAGGTTTGGAAGTGTGTGGCGAGGTTGAAGCAATGTCCGGAAGATGCTGTGCTGGCATGTGGCAGTACTGTCACAAGCTTCTTTTGAAACTAAAAATTGAGAAGTGTATCCATGCATTACGGTCAGCGGCATTGCATCTTGTTCTTGCAAATGTCGCTTCTGTCTGCCCTATCGATTCCCAATCGAGAATCTGTCCTCCGGGAAAGTGGCTAATAGGAACCGTGTGCGAATCTCTTGCTGTGGCGCAGAGTGAAATTCAGAGACCTGGACTGGCCGCTGGGGGCGCTTCTGGTAAAGGTCGCGGCAGGCGGCGAGGCGGAGAGGGCGAGCCCCCCCCCCGCGCTGGCGGACGACCGCGCGGTGGCGCTGGTCCTGCTGGCGGGCCTCGCCCTCGCGGCCGCGGGGGCCTGGGCCTCGCGCCGCTGCCGCCGGGCGCCGCCCGCCACCTTCTACGACCTCGAGAAGGGCCGCTACTTCACTGCCTCCCTGCGCAAGTAGCGCTCGTCCTCGTTCGGCGGCACCTCTCTCCAGTAAAGCTCGCTTCACGGCTGCACGTTGTTCGAAATCGCCCCCAGTACCGCGCAGTGCCGCCAGCATCAGGGCCCATTCAATTATGAATGCAAACTCAGCGTGCAGGAAAGTCCTGTTGGTGTTAAGACGAGCTCTTAGGATACAGGCATTAAGTGTGCCCTTTCGTTTTGATTATACCCTCGTCGGCTAATGTATTCTGTAACACAATTGTACGGTGATGCCCGGGGGGGCACGCATCGTAAGGCGTGCGCTGACTGCAAGATTAGTGCACAGTCTGTTTTTCGACCCTGCTGAACTCAATAAATGATCTCCTGAACTTCCGTCCGGGCTCTGCATGTACGTGTTGCACTGCCATCATTTTGAAGAAAACTGCGGATTATGCTCAGTGTTGGCCTTCTCACGAGGATCTGCAATTCATGGCATGGCATACCCAAACATCCCACAATGATCATCTGCGATTCGTTATCAGCAACTGCTGTAAGTTGATATCTTTCTGGCGTATCCCCCTCAGACAAACGTATGGCACCAATGCGTGGCCTTCCCAATTAAGTGCATTCGGTGCAAAACATTGATTGCTTTAAACTGTCCATAATCAAAAGTAGTGCCAGCGTCCTCCCCCAGTGCGGCTCCTGGAACAATGACAGCGCACATTGCATCCTCAAGCTCATCTGGCCTGCCGTAAGCGTAAACACCAGTGAATTTCAACTCGCCTGTCTCCGCTTCAGAGGTTCACCCCCGGGGGAGAGGGAGGCGGCGGAGGAAAGGTGGGGGGGAGGGGAGGGGTGGAGGGGCAGCAGGTTCATCAGCGCATGCGCCGGCCGAGTTGAAGGGCCTAGGACGCTGCCACCGCCGCGGCCTCGAGTGCATCAGGTCTAGATGGGCCGACCTCCACAAAGACCTCAACGTCCGCATCTCCAGCATCGCTCGATGGGCGAGGAGGGCCAATAGTTGCAACCTCCAGGGACGCGGCAGCGTCCATGGGAATCACTGCATCCTCTACGACCTCCGTCATGGCAGAAGGGCCGCTCATCGAAGCCTCACTTGCAGCTTCATGCTCTTGAATGAGGCGCCTTATGTTTTCCCGTTCAACTAGAAGATTTTCGTAGTGGAGCTGCAGTGAACGTTCACGCTCTTCCTGTGCTCTCACTTCCTCCTGCAAACCCTCGATTCGTCGCGGGGCAGCTACCTGTTCCTGTCGATGCAATGTTTTAAAGCAGCCCAGTTCTGTAACATGAACGTCCATCTCCTTATGCCGTGTCTCTATGTTGCGCCAAAAAGACTCCCCTCGCACCTGCCCAAAAAGAACATACCACAACTGGTTCCTTTTGTCCCACAGCATTTGATAGAGTGGATTGACCAAAAGGTCCCCAGAAGGCACTACGTGTATTCACTACAAAGTTAGTACGAAATTCGGTTGAATCAAAACGTAGTTTGGTTCTAAGACACAAAATTCCTTATGTCTGGTAATCTCTACCTACGCTTCCCTCTGTCTCCTGTCTAAACGCTTGGCATTTGATAATAATAATAATAACCCAGTTCAGTCACGCGACGAACAGCTCAGGCGACAGAACCATAGGGGCAGACAATCGTAAACATTAATGAACCATGTCAGCCAAAAATGAGGACGAGCAATTCGGCAACAGCCGAGTAGTTGAAGCTGCGACTGCATCTAGCCCAGTGACTCTCGCAGGTTATCCAGATTTCCTATATCCCACTAGTCAAGAGATCGGGATCTGTACCTGGTAACCCTGCGTCAGTACGCGCAGTTTCTGTTCCAGCTTTACAGATCGCCTCGTCTCCGTCTCTATGTGCCCCCGCAGCGCCTCCAACTCCGCTGCTCGTGCTGCGAGCAGCTCGCTGGTGGTGGCCACGCTCGCTTCCCCGTGCGCATCCCGACTTGGGAGGAATACAAAGTCCTCAACACACGCTGAGTGGGCCTCTGCAACATCCTCCACGGTCGCATTCTCATGGCCCATCGCCTGTCGAACTGCGTTCACTTCCTCCTTTATAAGCCGAGCTGCCTGTGATGGTGTTCACCAACAACAATTCATTAAAAACTGAATATTACAGTCTGTCCATCTAAACGCCACATTTCCATGCAAATGGTGCTGTCGGGAAAACTATTGCATGCAAAAAAAATTACCCAGTAAACTGATATGTTTGTACAAACAACACATAGAATAAAGTCACCTTTGAGCAAGGACAGAAACAACTTCAAAACATGGGGTGGATCTGTCATTACAAACACAATTCGTAATGCATGCACACCAAGGACAGTATCAACCACATACCACATACCTCTACAAGTTGCTCGTCGCTGAACTCCTCAATTTCCAAAACTTCAGGTATGGGCACAATTTTCCCATTGCCCATAGCATCCCCTTTGCCACCCTTCTTCTTCTCTTTCACGGTTCCTTCGTCCATTGGATATTTCGTCAAATCATGCTGCAACAGTAGAAGCATCTCCGATCGAACAACATCTTCAGCCTGCTCCAACATTGTGATAGGAGGAGCCCGAGTGTTTGCCTGTTCCGCCAGCTTGGCCAGCATCTCCACTGAGCTCCGGCCCGGCCGTGGCAACCCTCTCTGGAGAGCTTTGGATCGCTTCTTCAAAAGAGCCTCTTCTTGAGCCTTCGCTTCTGCCCTCTGCCTCTCGATCACATCCGACATGTCCGGGGTCAATTCATCACCCGGCTCCTCATCCTCATCTCCTAACGGGGTGGGCAACTGGATTGAATACTCATTCTGCGGAATAGGCAGATTTCCAAACCCTGCGCGCAACTGTTCTCGCAGTTCCGCTCGTCGCATCTTCTCCGTCTGTCCGCCAGCTCCCGGCGTCTCTGTGCCCTCATTGATCCTGAGACTGTCCCTCAGAGGCGTGCCTCTTGGCGTACCTCCAAAGATAGAGTCCTTGCTCGGAGTCAAGCCAACGGGTGTTGATCCAACAGCTCCTCCTGGAGTCCGCAAAGGAGTTGCAATGGGATTGGGTGTCGCTACCTCCTTCTTTTTAGGCGTCACCCCTGAGAAGTCAGAATTATGCAAATCCGGATTCTCCCCTCCAAAAAGTGGAGTCTGTGTATCCCTCAAGCGGGCCAAATTTTCCGCCTCCATCATAATGGCATCACCCTTTCCACCTGGCGTTCGCTGAGGAGTCCTCAGAGGGGTAGCTATAGGCCTTCCAGGTGTCTGTCCGTAACTTGCTAGCAGAGCCTTGGTTGCCGCACTACCTTCTCCCTCGTCCTCCCCGCCCCCAAGATCATTCGCATACCCAAGCTTTGCTATCTCCTCCAACTCTCTGTCTGAAACTTGTGGTGCAGGTAGCATCAATTTTGAGCGTTTTCGCACGGCTTCTGGATCATTCAGCTTGTTGACCTAAATAGCCATTAGATAGCCAGCTTTAGAAAAACTCAGTACTGCCAGGCAGTGAAGTACTGGGAACAAGCATGCACAAAAGGGCACCACGCAGAAAACTTGACATGGCAGAATCTATGCAACCACTTCTTAACTAAGCCCAGACATTCAAAATTAAATGCAAGCATTTAACTCCACCAGCCCGGGTGAATAAATTTCAAAAGAAGTTAAGGTTCGCGACTTTGCTGCAATCCGCAGTAGCAGTCCTCCATCATATGAATGATGGGTTAGTCAGTCATGAGAATTTGAACAGCCTTATAAGAGCCAAGAGCTAAGTGGGAAAGGAAGCTCACCTGCAGCACTGCGGCAGGAGCGTCATGTCGCTGGACAATTTTGTTTCTTGCCGCATCCTGCTTCCGAAGCTGTGCCTCAATATCAACACGCCTTTTACCCTCTAGATCCTCAACAGTCAATGGAAACATACGCTGAGCAGAAACTCTGTCTTCTTGCGATGTCTCGAAAAATCCGGGTGGGGGCTTCTTTTCAAAAGGGATCTCAGCGTTGTAATCAATCCCCCTCTGCTTCCGTTTACGGTGGTTCATGTCAAGACCCGCAGCTTTCAGTTCGCGCCTCTTTTGCAACGATGCCAACCTGCGTGCCTCTTCTAACTGCTTCTCTCTTGCTTTCCTTTTCGCTTTCTTACCTCGTGTGTTTGCTAATCTTGCACGTGCTTCTGAAAGCATTTCCTTTTCGTCTTCGTCCATATCGACCGGGTCAGGCCTTGCAGGTTTAGACTCAGGATTAGGGTCTATTTCACCTGGCCGAAGGCGCCTTGGATCATCAGCTGCTTCGTAATTTTCATCCTTCGCTACGGCTGCATCAAGAAGCTTCTCATAACGCTCCAAACACTGAGCCGGTGTGCGTCCCACAATAGGAGCGATTGTCCGCCATTGCGTAGGCATCAGCTTGGCCAGGTGAAGAAGCTTTTCGTCCTCCTCCCTTGTCCATTCAGTCTGCAGAGGAACGGCAGGGCCAGTGTCGAACATGCCTTCAAGGGCTTCGATGTACACAACATAGTGAACATTCAGCTTTTGCAATTCAGCTAGATTTGACTACGTACTCTCCAACAATACGGATGAATAGCTTGTCCAACATCTACCATAAAAACAAAACTAGTTGCCGCTGTTACGGACACCCTCTATTACCCTCTAAAAACTGGAGACATAGGCCATGCAGGTCCAGGTGCATGCCGCAAGGGTGCAGGCGGTGGCTGCTGACAGATTTGACCCAACTGGCAAGTAACAAGACGAGATGCTGCGACCGTTGCACTGAAGTACGACGGAAAATAAGATTGACTTGACTGGCCAAGTAAATCGGCTACGGTTGCTTGCTGACCAAAACTTAACCGTTAAAGGGCTAAAGGACTGATTTCTCCGCGGTTGCTATGTGTTGCGAGCATTGGAACAGACAAAACACACGAAAATGTGACAGAAAAGCTGCACGTGCAGCGTAGCGTATCTGTCTTTCAAGGTTTGAAAGTCAAAAAAGGACGGGGAATGCCCCCTCTAAAGTGTGCCAAGAAGCAATGACAGTTCCTCCCTTTAACTACCACTAGTGAAAACCAAGACTAAAGGAGTAAGCTTACCTTTTTTATGCTGGGATCGAGCCACTCGTACCACCGTGCCTTGCACTGTTTGGCCGATTTGCGCACAAGCAGCGAAGAAATACGACTCCACTGATTCTTACCATACTTCATAACAGCCGCCTTCAAAATCTCATCCTCCGTGTTTTTCCACACTCCTCCCTTTATCATAATCCTCATGTTTCCTGGCTACTGTGACCCGCGCCTCAGGCGCACTTCACTTCTGGAGGAATCCGCGGCAAAGCTCGCGGCGGAGAGTGGCGGGCGTGGCAGAGGGAAGGCAGTGCTCCAAGCGCCGCCTGCACACGCCCGCTGCTCCGCTCCGCTCCAGCAGACCAGGGAGGGAGGGCGGGCAGGCACACACACACACACAGGAGGATGAGATGGAGCAGGAACACGCGCTGAGCCCCGCCCCGCCCTCCCTCCTGCCCAGGGCCCAGGGCCCAGGCCCGCCCTGCCGGCCCGTTCCGTACAGTTCAGTGGGGTCGCTGCGTCCCGGCAGTTCCGTTGCGCTCAGTCGGGCGGCCCGGCTTGGCTTGGCCTGGCTCGGCTGTCGGCGACGAGACCGGGCGCCGAGCCTGGACCTGACCAGACTCCGGACCGACCGACCGACTGACCGACCGACCGCCCCGCGACCGGCCCCGCCCCGCCCCGCCCCGCCGGCAGAGAGCGAGAGAGGGAGGACCTGCTTGCCTGCCTGCCTGCCTTCCCGCGCTCGCTCGCTCGCTCCTGCGCCGTCGCCTCAGTACTCGCCGGCGACTCGCACTCGCAGGCCTTCACTTCCGCCTCTGCCTGCCTGCCTGCCTGTCTGCTCGAGCGGCGGGGCAGCCTTAGGTATCCCTGCCAGCTCGCGCTATATTCTTTGGCCCTGAGGTAAGCTTGCTGTTCTTTTTGCCTGTCAGAGCCATCTCACATTAGGGCTCGTTCAACCAGTGAACAATCGTTTCGCGGTTTCATTACGCGGGTCAACACTCTAATATAACGGATACTTGGCCTCGTGCAAATGCCGATCCGCTGCACCTTTGGCAAGACTATGTGACTGAAGAAACGACAGGAGCTTTACATGCGATATTGCTAAGCCTACTGCTAGCCTACTCCAGGAAGCGTTCATTTATGCCTTACTTTCCGCATTTTCGGCACTCGTCCGACTCTCCGTAGTTTGTCCCATGACAGTACCCCTGACACTCTGCCTTGAATATGACACGGCATTGTTGCTGTAGGAAACTGCAGTGCTCAAACAGAGTCTTATCTCCTTCGCTCTGGGCTTCTGCCCCTCTGACCGAACGGTGTATGTTTTTTTCAGGATGGCGAAGGATTCCACAGCCATGAATGCAAGAAGAATTCAGAGTGCATCTGCTCCTATTCAAAAGCGAGCGAGTCAGCAAACTGTTCAGGAGGCAGAGCAATTGAGGAACGTGTCTCTTGTCATCCGGCCCATAGCGGGTCCATGGTCCCCTGGAGCCATTTTGGGAGGTGTTGCACCGGCAGTCTCTGTCGAACAAGAAAGCCTGTTGACTTGGTTACCAAAAGGACAGCTGTCCGCTGATGCAATCGATTGCGACAACGCTTCCAAAGAGGAGATTTCTCAGGGATTCGTCATACCCTGCTTTTCTCCATCATTTATGGGAGGAGTGGGGTTGGCAAAAGGGCTGGACCAGGAGATGGATGGCGCTCTATTCAGCTCAAGCATGTGGCTGCATCAACAGAAAGCTCTTAGGAAGGTCGATGACGGCGACCATAGTTTCAAATTCTCTAATTCTGCAGTTAACAGCGACAGCAAGTTGGAAAGATACATGGAGTTGAAAGCGACAGGTTCAGCAGCTCTGCAGCACTTGGATTTCCTGATGAAGCACACGGAGGTATTGATAGAACAGGCGGAGCAAAGTTTTACGGAAGCGTCGACGGTGCATGGGGCACACTCAAGGTCAGTTCCTGGCATGGGTTGAAGGACGTTTCACTGCTACTGTTTTTCTTCTTACTGCAATCGGTCTCATTTTCTTTTATTTCCCTGGCAATGCCGGAATGTGGATTCTGGCGTTACAGGGTTGTCTAGAGCCGCTAATAGTCATTGCCATTTTCTGTGTCAGTTTCCGTATGAAGAGAAGTTAACGGGTCTGTCTGTTTAGAATATTTGGCAAAACCATTACTCAATCTGCTTGTATTGCTGCAGGTATATTCAGGAGAATTTGAACGCTGTGGCTGCAGATGCGTGTGCCAAAGCAGCCATAGAACAGCTTGAAACGTTTCGCCGTGTGCTTAGCGGAATTCTGCCACGGTTTGCAACCCTGCAGTCCCCAGAGCAATTCCAGCAGGAGAGCATGGAGCAGGCTGTGAAACTTGGAGGATTGAAAGTGTCCGATTTCAAGGAGATGAAGGCAGCCATAAAAGACGAGAGAGAAACATCTTTGACACTAGCCTGTGGAGGATCGTACACCGGCCCCGCCACCAACCCTGTATCGCCCGGAAGGTCTGGCGAGTCTGGAGGCGGGAGCACTTGCGAGGACGACGCGCCTCAAGTAAAGCCGCGAGCAGAGGAGTCGCACCACGAGGCGGCGCAAGTGAGCAGATGGGAGGATACGACAGAACACGAATTGTGGGCGCGCCAGCAAGGCTTGATTAAGACCGCAGACTTGGTTTTTTCCAACTCTCAGCGCTCCTGCGAGAAAAACAAAACGCATGATGCCCTTTTGCTACTGGTAGTTCCTGGCTGGCTTACATGGTGGAGATGTGAACCATCCTTTATTGCGATTATTTACGTGTCGGGCCTTAACCCGCATTCACCCCACCAACGCAACCGTATGGAGCAGTCTGAGCCGGTAGTAGGGAGCATTTTGACTCTCCTCCAGTCCACCTTCCACTTCCACTTATTGTTTGCTCTCTAATTTTTGTTTGGCAGACTTCAGGAAGAGCACCTTCATCGGAGAAGGGATTGTTGGGGCTGACGCTTTCTGCTCCCAGGCAGCTGCCTCGCATTCCCTCGACAGAGGCCGGCATGCTTCTGCTGCCGGCAGGCGGCCGCAGCTTGCCGCCTGGGTCTGCGCATGCAAAGTCCCCGCATCCCATAAAGTCCAACGGAACCCCTGACCCGCCCGCCGCAGTCTCCATTGCCATCCCCTCCACAACCCTGCCCCCTCTGTGTGAACAAGTGCATCCTTCTGAGAGGCCACAGTACCATTCTCGTGCCCCACCGAAAATCCCTTCCTTTTCGAAGTTGATTGTGTCCAGCCCATCTTCGACTGGTCCCATTGCGTGCGGATCTCCACCTTTGTTGCCAGTCCCAAAAGCAGAGACGATGAATAATGAGTCTGAGGAGGAGGACGGAGAAGATCCCTTTGAAGAGAGGAGAGACAACCTACCAAGTCATTCTACCATCCCCATCAAACGAAGCCCGAGTGCGGAGGACCCCTCTCACGTGGCTTTTGGCTTCAAGAGGTGAGTGACTTGGGAGCTTGAAGCCCAGAAATGAAATTGATTGTGGGCCGTTTTGGAGAGTTCATATATGTCACGTGCCTCCGCAACGTTGAGGGACCTGGTTTTTTATGGGCATCTATGGAGCATTTTGTCCCATGATGAAACTTAGCCCTTAAGTTTATGAGTTACTCCAGATACGTGTCCGGTAGGGTGCAGCATTACAGCCGCAAGTCGGTGAGTCTATGAGAAGTTTGTCGTTTGGCTTTTGCGTACGATGGATGCGGACGCTCATGGGGGAGTGAGTTGGCCGTGGCAGGCAGAGGACGAGGCACCAGGAGGAGGAGGTTCCTGGGGACACGTGGCACTGGAGGAAGTATGGCCAGAAAGTGATCAAGGACACGCCTTTGTACAGGTTCGTCTTCCTGCACCTTCCCGAGGCTGTTGTTGGACCGATGCTTCATTGAGCGGGATGTGAGGACCGCAAGCGGCACGCCTTGCTGTCTTGCTTTGCTTGCTCCGCGTGCCGCGCTGCGCGTGCTGGATGCCATGCTTGGTTGTGAAGACTGAGAAGGCGGGACCTCGGGCGCCTTCAGGAGCTACTATCGCTGCGGCTGCCGGAAAGGGACAATATGCGCCGCCAAGCGCCACGTGGACCGCTACATTGCAGACAACAGAGTGTCGTCGGTCGTGTACGAAGGCGAGCACTGCCACACCAAGCCGCCACCAAAGATTCGAACCACAGTAATCATCCAGCAGCCGGGGATAAGTCGGACATGATAAGCGCAAAGACAGGCGTGTGGCGAGCATGGGACATGAATCTCTCATGTTTGATCATGGTTGCAAGTGCTAGCGCACAATGGAAGCCTTCACTTGTGCACGATTGACTATGCCGCCATCATGTGCTGCCTTGTTTGTCTGACGTTGTTGTGAGGCTCAGCTCATGCGGTGGCACGCACCAGCAGCTCTGCATCCAATCAGAGTCGACTTGCTTGTCGGCGCAGACAGTGCATACGACACACCACGCAGTCTGCACTACATCAATTGACGAATCAGAATGTCAACTACAAGCTTGTGCATCATTTCAAGCGACATACCCTCCAACCATAGTGAAGTATCGACAGAGTTCTGTCCTGGGTAGAAATGTCCTAGTACTTGTTCCACTCAACGATGGGCTGCACAGTGAAAGGACCAAGTGACCGAGGCAGCGGCTCAGTTGAGCTTTTGGGGTGCAACCGTAATTACGAGTTTAATGAGATGCATGATGCGCCCTCCGCTTCTTTCTGGCGCCGCAATCAAAAGTGCGCTAAAGAGCTGCCAGCGTTGTGGACTCGTCTGTGATCATGATACCCACACCAACCCACTACAGTTTCCGAGGAACAAAGTGCAAAAGGCAATAGACTTCAGTAAGCGATACCAAGTGAGGACAAGCGCAAGTCAGAGCCAAGTGAGCCATTTTGCCTCGATCTTGTCACCGGAATGAAGAATTCAACAAGCATCTTCTTGTCACCGCTGTGGGATTGCACACCCCGCCTTTAGTCTGGGGGGGTAGATTCAAGCTAAGGGCTCCGACCGCCTCATTGTCGAATCTCCACAAGCGCGTGCCGCTCTGCAGCCAGGTAGACTGGCCAGACTTCGCGCAGAGTCGCTCAACCACCACTTGACAGTTAAGCAATTACTTTGGCCGGCCCTTTTTTTTAGGAGGAGCATTAAATCTTCCTCCGACAGCCATCCTTGCTTCTCGCTTTTCCCTGCTTGGCCTGCACAAATACGTTTGAGGCAGGCCACTCAATGAGACGACTTGAGCGCCCCCGCAGCGCGCACAAGTGCCTTGACAGAGTGCCCAGTTCAGCGCAAAGGGCATGGAGCTTCCTGGAGTTCGCAACGGCATGAAATACGAAGTCTACGGGAACAGACATGCATGCACTCTGGAAGCATAGCCGCATAAATGCGGTAACTTCAGAGAGCGACATTTTTAGGGTTTTTAGGGGTTTTAAATTGAGGGGGCACGTCGCGGGCCACAAGGATCTTCCGTCAGGTAGAAACAAAACACTCCAATGCTAAAAAAACAACCACTTAAATGCAGAGCAAAAGGAGCAGCCTGGTTCACGAGTTCTCACCGCCGCCCAAAAAAGTCCTCGTCGCTTTCATCTTCGGTGTGGTCCTTCCCTGCAACAATATGCGGACAATCCATTTCATCACAGTCCATCCAATGACTCTCGGAATCTTCCCAACCCACTGCTCATCGTAGGACAGGGCCACTTCCCACTATAAAGGTTAGAGATTAGATGAAAACAAGAAGCAAATGCACTTATCAACATGTCGAACGAAAGAAGCTGATCAACAGGGGAACATGGACGCAACAAGTTTTTCCTTGAAAAGACAAATAGCAAATAGCTAAGGAGATATACAAACCTTCATTCATCTCAACATCATCCCTTAAGTTCCCGTGCCTATGAGCTTTTCCATTCATCGTTGCACTCTTGCTGGTGTCTTCTGCACAGCGCTCCTCATCCGCCCACCTATCTCCACCGTTATCATTATCCCAGCGGTAGCCCGGAGATGGCATCCAAAATTCGACCTCCCCATCAACCTCTTCATCCGCAATCCGAGTATCTGTCGTCATCCCTTTTGACTCGTCGCGTCCTCCCTTCACACCTTTTCCTCCCATTCTCTTTTCCCTTGCTGCTTCATGTACTGCTCCAGGAACGGCGATTTCGCCTGTTCTCCATTTTGACTTTGTCACTTTCCTCTCGTTCATGACGTCATCAGCACCGGCCATTTCAGAGTTCATAGTTCCATCTTGTGATGACCTTTGGGCCAACCCCCTTTGCGCCTCTTTTGCTTCTGCAAATGACCCATATCCCCTCTTTTTAGCTCATTAAGCACAGCGCAGAGCTGTTCCAATCTACTGCAAAAAACTGCATCGTGGTGCCACCTCCTTCTATCTTGAGCACAATCGACCGGTGAAGCAAGAGAACATGCAACATGGTAGATAGACTGATGGTACAAGGCAAGTGGGCTCGGTCTGCGAACGTAAGGAAGCAAGCACACCTCGTTAATGGAACGCCACAATTTTACTTCAGTCACTGAGAATAAAATCATACCCCTCGATTGCAACCGAATACAATATTCATCCATATGTCCAGTTATCTGCCTCATAGACAGCCAGAAACAACTTCACACAAATACCACTGCTGAAACTACGCCAGTTTTCTCGTTCTAGCCTTCGAGCAATCTAGGGTAAGGAGGGCAGCGGCCTCACCAGCCCCCCCAGCTGCCTCCTTTTCTCCTCCATTTAGGTACCAGAGCTTGTCCCAGAGGGAAGGGCTTCTCCCTCTCCCTCCCCCTCCCTCCTCCCCCATCTCTTCTCTCCCTCCGCCCCCCCCTTCCCTCTCCCCCCTCCCCTCATATTCCAGCACAAAAAAGGCACACACTATTAGACGGAGGAGATGGAAGCAATTCCTCACCGAGTGCTTTCTGAAACTTCTTGCCCATCATGTGTTTCCAAACCGCATCCTCCGTCTTCTGCAGCAACACTCCCGTAAGGGTGCATAAGAGCTTGTCCCTGCCGCCAGGCCATCCCAGCGCCGACCCCTCAAATGCTGATGCGAAACGCCTTCTTTTCTCAACAGTCTTAGTCTTCAAGAAAAGTATCAGCGAGATCAGAGAAGAGATAGAATTGTGAGGACGGAAGTGATAAAGGAGTGCGCTTCCAATTGCTGTTCGATGCAATTCTGTTCCTTCCAGCTGATTGCGTAGCATTTTCTGCAATTGTAACCAAATGAACATGTAGGAAAGATCACTTAACTTAAGATTCGCATGTAATGAGATAAATGGCTACGGGACAGGCAGGCTGACAGTGAGCTGCAAGGCAGCAGTGCAGGCGCACGGCCAGAGAAGGGCGGAAAGCTCACGGGTGGTCAGGCGACTGACGCACGTGCGGCTCAAACTGCTTGAGCCGCCGCTCCAGGAGCAGCGCGCGGTAGCGCTTGTTGCCGAGGTGCGCCGCGAGCGCCTCGCTGCTGGGCGCCATTTCGTGCCCGGTGGGAATGCAGCGTAGCCGCCCGCTGGGCAGCACTTCGAAGTCATCTTTGTGCTGCTCCAAGAGCGTCTCCAAGCCCGACGCTCGCGCCGCCATGGCCACGCCTCCTGCTGCTCCTCCTGCAGCTGACCCTCTCCCCGGGCAGGCCTTCCCCCGCGCTCTATGTCCATGCCGCGCGCTGTTCCTCGGTCTGTGGGGCCGTGCCAGCGTGGCGGATCATGCCAGCGTGGTGGCCAGCGTGGCGGCCGGTGGCTGCCACGTGGTCAGCGGCTCGCGGCGGGCGCGTGGAGGGCGTGGCGGCGGCGAGCAGTCGGCGGCGGCGCCACGCGGAGGGCGGGCGGCCAGCGTGGCGTGGCCAGCGTGGCGTGGCCAGCGTGGCGCCCCGAGAGGCGACGATTGGCGTGCGCGGCGCGGGGGGGCGCACATCGGACGGTCCGCGGGCGACGCCGCCAACGAGCGCAATCCGACGGCTGTGACGTGGCAGATTCTTGCCATCGTGGCGGAGGACGTGGCGGCGATAAAAAGGTTTAGGTTGCGGTGCAGTGACCGGTCTTGTCCAGCGAGGGAGAAAAGGGAGGGAGGAGGGAGGAGGGAGGAGGGAGGAGGGAGAGGAGCAGGCGCAGGAGCAGGCGCGGGGCAGCATGTGGATGTGGCGGCAGGGGGCGAGGGGGGGGGAGGCGGCCGCGCAGCCCCTCCTCGCAGAGCGCGAGGCCACTTCGCCCACAGGCGGCGAGCAGAGCCCTCTGCAGGCGCCCGCCGATGGGTTCGCGGCTGGCGGACTCGACAGCAACAATCAAAGCGCGCATCCATCGAGCACTACAGAGCCTGCTTGCAGAGGCACCGCACCAGCATCCGGAATTTCCGGAACAGAGGGCAAAGCCAGAGAATGCTGCGTCGCCGAGGGCAGAAGTGGCGGCGGCCAATATTTGTCAGATGAGAGTCCTTGGCTTGGTTCAAAGCGGCGTCTTTCTCCAACCATAGTGAACTTGCTTTTCTGGAAGCGGTTCTGGGGCCTTATGCGCATAGCCAAGGCAGAAAACGCGATACTCGTTGTCATTCTCTCGTCTGTCGATCTCCTAGTGACGGCGCAGGTTGGAAAAATTCCTGGAAGCTTCATCTTTGCTCTCGTGAATGGAGACCTCAAGGTAAGGCCTCGCTGCCGTGAAACGCGAAGGTCGGCTCTCTGCATGGGATGAACGGTTGACTTTGACACAGCTTCTGCACATGTGCGCATAGAAAGGGAAACCAGGGAGGATGAAGGGTTGATGCTTTGCGCGCCTTCCACGCTCATGGGTGAGAGTCCAGCAGCGAAAGCTGCTGCTAGCTCATCTGAGAGGCCTGCTGGCTCCTTCCTAACTTAACGAGTTTTTGCGTGGATACTTTCTTAAGGTGTATGTGATGGTGGCTCATAACTTTTTTTAAATAGTTTTCTCCTTGCTCATTTTCTCTGAGGCCCAAAGTACGTGAATTGCTGTGTGGGACTCCAGTTCAGGCTCTAGCTCAGTCCCTTTCATTTGCATCAAGTCGAATCACGACTTGGGACGACTTTTTGGAGTTGACATTTGCTACTTTTCCTTTGCGTCCGGTCTGATTGCAAACTTAAAACCCTACTCAAGGAATGGTATCAACTATCGAAACTTGCACAAGTGAAGGATTGATCAGCTCTCTAACTGGAACGTCCAGAAGGGCAGAGCCTGAATCCACGTAGCTTTAGGGTGCTGCACCAAATTCGGATACCTTTTTAGCATGCGCGGATATGACTCCTTTTGCCAGAGTGCTTTAGGGAATGAGAGCAATACGAGGTCAAGATTCTTATTATCAAGGTCTAATGTATAAACCGTTTTGGACTGTATCAGTCTTGAGGTGGCCGTTTCAAGGTGTATGCTTCAAGCTGATGGTATGCAAAAAACACACTTGACTTGGCGGTGTTGAAGTCCATGGAATGTCCCGTATCTGTCCCCGACTAACGCGTAAGGGCCGGGGCATGGGGGCCGGCAGATGTTCTGGAGCGCTATGCAGTATGCTGTGTTGTGGTACTGCGCGGGTGCCGCGTGTTCTTCTTCTCTGGACTGGGCGGGCGAGTTCCTCACATACCAATGGCGGAAGGAGCTGACCCGGGCTGCCCACCGCTACTATGTTAACGGGCCTACTCTGTATGCGCTGTCGCGCGGCGCGGGTCGCAACCGCCACGGGGAGGCTGTGTGGATCGACAATCCGGACCAGCGCATTGCGCAGGTGCCGCCTCTCCCGCTTTGCTTGCGTTTCTGCTGCGCCTGCATTCTCCGCTCCTGTAGCCGTCACCTAACCTGAATATTCTGTCGCAGCCATCCACTCTCCTCTGCCTGTTCTTCGCCCCCTTTGTCTGTTCATTTAAGGTGTGAATGCTTGCCCCCAGGCTCGATCGTTCAGCCTGCAAGTTCTGCTGTCAAATATATATAAATGTTTTTGTTTAAGATCTTGTTTTGCAGGAAGTGGGCAGCTTTGCACGAGTGCTGAATCATCTGGTATCGAAGACAGTTTTTGCGCCCCTCATGGCAACATACTACTCAGTATGGGTGTATCAGCTCACTGGTTGGCAAGGTCTAGTTTCTGTGTACGCCTTCTTTGTCTTTGGAGCGACCATGGCACAGCTGATTCTCAATCCCATCGCTGCACTCATAGGGAAGTCGGAGCATGTGGAAGCTGACTTTCGTATGTCACACATTCGGTGAGCAGCAACTTATTGCTGACTAGGGATTCTATGTTGGCGTTGATTACCTTTTGTCATCGTGCATGGTATGTTCGCTGATTCTTTGATTTTATTTCATTCAGAAAGGTTCTTCTCAAGAACAACTCGATGAAAGTTTGCATTTCGTTTGACTGCATGCATTTGCTTCTGTTCAGAGAGGTTGTAGATTTTCGTGTTATAGGCAAAACTCTCGTCATTTTTTCTAAATGACCACGCATATTCTGGACTTATGCAGGCTCAAAGAGAATGCTGAATCGATAGCACTTTATCGAAGCGCTGGTGTTGAAGGACGTCATTTGGAAAAGGATTTCGACCGAGCGCTGCACTTCCAGATGAAACTTGTCGAACGCCACCTTCTCCTCTCCCTGGCCACCCGGTTCTATGAGCACATGGGTAAGCTGAGCTGCACCCCGGAGCTGACTGGGTGGCCTGTTGACCTGTAAGCGGGTGCTCCAAGGGCTCCCTGCTTGAATGCAGTACCCAACTCTGTGGATACGCCAGATTTTTCTGCTCCGTTTGTGCCCGTAGACTGTTGACTTTGTCTTTTGTTAGGCCCTCAAAACTCAGTCATTTTCGAATGCCCCTTGTCCATGAGTGCAGGCACTGTGTTGAACTATGTGGTCCTGGCGGTCCCCGTCCTGGGGGGTGCGCTGAGCGTGAAGGACAAGGGCGAGCTCGCGCAGCTCATAAGCGTTGCATCGTTCGCCGTTCTGCAGCTGCTGGCCAGGTATAGCAGACTGCTGTCCAGGTGGTCCGGGGCTTGCCCTATCTCACACGCATAGACCTCTTCCAAAGGTTTTCTGGAATTGGCATCTATTCGATTTAATGTGGACAAACTGGCCTGTCTGGAGCTTATTGACCACCAGTGTTTTGAATTTTTTTTCTAAACTTTGTGATTTATTTGGGGTGGGGCATATGCAGCTTCACTCACGTTGTGAACGCTTCCAAGGAGTTGTCAGATCTCGCGGGCTACGCTGGACGAGTCGCGGAATTGTTTGAAGCGATTGGTCTCTTGCCTATCACCCCTGCGTCGTTTGCCCCTCGTCCTTCCCCGCCTCCTCCAAATGCCCATCGCCGTCATGCATGTGAACGTGAACATTCGAAATCTGAAAAGCGAAAAGGTGGTCTTTGGGGGTTTTTCACGTATTTCCTGGACAAGAAGTTTCCTCCTCGCGGTACGGGTGGAAAGTTTTCAAACTACGGTGCATTGGTCCAACGCGGTCTTGCGAGAGGGCATCGAGGGGCCGAGACCGCAAAGATTTTTGAGGTCGTGGCTGGAGATGGTGGCAAGGGTTGGCCTGCGGAGGTTTCACCGTCTGCAGTTGAAAACATTTTCCTATCAAATGGGCAGATTCTGCGATATGCAGTCTTTTTGGTAACAGAGGAAACGTTATTCCGGGATACTCGGGACAAGGTTGTTGATAGATCTCACCGTTTGGTGATTGACATTGAGCAGGGTAATGATGTGCTGGAGGAGTACGAAAAAATAAAAAATCGACTTTGCAACATTTTACGGGAGAAAGGATATTGGACCCAAGCACAGAGTTTAGTCGAAAAGCATGAGAATAAGGCAAACAGTGATGATGCCTTGGACGCGGTGCGGAAACAGATGCAAGAACAGCTGTTGGTTGCAGCAGAGCTGTGCACACACGCCGCTGGGGGCACACCCGAGGATGGCGAAGAAAGGCCGGAGGGGAGGGGACGGGTGTACACAACCGCGCCTTTGGAGGTGCTCGCAGCGGTCTTGAGGGGCTTTGGCGCCGCGGCGGACGAGGGGGCTGGGAGGGCACCCGGAGGGAGGGAGGGCGGGGGGGGCATCATCGGCCGCGGAGAGGGAACAGGAGTGGCGGGAATGAGCCGTGACGGTGATGTGGCGAGGAGTGAACATGGCAGAGATCAAATAGGAGGAGAGGGTGCTCTGAGCAGGGTATGCGAGGAAGTAGGAAATGCATTCGCGTGGGATAAAGGGTCGAAGGACCACTCTATGGAGAGAGACGATTCCAGTGGGCAGATGGAGCGCGAAACTCAGTTTATGGACAATCTAGGTGACAGCTGGAGGCATAGTGGAGATAGCAGGTTACAGTTGTTTGGGAATCAATCAGATGAAGCGGCAATTGTCGTGGAGAACATGACATTGAAAGTTCCAGGTTCACATCGGATTTTGGTCAAGGATCTCTCATTTTGTTTGCGTCCTGGAGAGTCAATTGTAATCATGGGGCCGAGCGGATCTGGAAAATCAAGTTTGATTCGAGGCATTAGTGGACTGTGGCCTCTAGAATCAGGTAAACACAGACATAGAGAGGACGAAAAAGTAAGGTGTATTCCCGCACGTTGCTGCTTTCCTGCCTGCGTAAGTTGTGTACCACGGTGATACGGAGAAGGAGAAAGGGGAGACCATGCCTATAATCTCTGGTGTTGGACAGAGAAAGGGAGAAGAAGAGACACTTTTTGAGTACTATTTTGTTGTGCTTTTGCAAACTGCATTGTGTACTGATAGTGCGTGGTGCTTTTGCAGGGAGGGTGACGATCCCAGCCAATGAGCGAGGAGGCGTGCTGTACCTTCCCCAGAAGCCTCTCTTGGCTCGTGGTGGCTTGGCAGCACAAATCACCTATCCAGAGTCGCCACCTGTCATCGGTCTGTCTCCACGAAAGCTAGCTCGGCTAAGAGATGCTTTGGAAAAAGTGGGCATGCTAAAGGTGTTGCACCGCGCCGGAGATGACTGGGAGGTCAGCTTTCAAGCCCTTGTCCCGACACAAAAAAATGGATGATGATGGCGATAAAGTATGATGACCCTTCGTTTTTGTTCTGGGATAGTGCCAAAAGCCAGCCTCATGGTAATATTTCCTGTAAAACATGCCACGGGTTGCTTCTTCTCGCTGGGACTATGTGAGTGAAGTCAGGAAGTGTTTTCGTATGCTTTTCTGTTAAGCGAGCGATCTGTCATGGAACAGGCGGCACTGGAGTGGGACGAGATGCTGTCCCCAGGAGAGCAGCAGTGCCTCTCTCTGGCCCGCGTGCTGTACCACCGGCCTCCCCTGGCGGTGCTCGACGAGGGCACGAGCGCCATCAACGCAGATGCAGAGGTTAGCAATCGAGGACTCTCTGTAGAATTTATTTCGTCCCTCTCGCAACATGAGGTGGAGTACAGGAGTATCTCGCTTGCAGTTAATGCGTCGTTGCTGGATGGTGAATCTTTTTAGGCAAATGCAGATGGAGTTATACTAGGGCCGATTTTGAGCATGGACATGCCCGTATTGCGGCTTTTGTTGTGCATGCTTCAGGCAAGAATATACAAGCACATTAAGGACCTTGGCGTGGCTCTGCTGAGCGTCTCCCATCAACCAGCCCTTCGCCAATGGCACGACCGCCTCCTGCAGCTGCAGGGCGACCATGCGGGGGCGTGGAGCATCAGCACCATTCACAAGCATGGCGCTGCTCTGTGAGCTGCTTTGGGCCAGGATTCAGAGTTGGAGTTGGAGCACACGCCTCCTCTGATGTTGGGGCAGTCACAAACAGGAGACGAGGAACTATGGTAACACAATTCAGTTGTGTTCGGAGAGCATTTTTTTTGGACGGGTTCAACTTCAAACCCCCGCGTAGGTGTCCATATTTTTCATTTCTTTTTCGATTTAAAAAAAAAATGTCGGAGCAACATGCCTGTCCAGCCATTGGCAATGTAACACATGCATAGGGGCAGGGCTGTAGGCATGACAGCCACATCTAAAATCACTCGCTGGACCAGGTAGGGAACATAGAACTGTAACCAGTTGCAGACATGGTCGGACAGGCAGGTAGGCTCCTCCATTCAAAAAAGTTTTTTCTGCAGGAGCGCACTTGCACGTGCTGTGCAGGACCCGTGCGCTGCACAGGTTCAATGCAGTTGGTTGTGGCTCGAAGTTTGCGTTGTCACGGTTCGGTGATGGAACCTTGCAGGGTCTGGAGCTTGCATCCACCCGTGGTGCGTCTCTAATTGGAGATGTCCTGCGGGTTGGCAAATGTTGAGGCTTGCTGCCTGCCTGCCTGCCTGCCTGCCTGTACTGTACATAGCAAGCTTCGTGTTTGCATGTCTGGAGAGGAGGGATTTGAATTGTCTTGCCCAACATGGCAATCGCTGACTTGTCCCCTACACCATAGCGTCCGCAAGGTGACTAACATACACAACACACTTCACGCATTGCAAACTTTGGACTTCTCGGCTCACGAAAACTGAGCTGGACTTCTTGATGTGACCCCATAGATACTCAACAGCTAAGAGGACAAGTGTGAATATGTACAATAAGTTTACAGAGACCTCCGCCAATTAAAGGCACGTCATCCGGTCAGCTTGCTCAGCTCCGAGGATGCCGCATCTCCAGACCTCTGTTCCAAACTCAAATGTTTTCTTTGAGGACAGCCACACTACATGGCTGGATTTGGCCGACCTTCCCTGGCCGCCAAGCTCTTCTCAGCAGACACTAGTCCACAAAAGTGTCCATTTAAGTGTCCACTTCCACAGTTATGACTCGATTTCCCTTCGACCCATAAATCACAGATATTTACAACGGATTAGAGACAATTCTTGTACCGCCTCCTAATCACCTAATCAAGCCCCACATCCGCCCATCTCTACAAGTGCGTAAGCTAAAAACGGGTGCTTATCTTCAACTCGAATGCGGGTTGCGGACACCCGACTTATGCCTCCTTTCCCAGCGCAAGTCTTCCAGGCACTCTGTGTACGCTTGCCGTACGTCGCCCCCGGCCAGAGTGAGGTAGAATGAGGCTGTCCCGTCGTCAATCTGCAAGCTGCGCTTGAGGGATTCCACAACCTTCTCTTTCATCCTCCTCACTGACATTGCTTGATCTCTGCATAACATTGGATACATCACAAGGTCCTCAAATGGTTCATGACGGCTGCACTTGGAAGATATTGGAAGGGCCTTGAATAAGGGAAGGTGTCTTTCAAGTAATGCCCCTTCTATGAGCCTGGACAGACTAGTCCAAAAGCATGTCTGTGCTTAACAAGCGCGCCGTCCTCTCTCCGGCCAAACCCTCCAACCTTCAACATTATTCCCATGAAAGACCGCAGCCAAGAGTCAGGTGGACCAGTGCCTGGACTGTTGCAGATGACTACATATGTTTGCAGAGTTTACCTTGCATTTGCCTCGAGAACCTCAGCATCGCGCCTGCATTCGTCAGGGTAGACAACTGCAACCTCTCTCTTGGCATGGACATCCATTTCAATAAAACACTTCTTGCCCTCCAGAAACTCTGGCTTTGTTACAGGAATGAGTATCCGTTTACGAGAGTAGATGCCATGATCGTTCATCGCCGCAGAAAGCAATCCAATCGAGCGCCGAATGTCCATGACCTGCAGAGTACAGCAGATGGTCAACAACTGAATGGACCTACAACCCTATGGAATAACACTGAACTTCCATCGTAGGAACATGAAGCAACAGGGAAAACAAAGCTTTGACAGGCACTGCAAAGCTTGGCAAACATGCACGGATACAAGGAGGCAAAGGTCCTTCTGCTATCCGGGCGTCCAAGTAGGGATATAGATGTAAATTCAAGCGTCTTTCAAACACTGGGAGATGTCGATGTAAAAGCGTAAGGAACAAAAAACATTCCAATCCAGACCACAAAACCATCTGCCAGAAGCGCACTCAAATAGGCAAACAAGAAGTAAACAGCACGTCCCTTTTCTTCATGATGCGTTTCTTTACGCTTGACCTACCGAACTGATAGTTTCACTAACTAAAACACTCACTGTGATAAACATTCAATTCAAATGACACACAGGCAGGGACGAAGTATAGGTTGAAGGGTACCGATGTTCTTGCTAACTATCGGTCTAAGGGCGAAACGGATGACGTCATAATGAACAGTGCAGCCTAGCCTATCCTTGAAAAAAACCGCAAAGCATGGATACAATTTTCCCCTGCAAATTTAAGACACCAAAAAGAACTGCGTATGAGACACAGGAGGATTTTCATACCTGCACATTGTACTTCACTGCAAGACTGGCAATTGTGTCCATGCGAGTGAGTTCGTGTGAAATTGCAAATTGAGACAACTTCCCCCGCCAAAAAGAAGACGATGTCGGGACTCCCTCAACTTCTGAGAGTTTCCACATCAGCATAAACGACTGCGCCCAGAGGTTTCCGTCGCGCACAATATGCCTCCATCGATGACAAACTCCGGACACTCGAGGAAGAGACTCCTGCTTCATTTAAACACAGCAGGCCAAAACGAAAGGTAATGTGACGTCCAAGATCCAAGAGGTCAAAATTTGAGGCAATCCTGCAACCCTGCAATGTTAATATTATGAAACATTGGAGGTCAAGTCACATGTGAAATAAGAAGCTCAATAAGCCTAGCTTGGCCCAGCCTATCATGTCATTTCATTCAGTACGAAATAAAGGCTGGTGGCACAGGAGACGCACAACCGGCAGGCGCGAGAATATCGAGTATAGGAGGTCGCCCGACAAGCGCGCTGACAAGTCGTCGCCGGTCTCTCCAACATCGCCGCACGCCGCTCCCTCGCCCTCGCCCTCGCCAACAGCGGCAGGAAGAGGAGGGCCGGAGCCGGCCGGCGCCTGGAGCTGGAGCTTGGCGCTGTCCGGGCGCTCCTCGAGCAGGCGGATGTCGCGGAGCCACGCGTCGAGCAGGGCGCTGTCCACGCGGTCGTAGTACCACGTCTGCTCGATCACCGCGCTCAGGCCCCCTCCGAGAGCAGCCATCCTCCCCTCCCCTCCCCTCCCCTCCCCTCCCCTGCTCCCCTCCCCCTCTCCCCTCCCCCTGGAATGCCTCCCTCCCTCCCTCCCTCCCTCCCTCCCTCCCTCCCTCCCTTGGGCGGTCCGCCGCGCTCCGCTCCGCTCGTTGCCGCCTCCGCCTCCGCCGGGAACGCGCTTGCGTCGCATGCCGCGCTACGCCTCCCGATACGCCGATATTAAAATCGATACGGTACGGTAGGACAGTCGACACGCTACGGTATGGTTCGATACTGTACATCACGGCACCAAGCTACTTAGGTAACTTCCACCCATTGTTGCCAACAGGGCCAACATTACTAGTGCCATCTCCTTCTTCTTGTTCTCTTTCGATTGATATGCATCTCATGTATGGGAAAGGCAGAATTTGCATTAGTCTCACGATGGCGAGGCGAGGCCGTCAAATAATGTACATGGATATAATCAACATGGGGAACCAAAGGAAACGGTCACAAGCGGCGACCAGTTCCTCGTGGTTCCCGATGATGCTGATTTTGGCCATGTACATTTGATGGCATCATCGCCATCGCGAGATCCATGCCACATCCATTCTGCCTAAGGCAAGAGGGGGGAGAGGGGCCGAGAGGGGCGGGCGGGAAGGTTCGCGAGGGCGCGGCCGCCTGCCCGCCTGCCCGCCTGCCCGCGTGGCCGCCTGCCCGCCGTCCGATCGACCGATCGCCGTCCTCCGCCCGCCCGCCCGCCCGCCCGCTCGGCACCGCCAAGGAAGCCAGTGAGGCAGGCACTGAGGCAGACAGAAGCGCTGTCCGCCACTCCGCCTTGCCCTCGTCCTCGCCCCCGCCGCGTGCCTACTGCTGCTGCTATTACTGCTGCTGCTGCTGCTGCCGCTGCTGCTGCTTCCTCCGCCCTCTCCACTCCGCTTCCGGCTGCGATTCGCGTCTCGCACGGCTGCTGCCGCGCTCCGAGCGGACCCGGGGAATGGCCCTCCGCTGAGCGGCGGCAAATGGACGCGGCCCGCTCCGCTGCTGACAACACGCACCCTCGTGAGGAGGGAGAGGACGCCGGGACACACGCGACTGAGGGAGACGGTACTGAGGGGGACGGTGCTGGAAGTAGCAGAAAGAAGGGCTCAGGTGCACCAGGAGAAGAGCTTTTGAGCCTGCAAAACAAGGAAGCAAAGAGGAAACGGGTAGGAATGAGTTCATGGCCTTTTGTTTATTGGCGAACTTACTGTCGTGTACTTGAATCAATTCGTCTTCGATGTTTCATTCTATAACTTCTTGAGACAGTTGAATACATCCCTAGGTTCCATCAATATTTTGCTGCCTGGTGTGAATTGTATTTCCCGGCATGCGATCATTCAAACCAGATAGACAGCAGTGTCGTGGAACCAGCCAGAAACCATTAGGTCGAAAGTGTTCGCACGTTTCTGTCCTCAAGGTAATTCACACCTAGATGTATTTGTTTATTCTCCATGCTCTCTCTGATCAATGAAGCCACTCCGTGAACCTACTCCGCATTCGTTTTCCCTTTAGCAACATATGTGTCTATGCAGGACTCTTGCTTTATAAAGCACCTCCTGTTTGAGATAAGTGCGAGTTAGTTGCAGCCGTACGCGGCAGGTTTGTCTAGAAACTAAATAGGCAGTCCTTCAGGTATTTGGACTTCATTTCTTTTATATCACGTCATTGTAGCCTTGGCTTGAATGGACACGTCCATATCGGGTTACTCTGAGCTTTGATAAATGCGTGCGCAAGCCGCTTGTTGACTGTACTGCGGCTACGCCGCATAGAGGTCATTTTGCAGTCCGTTCAATACACTTTTAGGTCCGATGCAAAAGTTACAGTCGCTAGACAGTGGCGGAGGCTGTCCAAGTATCCGTGTGCAACCGTTCTGGCCGGCATCCCCGCTTCTAATGCGAATTTATTCAGTTGGCCGGCGTGTGGAATCTGTGCGGGTTCAGGCCAGCAAAACTGCGAAACTTAAGCAAACGAAGTTGGACGTACGAAGGGAACAGTGGCTCGCTCAGGGTGAGAGCCATATACCTAAAGTGTTATTCTCATGAAAGATACCATGGTGGGGATAGGAGTGTTTGCGTATTGAATGAGAATTGCATACATATGGACTGTTGCACATGCTCATGTGACGTGTATGCATCCCTGCAGAACAGGCTATTTGTCTGGTTCTGCAGTCATCGTGCGCAGTAGTCCATGTTGATTAGTTCATGAGGTAGTCCTTTTTTCGATGGTGTTTCGTGTCTGCCCTTTCAATTCTGTAACATAGACCTAACCTTTTTGTGAGTTGTGAAGTTGGTATTAGGTCTTGCTCACCACAAGGCAGATAGCAACATTTAGCTCCGTTTTTCCTTCATTTGTTGCAAGTATCTTGGCATGGGCAATTCAGAATGCTGGTTCATTTAAAACAAGAAGCAGTCAGTGTGCAGTTATGTGCTTATTGTTAGTTCGTAATGCTGCAGTTGTTGCAACAAAGAACGGAAGTGTGGTTGCGCCACAGCCAGGCAACGACAGTGGAAAAGAAGGTTTAACGTCCAAGAGCATCTCCGAACAGGAACCTGCCACTACAGGATCGAGAAAATTTGATTCGAAGAATAGTAGTTGTGGCAATGGCGTTCGAAAGGTGGCTACTCAGGTGTTGGACTTGAACACTGGAGAGTCGCTTGGCAACTGTAATGGTGTCCATATGTGTCAATATAATGGACAGGGACATGCGAATCCTATGGCAGATGCAACATTGAGAAATGGTCTCGAGAAGGATTTTGAGTATGCCTGTTCAAGTGCTCACAGAAGTGATCCACCCCATTGCGGAAAGGACGACCACCAGGTCTGTGAAGGTGAACTAGCCAATACTGGCCTTAGCCCGCTCAGTCTCAGCCTGAAGTTCCTTGAGGGTACTGGAATTGCGACAGGAAACGAGGGTTCCGATGAGATCAGCGAGTCAATGCTGAAAGGCGTCCAAGGTGGGGCGAGCAGTGGGAAAGTGCAAGTAAAGGATGCCAAGAAAGACAAAAAGCTGAGCGGAGGGAGGAAGGTGGTTGGAAAAAAAGTAGTTGCTTTTGCAGGTGAACATAATGATTTGAATGGTATCAGGCCGGACAAACATGCCCACGTTGTTGATGATGTATTTTCGACGGTCGATGGCAGATCGAATCGGCATGTTTGTGAAGAAGTTAGCGACATCAAAGGTGGCATTCAGGAGGACGTGGACAGACAGAGGCTAGAAACCAACGGGAGTTGTCAGCACAGAGGAGCAGAGCAGGCTCAAAGTGGCTTTGGGAGGAAGGAAAAGGGGAAGAAGAAGGGGAGTGGAGGTTCAGGGAAGGAGTTGAGTGAGAATGCTCCAAGTGGGCAGGCAAATGGTCATAACCATGCAGCAGAAAGTACGGCTTGTACAGAAAATTATAATGGATTGGGAAACCTTACAATTGAGGAGAGGACAGCCACTAGTAGGGAAGGAAGTAGTAGAGCAAGTAGCAGCTGGGGTGAAAGTGGAAGTGAAAATGAAGAAGGATCTGATGCAGAAGACGACTGGGAAGCTGCTGCAGATGCCTTAACCATGGGGGCAGAGAAAGTGCACTTGCGAAATGGGAAAGTAGGGCATGTGTTTCGAGATGAGAGGGATGCGCGATCGGACGGGAGCAAGGTCAGCACAGGTGTTGGAAAATTGCTAATTGGGAATGCTTCCAATGCTGCGACAGATGGTGGAGCTGCTGGCAGAGTAAGACCAGGTGTTCGCTTTAATGAGCTTGCGATGCCAGTCTCCGGAGGACTTAGGAAAAATGTATTTTCACATCAGAATAGCTTTCCTGGCACAGGCCATCACCTCGAGTTTCAATTTGAGGCAGGAGCACTGCGGCCGGAATATAAGTACAATGACGTGGGTATGGGGCTGAGGTCACGATCAATCAATGGCCGAGCATGGCGGCCCGATGATGTGGCACGACCCCAGACACTGCCTCCACCGTCCGAAGGAAAATCAGAGGGAAGTAGCATGGAGTATATGAATTCAACTCCTGGAGGTAGAGAGGGCTGGCAAGTGGGAACGCTTGTAAAAAGGACAGGCTGGGGAGTGCCACCCCCGGCGCCATCCTTTTGCCCGATTTGCACCGAAGAGTTGGATATGACAGATTCCTCGTTCGTCCCTTGCTCGTGTGGATTCAGGCTGTGCCTGTTCTGCCATCACCGCATAGCATCAGACGACGGCCGTTGCCCCGGCTGTCGGAAAGTCTACAGCTCCGAGGCGGCCACAAAGCGCACGCCCAGCCTCTGGCTGCGAGTTTGATCCCTCCCTCTAAATATTTAGGTGTCGTGTCCAGAGACGAGAGTCAAAAAGGAGCTGAGTGCACAGAGGCGTTAACGTCCCGGCGGCTCACAAGCTGACAGAGCTAGTTGGGCTTACAGGGCAGGTGTTGTACTTAAGCAGAATGAGGAGGATCAAGTTAGCCCTCCTGTAGTCATTCAGATGGAGGGACTGGTGGGGGTTGCTTTACCCTCCTTGTTCGACGCATGTAATTTGATTTAGGTACAGTGAGGTTTTGCATTATCTCAATTTTGGGGTGTAAGGGTTCATAGAATGGTAGGCAGGACGTGGATGCGGACTGTTGTTTTGATTACAGGCCTGTTTGTCGTTCTCTCAATGTCCTTTGGACTATGCAACGACTAAATAGAATGCAAATGTGTCCCGACTCCGCGCAGCGGGTCCACCCGCAAACGTGGAGGGAGGTCCGATGCGCAGCTCAATGGCCGCTTGGAGCTGATGCGTTCTGTCTGTCTGCCCTCTCCGGATGCCCCTTTGGCTCTCCAGGAGACAGATGATGATATGAGGCGAACAGTGGGCTTGGCGTGAGAGACAGCTGGCACAGCAGGTGTCCTGTCGGTGCCAGCTTCTGCAGCTGTGATTTTTGAATGCATGGCTCGTTTGGCGATGGTCTGTTCTGCTCTGTAGTCGTTGGCATTTTGTCTTTCAACTGGGACATTCACGGAGGTTTGGACCTATTGCACTTATTTCGATTTGATGAAAATCCTAAAAGCATAAAACGATATCAATTTACAGAAAAAAATTCTAATCATGTGTTACAGTTTTCGAAGGACAAGTTCATTGCATTCCTCAGTATAGAGATAAATGTTGCGTAGAAGCAAGGTCCATGGCAATGGTCAGCATCGCAATGCTTAAGGGTGTAACAACATATGCAAAGCAAGCGACCTTCTCAGCCGCGTTCCAAGCTCTCCAAGGAAGTGCACAAGCATTCGGTGCTCCGTCAGTGACTGGTTACATCATGTCCTACTAAAATATATCGAGTGATGAACCTGCTATCCGCTACCAGCCTAAAGCGTACATGCGCTACATCATGCCGAAGAACACTCCTTTGCGATCTTCACTTGCAACTGTAGAAACCGTGCTCTTACAACTAAGTTTTGCGACTGCCCTATTGGGCACAGTGAGTAGAACCTGTCAACAGTGCTTATCCGGCCTGTCTAACGGTCCGTAATCAGCCTCTCGTGGAAGTCAGGGTGGCGTTTACAGGGTAAAGTTGGGGCGCTGTGTTTACATGATGGCTGATGAATCCTTATTCCTTGTCGACCAAAACCAGACAACGATTAACCACCCCCCCGTCTACGAGGTTGAAGTTCCATAACTTCATTAAAAAGGCATAGAAACTCCTGCGCATGGCCGGCAAGTTGTCTTGGTGAATTAAATAATTGACTAGCCAGTTCCATTTCAAGACCCTGCTAAAATTATGAGCACAAGCGAGCAGGCAGGTTCAGCAAGTGCAGGGCCTGTTCACCTGCGCATTGCCGGAGGTCGCCCCAATTTGCTGCCGTGAAGTTCTGCAAACGCCTCGCAGGCCCACGGCATGTGCCCGTCTGCCACGACTCTGCTCTCACCCGCAGCCAACAACCGCCCTGTGACTCCTACAAAGAGAGTGTTCCCCCCCATACAGACGTCAAAGAGATCGCAAATCACTTTGGATCGAAGCTTACCTCTGCGTTCGAACAAAGGAATTCCACCAATGCATCATCAATTTCTCCTCTCGAGAGACATCCACGAATTCCTCCAGCAGCTGCAACCAACCAATTATCAAGCCAAAGAAGATACCATCAAGACTTACCAACGAAAAGAAAGCGATACTAATTGCCACCATGCGAACCTGACTCACACTCCCTGTGCTTTGCAAAGGGAAACTTAGACAATTGGGAACATACTCGTTTGTCTTCCAGGTCAGCAAGGTACTCGTCCACATCATCTTCGCTGTCGTGATCCGCAAACAAATCATGTGTCGGCATAACCTAGAAAGAAGACAAAACAAAACAAAAAAAAAACAAACAAACATGTTTCTCTCAATTAACCTGCAGCACTCTTTCCTTTGTTCTTTCACGGTGATCAGCTGTGCAACTAACCAAACTCCGGCCGAATACTGCGCAACAACGGAGCTTCGTCAAGACGGTTGAGAGAAGGTCCATCATCATCCACAAAAAAAAAGGGTACCTGAGCGGTTTGAGAATGGAAAAAGGGCCTTCGAAGTAATGACGTCCTGCTAGTCCCGGACCCTCCAAAGAACCAAATTAGCAAAACTGCGCCTGATTGGAAGAGGAGCAAGCAACACAACAACGAAAACGATTCCATGTAGATCATAGACTTCACTTCGTTGCACAAGGTTGTTTCTCCCCAGCAGACACTCCTTGACTCCAAAGATCACCATCAGTACCTGCTTATGTCGGCAGACTCCAGTTTGGTTGGCACATGCAGGTTGTCTGTGGCAGACTCCAGCATCAATTCGCCCTCTTCCACCGAAGGCTTGCGTGGAGTATCGACTGGAACTTCTCCAGCTTTGGAAACTGCCTCTAAAGGTGCTGCCTGCATTGGCCCGGAAGCCGGCTCCGCCCAGCCGGAAGCGGACTTCGGAGCCGCCTTGGCCGGCGCGGCCGTCGGCTTCGTCGGGCCCTCGAGAGACGTCTCCACGATTTCAGTTCCTGCCTGCGAAGGGGCACTCTTTGCTGCTTTGAATCGGTCCGCCGCTTCCTGATCGCTGACATGGCCTTTTCCTCCGCCCTCTGCTCCAACGCCACCTGCCTGCTGCCTCTTCCTTTTTTGACGTCTTCTGCAGGGTGCATGCATATGCGATTTGTTATCCTAACACCATGCGCTAGGCAATGTGGCATATCAGAATACGGTGCACAGCATGCAGACGCAAGAGGAACAGAAGGCCACGTACCAGTGGGAAACGGGAAAGCACATAGACCTATGATCAACCTCAGTTGCGAAAAATCTTGGAATAAGGGGAAAAACTCAGCGTCACCATTCATTCACAATGTAAAACAGCTCAATAATCAAGCTTTGGAGGGAATCGGAGAGGCATTTGAGATGTCTTTGAAAGTGCAGTCTCCCAGAAGTGAGCACATTTCACATCATACAGGCTTCGCCCTCTGAGGTAAGCATTTTAATAAGCATGAATAGCTTAGGTCACCCTTCCTACATCAACACCTTCCTGTTTCTGCATCGTCATGTTGTACCAATTTGCTACTTTCATGAACTACATGCGATGTGATATGCAATGAGGTTACTAAACGTGGTTCAACAATCGAACAGAAAGCACCGAAGTCCTTCGCAGATCGAACCAACAAGACGTAACATGGTGGATTGACTCTTTTTTCTGAGCTCGAATGGCAGAAAGTGCAACTCACATGAAGCAGAAGCACTGATCTTGATTCATTTCTGCAGATGGCCTCCCTCTACTGCCGTCCTGCACCCTTAAGATGTTCCAACCGTGAGCCATAACTTTCCTTACCTAGTAAAGAGACCAATCCTGCAGAAGAACAAATTGACATCTGAAATCCTAGGCTAAGGGTATCACTGAGTTCACATTCTGTCCATCCTGCCCATAACTTGTTTTGGTCTCCTCATGAGAGAATTCAAGTTGCTTTTGGTATCGAGTAGACGCAATGGAAACCAGTCGCAATGCTTCTTCCTCGACGAAAGGAGTCGCCAGCGGGTCCCTGGCCCCGGGTCGAGCCAGCTCCCACGGATTCCCAAAATCTTCACTTGGGCCGATCGCAAAACGACGATGCTATGTTTGTGCACAGTTGGGTTATGTGCAGTTGTGAGTGAGTTTTTGTTAAGGCTTTATTCAAGTGACACAAACTACTCTCAGTATGAGATCGAATCGACAAGAACATTGTTTCAGAAACCTTCTGAACTTGGCCCAAACTGAGGTTTGACATAAATACCTACTAATCTTAAAGAGCAAATTGAGAGAAAACGTCAACACGAAAGGATGAAAACATATTAATTCTTAGAACTTGCACTTCCTTTCTATCCGATCAAGTACCTCATTTTAGATGACCATCTACTGTTTCTGTTACAACAGAAAAAACTTCACGCACGGAATTCCGTTTCATGCCTTCAAGCAGCGACACAAGACAAGACCGAACTCACCAGCTTCTCTTCCAGAAACGACACCTCCACCTCATTGATGACACCATCAGTCTGTCCCCATGTCCCCATGTTCGGCATAAAGTCGACGGCATCCGCATACAGTCGTTCTGAACTCATGCGGAGTACTCTCAGAGCTTCAAATCGTAGAAGCCCTGACAGCGGATCTCATTTTGTTATAAACAATTCCCCGCGCTTGAAGCACCCACTATTTATCGCTAAAGCTGCTGATCTCAAACCAAAGCTGGTTCAAGAGATAGGGAGCTACAGAACTGTCCTCATAAAGGATAGTCAGCAAAGTGTCCACCAGACAGGAGGCTCAGGGGCTTGCCCAGTTCAAACCTCGTAAGTTGTGGCAGTCCATAGGGTCAACAAATTGCAGAAGTGAATAAAACTCACATAGAAGCCAAACGTGAACTCCTCATGACAGGCTTGGAGATGCTGCTTCAAGCCCTGCACTGCCCCGTTACAATATCAACACGATGTCCTCCACACATGGAGAACCCGTTCGTTCAACAAAAGCAACATATTGGGCGATAGCGTGCCACTCCAATCCAGTCCAGTCCAGTTTACAACCGATGATACTCGAGCAAAACCATCACACTAAAAGCGCATGCTGGCCGAGCAGAAATGCACCTGAAAGTATCCACATTTGAGGAGGCAGAACGGGCACATGCTGTACTCCACCACTGGCCAACCGTCGCCGTTCATCCTGCCACGTCCTTCAGTTTCTGCTCCAGGCCTTTCCCTATCTACCCGACAATCTTTGCAGCTCCACGAGAGTATATGGAAAACGTACCTTCTGATTTCTTAAAATTCCCCGCATTAAAGTTGTAGTGAAAGATGGCCCGTCCCTTTCTGTGCCCAAGCAGTAACCCCAAGGATTAATCTGCAGCGCGATCCCGTCTGACCTCTCATTCATCACTCCCAATTTCCAACATCCTTTTCGAGCAGCCTCCCATCTGCCATACACAGGTCTGCCCAACCGGAAAGAGCACTCACCTTGCCCAGCTCTCCGCGGAACCTCCTTCGACTGAGTGGCTCGCTCCGTACACTGTCGCAACCATTCGCAGGTGCACTTCCGCCTGTCCCCCCGGGGGATGGCCGCGTGAGACTCTGGCCACCCTGTCCTACATTTGCAAGCTTGGCATGAGGGGACGTGCTTCAAGCCGTTGAGAACAACTAAAGCGTCTCAACCTAAAACAATTTCAGGTGGAAAATATCCATACACACTTGCACCTGTCCCGTGCCAGCCCCATGCAGCTTTAGCAAACCCCGTTTGCAGCCACTCTCTGAATTCGTGGACGCCTGCAAGGACATTGCCATCCCTTTCCCCAATCAAGCAAAACCATCTCATTTATACTTTCAAGTTTGCGTGGGAAAATGTGCCACCAACTAAACGATTGAACAACGCAGGGACATCTATCCTGATGAACCGAATGGTCACAAGGACGGGATATACATGGCAGTGCTTGAACAAAAAAAAAAAAGCAGATCATAGTCCGGATAGCGCCAAAGGCGGAAGCTGCACCTCTTGCAGCTGCCCTGCCTCCAGCGTCAGTGAGAGCTCCACACGGTTCGGAACGCCTTGCACTGGAGGAACGAATTTCGAAAAGTAACTAAGGGGCAGAAAACCCCCGACCACCTTAGCCCCAGAAGCACGCAATTGAAGCCCTGCATTGTTTGGCCAGCCGTAGGAGAAGCTCAGGTAGATCAGTCCTCCACATTTTGGCGTGCTCTCAACTTTCAGCAGTTGCAGAAATGGCAGAAGCCACGAAAACGCACCTGTATCGGGAATAGCTCCCACGCCCTCGAACGCAGAAAGTGTTGCACCGGAGTCAGCTGATAGATTCCCCCCCCCCCCTCATCCCCCGCCAAAAAAAAAGAGGGGGAAGGGGAGAAAAGAGAGGCCAGTTGATGAACAAGATAAAGCTTGTTCGTCACTCAGTACAAAACTACAACTTTTCAGTTTGAAGTGGACCAACAAGCACAGCATAGCTGTCAACATACCAGAAGCAAGAAACACAAGTGTTTTCTCAGAGATTCGTGATGTCCCATCGACCTGGACGCGGTCGAGGCAGTTCACGACTAGAGGATCCTTGTGCCACCCACTGCCAACTACCTGCTTTTCTTGGTCACGTAAAATCAACACATTTCTTGTTTGCAGTTCTGTGGCGTGATACCTCTCTTCAGCCTGCAACATGCTCTCCCCACCCATTTTCAAGCAGCTTCCAAGATCTCTCGAGGGCCACAATGCCGACCTTGTCCGGCAAGTCCAACTTTTGTAATATTTAGTGGCCTGCAGGCCTTCTCTTAAAGTTGTGTCAGACATCATGCAGCATCATTTCAAAGAGCAGTACGCGGGTAGAGTGAAAAAAAAATGGACATCAAACCCTACCCTGGCCGCTCTCCTACCCTACCCTCGCTCTCTACCCTGGCTGTCATGTACCATCCCTCCAAACGCTATGGGCGGTGGGAGCGGAAAATGCCGAAAGCTAGCAAACCAAAGGTTTACATATAGGTCTAGGTTATTACTTCCAAACATGTCTTCTTGGGAGATTGGATGTGCAAAGTGACAAAGTGGGACTCACAGGTAGCAAGGGGCTGTTGCTTGTAGTCAATACAGCAATGGCAACGGTGGCCACCGTTTCCAAACCGGGAGTTACCTCCCTGCAGTCATCCTTACTGATCACATGATCCTCTTTAGGTTTGGCCTGCAGCAGGCCAGCCTCATCCAGACAGTCTTGCAGAGATATGCTGATCCGAGAACTGCATGCAGCCCCCACCAGCAACAGCATGTCTTCACATTCATGTTTCTGCGACACATTTGCTTATTGGGTCGCTCAGTTAGATCTTTCAGTGATATTTGTAAAGCCATGGCCTATTCCTAAATGGAGGGCTCGATGATTAAAGCGGCTCCAGCGGTGCAATCACATGTCGCATCTAAACCTGGCAATCCAGCTTCATACGCCAACATGATCAAGTTTATGAAATTTCGTTTCGTTTCCGCTGAAAAGTAGCAGAATACAACACTTTCTCAGTTATAAAGGCTAGCCCCTTGGACCTTTCCTTTCAATGTTAAGCATTCGTTTGACAACAAGCATTGTCGACAACATATGGCAACACGCCTTTTTCGCAGTCCCGTATTATTGAACTTAACGCATCCAGATAGTGTTGCCATTGTGACGACATCCAAATAGCAGACCTTTGGTCTGGTGCATTCGCATGTGCACATTACGATCACAGCTACGGGGACGTACGGTAATCGGACTCCTATCAAGGAATAGAGCTTATATCTGCATTCTAGGGGTGACCATTATAGTGCCGTGTCCCAGAAACCCTCTGTTCTGGTTGCTCAGGACATCGCCTTGCTTTTTGTACGCGTTACCACAATTTATATCTGGATTCTTCAACAAGGCAACTGAAAATTACAATTTTTGTTAATCACTTTCAGATAGGCGAACTGAGGACTCGAACTGTGGTTTTGGAAGGAGTCGCGGTTTTCAATTCCTTTCGTTTATACCGTGAGCTGCATTCCCAACTAAGATGGACTGCATCTTCCCAACAGCTCGGCCTCTGACGCTAATCACATGCACAATGGCTAGTTTGGGGCCACTCGGCCAAATACTTTCCACTACCTACTTATTGAGTTAGGATGGAAGGAGGTGCGAGTGATGGAACAGAGTCTCACCATCCTGCCTCCAAGGGCTGATGCGCGCGAGGACCAGGGTCACACCCGCGCACACGGAAAGCGCGTGTTCTGCACAGAAAAGTTCCAGGAAGGTCAGTCGGGCGACAAAAACTTCCTATCTCAATACATCATCGACACACGCTGCTCCCCCAAGTTTTCTAGCACCTGATACATAACATTACCTCTTCGCCGCTCTTTTGCGAAAAGTGAGTGTGCGGGGTAGAAATATATGCTGCAGTGGAGCGGCCATCATAAGCAAGAGAGTTCAAGGTCAGTACCCAGAACAAGAAAAGGGTATTCTATCCTGTCCACGAATATGAGTACCGTTCAGAATTCTGGGCATGTCAAACACAATATACACCCATTCATGCTAAGCGATGGTGCAAGCAGGAACGAAATGGCTAGAAGGACATACATGCTGCTTTCCACTCTCATCCGCAATCTGAACGCGGTGACCGAGGAGGTTACAGAGCTCAATTGCTTGATAAGAAGCTGTGTTTAATGTCAAATTGTTCCTGCCTTCCTGCTCCATTGGCACTCCGTCAGTTGCTTGCTCCACAACAGTTGAGGGAAATTCACTGTCTCCGCGCCTGCAGCCATGCTGGACCCTCTCCCTCTCACGAGAAATGCAGAGTACTGAAAAATCTGCGGAACCTAATGAGCCCATCCACTGATCACCATGCAAAGGGGGCAGTACCAGAAGGGGACAACAGCAGCTCTCCATCAAACACAAAAGGAAACGTTACTGCCCGCTATTCACGCAGTGCCAAGGAAACCCCGAGTGAG
This sequence comes from Zygnema circumcarinatum, assembly GCA_037447605.1. Lineage (NCBI taxonomy): Eukaryota > Viridiplantae > Streptophyta > Zygnematophyceae > Zygnematales > Zygnemataceae > Zygnema > Zygnema circumcarinatum. The sequence goes on from CM074817.1 coordinate 556,636, forward strand.
ACGAAGGAGCGCGAGAGACCTGAGGTGCGGGTGCGGAGGGCCATGGAGGCCAGGCATGGCCGCGCCCTGCAGCCGCGCATGCCGCGCGCACAGGAGAGGCCGCCCGCGCGCCTCCGCGTCCTCGCAGGCCCTCGACGAGCTCAGCTCTTCAAAACCCTGAAAACTCTCAGCTCGTAACGGCAGGCTCGGACGTCCTAACCCTAACCCTAACCCTAGACCATAACCCTAACCCTAACCCTAACCCTAAACCTAACCCTAAACCTAACTCTAAACCCCTAACCCTAACCCTAACCCTAACCCTAACCCTAACCCTAACCCTAACCCTAACCCTAACCCTAACCCTAACTCCTAACCTCTAACCCTAACCCTAACCCTAACCCTAACCCTAACCCTAACCCTAACCTCTACCCCTTAACCCTAAGCCTAACCCTAACCCTAACCCTAACCCTAACCCTAACCCTAACCCTAACCTCTACCCCTTAACCCTAACCCTAACCCTAACCTCTACCCCTTAACCCTAACCCTAATCTTAACATTTTTTCAAACAGGAAAAATGATGTGGCATTGATCTCGCGATGGCGATGCCAAGAAATCTATGTGGAAAATTGAACACGGAACCACGAGGACCTGGTCACAAATCACGGAGGACCGAGGACAGTACCATGCGATAGAAAAAGGAAAGTTCTATTTACAGTCACTTTGTTTCTGAAAACAGTCACTTTTCGACGGGCAGCTTGTACAAAGGATTTTTTAGCGAAAAATGTTGTTTCATACTTTTGTAGAATAGATACAGACCTTTTTTCATCGGGTGTACGGATGGTGATTTGAATGTACGAAGCGCGCGCGTCTACAAAGTATTAAGGGCGCAACACGTGGAGTGACATGATTGGTCGCGGCAACCTATTTTTTTCAGCATTGCAGGCTTTGCAGCATTTCTATACTCCCCACCTCGATCACAGTTGAACACCACCCGTTTCTTCGTACTACTCTTGATGGCGAGGACAACTCCTTCCTGTATATACCTCTTCCTGAAGTCTTCGATGAACTCCTCTCGCGTAACGAACTCCAATCTCCTGGTGCCTTGTATATACCTCTTCCTTCCTGAAGTTTCCTCTCTCTCCTTCCTGACGTCTTCGATGAACTCCTCCCGCGTAACGAACTCCAATCTCCTGCTGCCTTGCGCGAACTGAACAAAGGAGGTGCGGCAAACGCACTCAAAAACTCTAAAATGGGTTTTTAAAGTCTGTCAGTTTTTTTTCCCGCCATTTCCGACTGCCGTCTGCGGCCTCCACTTTTTTCGCGTCTCGTTTCGTCACGTCACGGTCCCACACATACTTGACGCGTCATATGTTGCCGCGACCAATCATGTCGCTCCACGTATTGCGCCCTTATACTTTGTAGACGCGCGCGCTTTGTACATTCAAATCACCATCCGTACACAGGACGAAAAAAGGTCTGTATTTATTCTACAAAAGTCTGAAACAGCATTTGTCGCTAAGAAATCCTTTGTAAAAGCTGCCCGGCGAAAAAGTGACTGTTTTCAGAAAATAGGTGACGGTAAATAGTACTTTCCTAGAAAAAATGCTATGAGCGGATATCTACCGTATTTAACTACGCCAACCCTCACCCGAACTCGTAGCCCTAACTCGAACCCTAACCCTAACCCGAACCCTAACCCTAACCCTAACCCTAACCCGAACCCTAACCCTAACCCGAACCCTAACCCCAACCCGAACCCTAACCCTAACCCGAACCCTAACCCTAACCCGAACCCTAGATCTTAACCCTGCGCATGACCCTTAACCCTAACCCTAACCCAAGCCTTACCTCTTAACCCTTAGCCTTGCCCTCAGCTCTAGCTGTCGTGCCGTAGCCCCCCCAGTCCCCGCAGGAAAACGTGAACCCGCCGCTGCTCTCTCTCTCTCTCTGTCGCGTTTCAGATTTGAGCATTCCCTTTGTGGGACAAGCCTCGACTCGTTGCCCTTCTGCGAGGCTTAAGGGACGGCAGGCAGGCAGGCAGGCAGGCAGGCAGGCAGGAAGGCAGGCGTAGGGAAGGAGCTTTCACTCATGACGTCACGACTGCGGCTGCCGCGCATGGCCAGAGGCGTGCTGCGCTCGTGGCAGCTGTGTTGCAGGGAACCTCCTGCAAAGGCGGCTGTCGCGGCTATGCATTCGATGCCGCCCCTCTCCAGTCGCATGGGCCCCTCAAAATTTGAATTTCATTCTCCTCTGCCTCTCTCCTATTCAGCACCCGGTCGCCGAGGTCTCCACTTTCTCAGAGTGCCCGAAGTCAAAGTAGTTGTGGAGCACAGGCTCAACATCTGGAGTTTTCAGCTGACGTCTTCCTGCAATGATCCGAACAAGCAGATGACAGTTCAAGGATCTGTGAGCTATATAGCAACTTGAGGATGCTTACTCGTCGTCCCTTGCAGGTGCGTTGCAGAGCAGCGTCGGCAGATGTTCGTTCAAACGCAGAGCACGCCCAACCCTTCGAGCTTGATGTTTCTCCCCGGCCGCCCCGTGATGACGAAGGGCAGTGCTGACTTCGCTAATGCGCGCTCAGCTGCAGCTTCGCCCTTGGCACGAACGCTTTTTCGCATTGATGGTGAGGTTCACAGCCAACCGTTCCTTCTCCCCAGTTACAAGGAAGTGCTCAAGCACCACAATTAGCCAGGAGTCGGAGAATGGTGTGTTGGCATGTAGCCGATGATGTTTTGGTCCCTTGCATATTTGCATTTGCTCATGGGGACATTACAGTCAGAGGCTGTCGACCTTTCTCATGAACTTTGAACTCCTTTTGGACCATACTCTTCGTCAGCCGCACGGGAGCGTCTTTTGTTTTGACTTGGCTTGGCGCGATTAGCATAATCCCAATCGGCTCCGTAGGCCTAACTAGTTCTTAGCCTTTTTCAGGGTCAGTCTGGGGTTCATGCAAAACGAATAAAAGAGAGGGAAATTCTAGCAAAGAAATCATAAGAAACACCGAAAATCGACTGTCATCATCACCATACGCTGGAGCCATAATCGTAGGAGGAAATGGTCGTTCGACGATTTGCCTTAGTTTGCTATCAGCGTTTTTACTGTAAGCTGTGGTCCTGGTAGGTGAAAGGATATAGGAAAGCGTTAGTCGAAGCCAGCAGCAATTTTTACGTACGAAGCAAGTTGAGGGAGCCAGAGTATCGCGTCTAAATATGTTGCACGGCAATCGGGTGCAGGCGTGGTGCGCGTATTTTTTGGCTCTGATTTTGTGACTGTAACCAAGTCGGAAGGGGCCGACTGGGGTGTTCTCAAACCCGACATATTTGCTGCCATCATGGATTTCTACTCGTCGGGGCAACAGCTTATGATTGAAGTAGCTCCCTCTTCATTGGATACAGCTATTCAAGAGGTGTGAACCCAGCGTTTGCTTATGCCAGACAAGCGCCCGTCTAATCTTAGTCGACTCTAACTGATGACAGTCCTTGGGCAATGCTAATTATGCAGAAGCGAAGGTAGCGTACATATTTTGATACGCATTGTTGCAATGATAGATTTCACTGCAGAAGTCCGCATGCAATCCTAACACTGATCGGATTCTTGTGTAATCAGGATGACGACGAAATAGTGGCCATGATAAAGGAACTGATAGAAACACGTATTCGTCCAGCAGTTCAAGATGACGGTGGCGACATTGAATTTGACAGCTTTGACCCGTGAGCATTTCCATTCTAAATGTTTATACATGGTCTCTCTTGTCAATCGGCGCCCCGCCCCTCCCCTTCCCCCGCACCCCTTTTTTATTCTTTTTCCGGCTTGCACCTTTCTTAAAACCAACTGATTGTTACAGCTTGTAAGAACTTAATCTGCCGAAACTTCACTGTGCAAGGTGAAAGTGCAAGATAAGTACACAAACTATAAGTAAAACCTTTGAATTATTCAACCACCATTTCTAGATGCCCAGAGAACCTTGGTCTGCCGTAGGTCGGAGCGTTGAGAGCTGCAAGTTTGGTCCTATCTCAAGGGTTAGGTCCCATCATGCTATGTGACGATGGTGGTGTTTTGGTGTTATTGCTTATTTACACCAAAGTCACACTTTGTTGGGCACTTGCTGCCTCCTTTTCAACGGGGGATCAGGGAAATAGGAATTGTCACGCTAAGGATGCAAGGAGCATGTAAGGGATGCCCAAGTTCTGCCATCACATTGAAGAGCGGCATTGAGAACATGCTCATGCATTACGTTCCGGAGGTGAGCGCACCACCCGGTTTCCTCCGTCGAAGAGTATTTCAATACATTTCAGTTTAGTCTGCTCATTCCTTTTCATCTGGAATCCTTTTGAAGGGTCGGAAAAGGATTGCTGAGTTCTGTTCAACAGTGTTAGTGTCTGCTGCTCTTGGCTTATGCTGACGGAGAAGTATGCAAACAGAGGCAGATTAAGCCGAATAAGTTTTAGGGAGTTACGGGGCCTGTGGAATTGAACATAGTGGTCTTGGAATAATGGTCCGACGATGACGCCTTACAGTATGGGAATGGTTTCGAGCAGGTGAAGGGCGTTAGAGAAGCTCCAGATGAAGGTGAAGATGAAGATGAAGAAGGCCACACCGATGCGGAGTTTGACAATGGCGAAATCAACACCAATTTGGGGAAAATTTGAACCACTCTCGTTTGGAAAAAGCATCCCAAATTGCTGACAAGTGCAATATTCTCTCCTAGACCTTCCTCTTAGTCAGCAATGTATGTCCAATAACTTTTTCAAATTTTGACAAACCACACGTTTTCTTATTGACCTGTTCTTTTCGATTTTCGAGTTGCGTGCATTCCCAAGTGTGGCCAATGTCAAAATGTACATAGCATGAAGTGTTTAGTCATTGCGTGTGAGCGGGTCCCCTTGATGTAGTGGACATAATACGTTCATAGCTACTTGGTCGATCCCTAATCCAAGCATGAGATATTGTTGGCCAGAGGTATACCTGCGAGCAGCTGAGGTTAAACATTTTATTTTGTTCAAACTCCTTGGGCCTTAAGTGGATGAAATTCAGTGTTTTCTATTGGTTAAAGTTTTGGGGTTATGGGGGCTTTCTGGACTTTCTTTTATGGTTTTGTATGTTTCTAATAGGTTACTAATGTTTTCGAAAGGCATGTTTCAGTGTTTATAGGGTTGTGAGGAGTTTCTGTGGGTGTGCAAGAGTGGCAAGGTTTAAAGAGCTCCAGAAATTCAAGATATTGAAGATCTATTGGATTTTGTGGTTTTAAAATTTCTTGATTTCTTTAGGTGTTCTGTGTTTTACAGAGATCTTCGTCCCCATTTAGTGTATGTAGGACATTGAGCATCTTAGGAGTTTTAGGGCTGTCGGCTATTTATCGAGCTGGTTTTGAAGGGTGTTTGCTGCTGCTATTGGACGAGTTGTTGGAATTGTGGCTCTTTCGGTGGGTCTATTTTCAAACTTGTACTTTATCATTCAAATAAAAAAATTATGTTTTTTTAGCCTTTCTTCTTCTCGCATGTTGTGTCCGGTCTTCTCATCGTAATGGTGAATGTGTACTGTTTGTGCAACGTCTTCTTGGGATGGCTGCTTCAAAGTGGCCTTGCCCTTGTGAGTTAAGTGGGCATGGGCGTGTTCATTGCCTCAGGTGTCCTGCTTTACGTAGGAGGAATTATTTATTTGGCAATCAGGAAGGACGCGGAAGTCACTTTTTCACCACCTTATGATCAACCAGGAGACAACAGTCCAACAGATTTTGACATTGAAGTTTCAGAAGGGTTTGAAGAGTATGTTCCTAACCACAATCATCCAGCTCAGCAAGAGCTCAAAGTCATTTTTGCAAGGGAACGTTATATGTCCAAGATATCAAGACATTGCAAGTCTGATGATGCAAAATAGTCATAGCAAAACACATCAAGAATGCCAACCAGCTTCGCCGTGAGTTGCAGGCATGTAATGTGGCATGTTTAAGAAATGTTTATTATGCAATACATACGAGATTTTTAAAACCCTAAAAAACCTAAAAACCCTCGTGGCTCATGCTCGAGGCTCGTGGCTCGTGGCACGTGGCTCGTGGCATGTGGCTCGTAGCTCGAGGCTCGTGGCTCGTGGCTTATGGGTTTTTAGGGTTTTTAGGGTTTTTAGGGTTTTTAGGGTTTTTAGGGTTTTTTAGGGTTTTTTAGGGTTTTTTAGGGTTTTTTAGGGTTTTTTAGGGTTTTTTAGGGTTTTTAGGGTTTTTAGGGTTTTTTAGGGTTTTAGGGTTTTAGGGTTTTAGGGTTTTAGGGTTTTAGGGTTTTAGGGTTTTTAGGGTTTTAGGGTTTTTAGGGTTTTAGGGTTTTAGGGTTTTAGGGTTTTAGGGTTTTAGGGTTTTAGGGTTTTAGGGTTTTTAGGGTTTTTAGGGTTTTTAGGGTTTTAGGGTTTTTAGGGTTTTAGGGTTTTTAGGGTTTTAGGGTTTTTAGGGTTTTAGGGTTTTAGGGTTTTTAGGGTTTTAGGGTTTTAGGGTTTTTAGGGTTTTAGGGTTTTAGGGTTTTTACCCCAGGGTTTTAGGGTTTTAGGGTTTTAGGGTTTTTAGGGTTTTAGGGTTTTAGGGTTTTTAGGGTTTTAGGGTTTTTAGGGTTTTAGGGTTTTAGGGTTTTAGGGTTTTAGGGTTTTAGGGTTTTAGGGTTTTAGGGTTTTAGGGTTTTTAGGGTTTTAGGGTTTTTAGGGTTTTTAGGTTTTAGGGTTTTAGGGTTTTAGGGTTTTAGGGTTTTAGGGTTTTAGGGTTTTAGGGTTTTAGGGTTTTAGGGTTTTAGGGTTTTAGGGTTTTAGGGTTTTAGGGTTTTAGGGTTTTTAGGGTTTTTAGGGTTTTTAGGGTTTTAGGGTTTTAGGGTTTTAGGGTTTTAGGGTTTTTAGGGTTTTAGGGTTTTAGGGTTTTTAGGGTTTTAGGGTTTTTAGGGTTTTAGGGTTTTAGGGTTTTTAGGGTTTTTAGGGTTTTAGGGTTTTTAGGGTTTTAGGGTTTTAGGGTTTTAGGGTTTTAGGGTTTTAGGGTTTTTAGGTTTTTTTAGGGTTTTAGGGTTTTTAGGGTTTTAGGGTTTTAGGGTTTTTAGGGTTTTTAGGGTTTTAAGTTTTAGGGTTTTAGGGTTTTAGGGTTTTAGGGTTTTAGAGGTTTTAGGGTTTTAGGGTTTTTAGGGTTTTAGGGTTTTAGGGTTTTAGGGTTTTAGGGTTTTAGGGTTTTAGGGTTTTAGGGTTTTAGGGTTTTAGGGTTTTAAGCACACACCTTAGGGTTTTAGGGTTTTAGGGTTTTAGGGTTTTAGGGTTTTAGGGTTTTAGGGTTTTAGGGTTTTGCCCAGGGTTTTAGGGTTTTAGTTTTAGGGTTTTAGGGTTTTTAGGGTTTTTAGGGTTTTTAGGGTTTTTTAGGGTTTTAGGGTTTTAGGGTTTTAGGGTTTTAGGGTTTTAGGGTTTTAGGGTTTTAGGGTTTTAGGGTTTTAGGGTTTTAGGGTTTTTAGGGTTTTAGGGTTTTAGGGTTTTTAGGGTTTTAGGGTTTTAGGGTTTTAGGGTTTTAGGGTTTTAGAGGTTTTAGGGTTTTAGGGTTTTAGGGTTTTTAGGGTTTTAGGGTTTTAGGGTTTTAGGGTTTTAGGGTTTTTAGGGTTTTAGGGTTTTTAGGGTTTTTACTGGGTTTTTAGGGTTTTAGGGTTTTTAGGGTTTTAGGGTTTTAGGGTTTTTAGGGTTTTAGGGTTTTTAGGGTTTTAGGGTTTTAGGGTTTTTAGGGTTTTAGGGTTT
>CM074817.1:564454-598218 GCA_037447605.1 Zygnema circumcarinatum
TGAAAAAAAAACCCTTGCTAAACCTAAAACCCTTGAAATCTTAAAAACCCTGTTTGCTTTTCACGCTCTGCGGTGCCCGAGGCATGAGACAGCGCTTCGTACATTTCCGAACACATCCGTATAAATTTGTACCGTCCGTACAGTGCCAGGTGGCGCGCCTGCGGCGCGACTGCGGACTTGTTGTACTTCCAGGAGTTCTCAAGCTGGCAGCCGCTCCCGGGGGCTTTTCCGGGGCTGCGGGACTCGGCTCGGTATACTGTAGCCGCCGCGGCTGCTGGCTTGTACCAGTAGATTCGAAAGCTCAGTGGCAGGATGCAGCAATGTTTTCCTAGTTAGTGTGGTTAAAATAGTTAGTTAAATTTCTGAAAGTTTCTTGTGTACATAGAAACAGTAGATGGCAATGGATTACATTGATAAAGTCACAACAAACCGAGATGACTTTATCGATATTCCATACAATTTTTTGGGCAGGTCGTGACTTCAGTCACTTGTTATTCAACACAACATAAATTACATCAAAAATAAGTTCGACAATTTGCGATCTCATAAATGCCATAAATGACCCGACCTTAATGTCTTGTTCTTTTTTTTTTTTGAATTACCCACAAACCCTAAACCTCACCTTAATACCTAAAAAAAAGCTTAAGCCCCAAAAGCCCTTTCTAGAAGCATGACTAAACTCGCATGTGATTTGTGCGATCTGACGGTCAACAGTACTCGAAATGAATCGAATCGGACGGTTCACAATGGCGGAAAACGTCTCCACAACGGCGGCGGCGACGTCTTTTCTGCGTTCAAAAGAGAGGCTGAACTTCAATAAAAAGGGTCTAGGAAAAAGCAAAAACAAATAAAAAAAATAAGCATTTAAGGAACCCGCCTTATCACTTCGTAGTATTATAAAAAAATTTGAAGGTGAACATGTTTTATCGGTTTACGTTATTTTTTATTTTTTTTTTTTTTTAACAAGGGAGCTCTTTCGCACTCACGGAGAATCGGAATCGGGTTGGGGGTGACGGGACACGACGCGTCCTTGGCGACAAATGAGGCGGAAAATCTGCTTGTCAGACACGGGCCTGCCACAGAGAGAGGGGGGGGAAAGGTGAGAGAGGGGGGTGAGAGAGAGACAGCGAGAGGGAGAGAGACAGAGAAAAGGGGGGAGAGAGAGAGGGGGAGAGAGAGTGGGAGGGTGAGGGGGAGAGAGAGACGAGGAGAGAGAGAGGGAGAGAGAAGGGGGAAGAAAGGGAGAGAGAGGGGGGGAGGGAGAGGGGGGGAGAGAGAGGGGGAGAGAGAGAGGGTGAGAGAGGGGGGAGAGAGAGGCGGGGAGAGAGAGAGGGGGAGAGAGAGACAGGACAGACAAAGGCAGAGAGTAGGGGGGAAAGAGAGGGGAGAGAGAGAAGGGGGAGAGAGAGAGGGAGAGAGAGAGAGAAGTGGAGAGAGCGAGGGGGGAGAGAGAGGAAGGGAGAGAGAGGCGGGGGGAGAGAGAGGGGGAGACAGAGGGAGAGAGACAGAGAAGGGGGGAGACAGAGGGGGGGAGACAGAGAGGGAGAGAGAGAAAGAGCGAGAAAGGGGGAGAGGGAGGGAGAGAGCGAGGTGAGGAGAGAAGAGAGGGAGGGAGGGAGGGAGAGGGGGGCGAGAGAGAGTGGGGGGAGAAAGAGGAGGTGCAGAGAGAGAGAGGAAAAGAGAGAGGGATAGAGAGTGAGAGGTGGGTCAAGGAAAGTCCTCCCACATTGGGCACACCCACATCCCATTCATGAACCGACTGTACGCCCGTGCCATTCAGCATCACCATAATCATTACGTGCAGTCTGCATCCCTTCAAAACGCAGAGGCTTACTCTTCTTCGGAACGCAAATGGACCCCTTATTGTCGATGATGATCTTGATCGCCGCGTCTGTGCATTGAACGCCGTTGAGCGACTTGTAGGTCTGCTTCGCCGTGAAGCACTTGGCGAGGGAGCAGCACGACGCGCCGGAGGGGACCTTGAAGGGGGAGCCCAAGCAGCCCTTGCTGGCTTTAGGCTGCACCTGCCCGGAGGGGCGGGCAGCCACGGCGGGCAGAAGGAAAAAGAGCGCGAGAAGAGAGAAAGGGAGGAGAAAAAATGCCTTTGTGAGGTCCGCCATGGCGAGGTTAAGGGTTTATGGGCTTGGAAGGGAAGTGGAGAGAGGGACAAAGGGAAGTATGGAGAGGGAGAGGGAGAGGGAGCGGGAGGGAGGGAGATTTCGGACGACGCAGCGCGCCGAATTGAGGGCCGGGGCCGCCGACAAAACGGCTGTACACGGCATCTCACTTTTTGGTCCTATGGGTCTGTACGAAATAATGTGTACGGCCATGAAATATCGGGAACTTTACAGTTAACTGCATTTGTGCATGGATCGGCGGGCGGTGATTGGTTCGGCAATGGCGGGAATGGACATGTGCGGGCGGTTTGGATTTTTTGGAAGTTGCTCCGTTGCTTCCATCTTTGAAGTCGCTCGTGATTCGCAGACATGTTTATGTTGATGTTCATGCTCATGTTTATTGTTCATGATATTTTCATGCTAATGTTTTACGATTTGTTTATTGTTTGTGTATGCTTCTGCTTATGCTTATGTTTTTTTAACTGCGGGAATTAAGCCGGGTGCAGCCGCCGCCGGGATCCTCCGAGTGTTCCTAAGCAACATTCGGAGGATGTTTTTAGGGTTTTTAAAAACCCTAAAAGCCCTTATTGTGTTTCGGTCCTTTGTGACCAGTCCTTTGTGGTTCCACATTTTGCCTTTGTCCATGTACATTTGATGGCCTCGCCATCGCGAGTTCAATGAAACTTTTCCTTCTTTGGGTGGCGTATTGGGTTGAGGTGCATGCGATAACAGCAAAGTCTATTGACCGTAAGTTCTAGCTACAGCTCGTACGGCTAGTACGGATAGTACCGTATCTGGGCGTTTCGTATCGTATCGTATCGTATCGAATCCAAGAAGAAGGGGAGAAGAGCGAGCTCCTCTTACGGCGGCACGTGCGGGGAGATTAGGTGACTTTTGCGTAAGCCCGTAACGGCTAGTACAGCTAGTACGGAGAGTACGGCTAGTACGAACAGTACGGATAGTACGGGTAACACAGAGTTACCGTACAAAAAGGTGGTTTCGGCAAAATCGGGGCGAGTTTTTTGGGGACGCAATGTACAGGGTGGAAAATATGAGGACTGTTGACTGTACTGTACGTACGTACGTACGTTCGCGCGCAGCGGCGGGGCACACCGCCACCGACACCGGCGGGACCGGCCCCGACCTGGCTCTGGCCGGTGCTAAACCCTCGCGCTTTTGGCGTACTGGCGCGTCCGACGGCACATGAGCAGCAAGGAGTGAAAACCATAAAAACCCTACAATGGCAACACCTTACCTTTTTGCCAAGTCCCCGGTCTTTCAAGTTCCTGGAGTATTTAAGCGGTCATTACAAGCTTTTTTTGGTGTTTTAAAGGGTTTTCTAAGTAGAATTCCCTGTCACAGTCATCTCAGAATGTGCAGTCCACGAAGAAACGCTTCGAAGCCTTTGAAACAAATGAAATAGTTGGATATATCCTCGTTCAGGGATCAAAAGCATTCCCAACTTTTGGCGAAGCTCGAGGATTGTCCTTGTGCTTGAAAAGCATCAAACACTGTGGGGACTGCTACAATATCACAGCCCCGCATGGCGAAAGAGCGGCAGTCTCCCAGTACTCCCCTTCCTGCCGGGGGTCGATGAAAATGTTTGACAGGTCCTCCAGCCTGGCAGATGTGAGACTCAGGAACCAGAATGGACAAGAAGGCCCTTGTGGCGAACACAGGTCTCTGCAGCTCTAAAATGGGTAAAGTACAGATCCTTGAAGACGTTCTGTGTTTGCTCTTACAGTTCGCCTGAGGCTTACAAAATCTTTCGATTCAATTAATACGGTGGACATGACACAAAAATGAGTCCCATGGGCCCGTTTCTAAAAATAGGATTACCATGTGCGATTGACCTCACTACTCGGACTGAACCTTTACCAACTGAAGAAGTCTGGGCCAGCCATAGTCAAGAGCTCCTTCCCAGCATCAATGGCTAAGGCCACCATCTCCTTTTCCTCGAACGCTCCTTCCCGCCTGATCTCCAACACTGCCAAAATCAAGCAGAAACATTCATCAAGTTCAGAACTAAACTATGTCCATCCGTTACATTTATGCACTTATGCACTCTTGCAATTGCTGTAGCAATGGACCTGCCGGGCTAACCCCTTTAGCCAAAGCACCAATAAGATATAGCCTTGAATTTGTTTCATGGCATCACGACAGTCTGGCTAGGACCTCCACTTGGATAAAGAAAGTTCTTCCCATATTGCCACAGCCACAAAGGCTTAAGGTGGAGCTGCAGCCTTTGCATTCACCAAACTTCTGAGACTAGTGCAGGACTACAATTGTGCCCTTTTCACTACAATCGCCGGAAGCATGACAAGTTCGAGGGCTCGGGCAACATGATTGAATGTGGACAAGCACTGTAATAATAGCGCGCTATGGCTATGTTTCTCAATTAGCAATTTTTTCTCTCATCAGTTAGAAATTGCCTCATTTCAGAGAAAGAAGTTTGAAGAAAAAAAAAATATTAACTAGGGGTTACGGAACAGAAAGGGGGTCAAACCGGATGGGTAGTTCTATGCCGGGGGAGGCGAGCATGATATTTAAATTAAACTTTTCAATGGGCTCTCTGAAGCAGAAGCTTTACTAAATGGGAAGCAAGAAACTAAATAACGATTGCAGATTTATGGATAATGAATAGAAGCGAATCCCTGGTCTCTGCTTGCTGACCAGGTCAAAGGCAGCAGCCGCCACATGATCCAAACCTTTTTTTTTTTCGAGGCACATCAGTCATCCGAGTCTGACGACGTCAGCTGTTTGCAGAGTTCTAACCTTCGAGCACACATGAGAGCGCATGCATACCTCGTTTTCCGTCTGGAGATGCCACGAGTCCTCGAAAGATGCAGCCTCCAGCAGCATTGCGCTCTGCCAAACCGGCGATTGGAGTTCTGCAGGAGCCATCTAATGTGGACAAAAAGGCGCGCTCACAGGTGACAGCAAGTCGCGTATCCTCGTGATTTAGTGATGCCAAGTACTTCTCCTGTTTCACATTACAATAAACATGGGGGGGTTGATCTTCATAGCGCTCGTTATCACTATGCCGTCCAATTTACGAACCAAAAGGTGAATGCATGAAGAGGTAGTTCAAACTAACTGATGTTTCAAGAGCCTTTAGGGATGCCGTCGCTTACAGCAGTAGGATCGTTGGTGCGGCAAGCGATTCCAATGGCTCCCTGAGCAATGGCTGGGAGCATTTCCTCCGTCGACAGCACTGCCGTGACGTGCTGCGTCATGTCCAGGCGCTTCAGACCGGCCAACGCCAACAGAGTTGCCGCGCAATCGCCCTCATTCAGTTTACGTATGCGGGTCTGCACATTTCCACGGAAGTTTACCACCTGCACCACAGAATTTTCAGTGCCAATCAGCACGAGTAAAAGGCGACTCAGAAATAACCGACCACGGAGCCACTGCGTATCCACATACGGCGAGCAAGAGTTTGACAAAGGCCGTAAGCGCTGAAATCGGCCATAAAATCTGACACAATAAAAAAAAGTTATAAAGACTCAGAGTCTTATATTCCCCCTAAAGAGGGCAGCCTCAATGCAGGGTGTAAAGTAAAGAAATTACCGGGCAACGTCTCATGCTCTTTCAAATCTATTGTGAGAGCTTTCGGATAGAGGTAAATGCAGTGAACCATCGTAGTCTAGGTTATAAAGGTCTAAACTTCGTTGGAAAAAAAAAATCTGACAAGGTTTGTTTGGTATTGTTTGTACAGAGAGACAAGCAACAAACAAGGCTGATGGATGGACCGACCGAGTTATATAAGCAGACAGACCTCCAAGATAACTTGCACCTGAGGTCAAGTAGCACACAACAGACCTTCAACTGCGGGTAACGATGGAGTATTTGCGATTGCCTCCGCAAAGATGCGCTGCCCACAATGCTGCCAGCAGGCAGTTCCGCAAGACTCGAAGCTGTCGGACAGATGAAGGCGTCTCTTACATCCTCACGGGGGAGGTTGCACGGCAGGATAGTGCCTTCTGGCAGATAAGTTGGAACGTCCTTCATCGAATGTACAGCAATATCTATTCTCCCTTCCAATAGGGCATCATCAATTTCTTTGGTAAATAGACCTTTACCTCCAATGTCAGCCAGTGGCTGATTCAAAATCTTGTCCCCAGTCGTTTTGATAATTATAATCTCTAGCGCACCATCTTCAGCCAATTCTGGATGAGCAGCTTTCAGTTTATCCCGGGTTTGGTACGCTTGAGCGAGTGCCAAAGGACTGCAAGAAAAAAGCGAATGATCAATACGGCAATCTAGCAAACAAAACAGGATAAAAATACAGAAAACAGGGGAAAAAAAACATCTTCTTTCTTAGCGAAAATCGGTACAAGCAGTCGGAATACATAGAACAAAACATATTGCTTTGCCAGCTGTTTAGCGAATGCTACTCTTACTGGGATTGGATAATCTACCCAAAATATTCAGAAATACCTTCGGTATAAAAGGGCTTGAAATATCGGTGTTTCTCTTCAACTGTTGAAACTGACTGGATGAACGGCGGGATAACCAAACAACAGGCATTGCTACAGGAACGCTAGGGCATACTCGTACAGCTTCTCATGCATCAATGCAAACAGGTGATATTTCTTGCACTGTCAATGTACAACATAAACAAAAACATGACAAAAAGACTTGCTTGGATACATTGAGGAACCGTCATCTGCAATTAAGGCAAAACCAATGCGGAATAAAACAGCAATTGAGTCTTCCTATGAAAGAGCGCCAGTTACTCCACAACAATCTGCAGTGGTCGAGTCTTAACGCAGCTTGCAGAAAATACTGACGTTTAAAAAAACACACTTCTCAGTTCACATTACAAAAGAGACAGGGACACGCCAGAGCTATACAACGACTTACCTCCCGCGCGTCCCGATTTTAACAACCGCTACTTGTGCCTTGGTACCCTCGGCAATTGCTGCAGTCACAGCAATCGCTCTAGACTTCAGCGCAGGAGCAGGCACCCTGCTCTTGCTCCCCTCCCCGGAATGCACCCCTCGAAGCCCCTGATAATCCTTGAAGGGAGCGGCCAACACCCGCAGGGAGGACGGCTCGGCCCTGTCCTGGCCGTGCTGGTGGACAGCAACAGGGTGCGAAAGCTGCAGGTGCACCCTCCCCAGACACGAGGACGCCATGGCAGCGGGACTAGCGCGAAGGGCTGAGGATGCAGGGACGGGTGCAGCGCAAGAGCAAGAGCAAGGGGCAGCGGCGGCTGCAGCAGCAGCAGCAGCAGCAGGCGCAGGCGCAGGGGCGTGTGCGGGGATCGGGAAGTGGAGGCGCGGGAATGGGGAGGGGGTCGCGGGAGGGGGAGGGGGGAGGGTGGAGTCCCGCCCGTCTGATGGGGCGGCGCGGCGCTCCCATTGGTGGGGGCGATACCTTATCCGCGTGGACGCGCACTCCCGCCCGCCCGGGGAGGGAGGTGGACTCCCACGCGCGTCCTGTACGGACTGTACGGCACTCAACACAAGGGAAGTCAGCAGGCAGTGGCCAGCCAGCGATGATGGCATGATGATGGTATGGCTAGTTGCTGGACTGCCCGTGAATGGCTCGTGACCAACCGTTGGCAAGGCGCGTCGAAGCCGCACCCTGCCTGCCCTGCGGCGCAGAGGCGGGTGGCCGGGCCAACTCCGACTTGCTTGCCTCGAGTTCAGGCTTGGCTTCGGCTTCGGCCTCGGCCTCGGCCTCGGCGTCTGCCGCACTGCAGTGCACCTCTCGCTCGTGCACGGTGGTGTGTCTCCCGCAATACCAGGTGCTGCTACGCTGCCTAGCCCTGCACGGCTACCATGTGCAGTGCAACTAAGTACAGTGTATAATACAGTACTTGGGCCGTACATGTATTTGTGTGCTTGCCTCGAGCACTCCTTCCTCGTGTCATACGACTTTTTCTTGTCTTTTTCAAACTACCGTATATACCACATAGCATGCAAAAGTTCTGGTATTGATCTCACGATGGCGATACCATCAACATGTACACGGACAAAATAAACGTAGAGAACCACAAGGAACTGGTCACAAAGGACCTAAAGACCAAAGAAAAAAGCTAGCCACCGCAACAATTGAGTTGTGCACAACATTATGAGCCAAAATCCATTTGCCACTGTGCACGCATCAAAGGAAATGGACGCCCTGCACATCGATCAAATCACCACAAACACAACAAGAAAAACCTTGCAATGGGGGGTGGGGGAGCTTAAAGACGAATTCACGCTACAAGCTAAAACTAACCCAATGTCAAATAAAGGGTAGAAAATATCGGGGTAACAGTCAACCAAGCAACGGCTCCAAAAGCAAAGTCGCAATCAGGGTAGAAAACTCAGCAGCAACAATCTCCTCAGTCAAAGTGGGTTGGACACGCGGGACAGACTCAAAGCAAGTAGGGGCGCACGAGCCTGGCACTAATAGTAAGCAAACTATGGGCATCACGCAATGCAACCTGGAACAAAAGAGCACCATCATCAACATGAGCAACAACAAACTAAAGCAACAAATAATCAACCACAAAAAAACGCGAAGCTAAAACACGAGCAACAAGAACCCAACTACCCAAAAACGCAGTAAGCGTCACACGAACAGTCAAGATGAATCCCAAACCGCCAAAATAGGGATCAAAGTTTGCGCCAAAATAAGGATCAAAGCTTGCGTACACGGCAACGAATAATCGCCCGAGCAAAAGCGGCACGATCCGGGACAAACTAGTCGACGGGCTCAAAAGTGTCGATGAAAGAAGGGAGGTCCGCAAAGGCATCAGGAAGAAGAGTCCGAAGGCGATCCAAAGTGTCGATGAGTGTCGATGGTGGCCGGGGCAAGCGTAAAGGGACGAAGAACGCAAGCGACGCAAGACAATGCCCACATCGCCCCAACTGAACCGACGATGTCGAAAGAAGGCATCAGAAAGGGAGGGCGGGCAACTGGTGCCTCACACACGAATGCGATCGCATGCTCAGCCTGCGAAAGCTCTCAATCCCCACCCAAAAAAACGAAAACACCGCCTACAGGTCTCGCGAACGGCACTGGCCTTACCACGAGGACGCAAGACGAAACCCAAAGGGGAAAAAGAAGGACGACATGCCATGCAACAACATCTGATGGATTACACGCAAAGCGAGCAAGAGGCAAACGCAAAGCATCACGAACACACACGCAAAGCCCGTAGGATACGAGCGTAACGACGAGGACGACGGGACCAAACCAAAAACGACCAAAGGACATTTAAAGACCGAGCATACGCCCAAGCGACCGGGCTATGCCCAACATGCAAAGCAAACCTGGGGGTGACAGTGATGGGGATAGAAGAAGAGGGAGTGGAAGAGGGTCAACAAAAGGAGTAGGACGAAGAAGACACGCACACATATGCCGGAACAAGCCCGCACCCTGACCAAAACATTTGCCGCAGTGATCACAAGGAACCCGGAAGGGAGGCCTGCGGGGGGGAGCAGCAAGAGGGGAAGGAGGAAGAGAGAAGAACGGAGACGAGGTGCAGGAGCAACATCAGACGACAAAGAAGGAAGGGGAAGGGGAACAAAAGGAGCGACGAGGAGGCATGAGGAAGGAGAAGGGAAGGGATAAGGGAAGGTAGGGGAGGGGGAGGGGGAGGGGGAGGGGGAGGGGGAGGGGGAGGGGGAGGGGGGAGGGGGAGGGGGAGGGGGAGGGGGGAGGGGGAGGGGGAGGGGGAGGGGGAGGGGGAGGGGGAGGGGGGAGGGAGGAGTGAGGAGGGGGGAGGGGGAGGGGGGAGGGAAGGAAGGGAAAGGAAGGGAAAGGAAGGGAAAGGAAGGGAAGGGATCAGGGAAGGGAAGGGAAGGGAAAAGGAAATGGAAGGGAAGGGAGAAAACAGCAAAAAATAGGGTAGAAAAGGCAGAAATGGCTGAATCAACGCAAATTGACAAAACATAAGAATAACAAGGACTGAAACACACAAAGATGAGACAAAAGGAACAGCGTAACACAACAAGACAAGTTACAGTACAAAACGCCAGAAAAAAGAGCAAAAAATGGCAGAAAAAAAAACCCCGCAAAAAAACAGCAACAAAACAAAACAAAACAAAAAACAAAGGCACACAGACAAGAACGACAGAGCAATGCAGCGGGACACGCCACAGGAAAACGAAAGAGCAACGAGAGGCTGCCACGTGGCCAAAGCAGAGGCGACGGCAGCAGTCGCAACGGTCGGAAGCGCCGCGGGTGCTCATTGCGCATTCCTTCGTCTTCTCATTGCGAATACTTTACCTCAGTCTTAGTAAATGCCTTGTCTTGCAATCGCCAAAATTTGCGCATGCACTCGCGGTAATTAGTCGCGAGCCGGCCTCAGCTTGCGTAATCTGCAGATGGGATGCGCCCTTGTGGTGCTCGAACAGCTACAGGAAAGGAGGCTGCGTTTCATAAGGAGGCTGCGTTTCTTTCGTTTTCTTCTGCGCTCGCTCGTTGTTTCTGATGCGCGTGATGACACGCGCCTAGGAGCTGCACGCAGCACCCAGCCAAACGCGATATGAAGTCACAGGCAGTGCAGCAGAACTGCAAGCAGACGCCGCCTGGTTGGAATCGCCACGTCTTAGTAAGTAAGACGTGTTGTTTAGCTCATTGCTGAAGCAGTAGAAAGTCTGTGCAACCCTTAAGACTGACAAGTGAAGATATAAGTTTCATACTGCTCTCTCTTTATTGAGAATCTATACGACTTTTCCTTTCTAAAGGACCTGTTTATGATTCAAATGCATTTCGTTCAAAGGGAAGCAAACCGACGGAATGCTTTCGTCTTTTAGCAGGATTCTCTCGTGGACCCTGGGATGGACCTCAATGCAGCACCCGAGGAAGGTACCTCTCGCAGCTATACGTCCTTCATTTCAATCCCGTGAGAATTAGGCTGGCTTTGAGATTACGGAAGCTCCACTCGTGCCTAGCAAGTATAGTGGTTTATCTAACGACTCACGATTCCACGGCCTGTAAAACAATTTCAACGAGTCGGAAATTGGCTTTGGATGAAGAATAAAGTGTTCCTTTTCTGTTATTTCGTCAAATATGACGTGCGCAAGTGTTCCAAAGCAAAGAATGTAGGTTTTCCGCTTCTCAATCAACGCCTGCCACGGTCAACTATGTGTACACTGTAGAATTGCTAGGCTCTTTTACTTTCTTGTGTGTGCCTCGGAACAGAGTTGAGCGCACGTTTGTTGACTATCTTTTCCTTACGTCGTAGGATGACACTGGTATTAAGCAATGTGTAGCAACCTTCAGTTCCATGAGTCATTTATCGATCGCCTTCACCGCAATTCAGTAGAACAAAATCATTCATTGCTTCTTTCCAGTACACCGAACGATGTAATCCACGGTTTGGTCAAACCCGGCCCTAGACTTCCATAAGACCCTCCTGTGGCTTTTGAATTTAGAAGCGAACGGTGGTGGTACATCATACCAGTCGAAATTCTGAATATCCTTAATGGTCGGAAATCTAAAGATTGTAAAGCTCAGAACATTATTCGTGCCCGTGATATCCAGACATAGATCAAAGCTGAATTGACTTATGGAAGTGGGACTTGCCTCCGTTTGTCACAGTTTCTGCCTGGTGACCGTGCTATAATCAGATCAAGCCTCAACCTGGAGATGCAAGGCAACTCTCTGTGTGGACGGTGGTTGAACATTTTAAGCAGCTCTTCCTGTCACCTTGGGTCCTGTCTTCAGTCTTTTTTGGACAAATTTTGCAAACTTGGTGTGTCGGCTTTTGAGGTTGATGGAAGGTTACAGAAGAGAAGCACATCTATATCTGTGCAGGTTGTGTGAATGGCCCGGTTTGGAGGGGTGCTCTTATCAATTACGACGACCGGTATATTTGCCGCGTCGAGTCGTGCGATACTCTCATACAGTTGTAAGTTCCAGCGTACCATAGAACATTCTTGCCATTAGTTGAATATGGGGATGTGAACTGCTATTGAGCCAGTTTGAGTAGCATGCGTAGGAACCATGATCTTCATTAATATTATGGTGACTTGTGGTTGTTTCTCGTGGTTCAGCTTCTCGCCACATCGTTTCAAATAGAGAGAATTCTTGCATTATTTTTCAGCAATTGTAAACTTTCCATCTCTTTCTCCCTCCATCCCTGTCTCCCTCCCTCCCTCTCTCCCGCCCCCATCTTGCAAAGAGCAAGTCAATAGCGCAATAGCGCTTTTTAGGCCAGTTGATCCTGCTATCCTTTGGTCCCAAACGAAGTGCCGCGCATTCCCTCCCTCCCTCCCTCCCTCTCACTATCACTCACTTCCTTCCCTCCCTCCCACCCTCCCTCCCACCCTGTTTGTGCGTTTGCGTGTATGTAGTGCATTAGTCACACATGCTGTGTGTATGTCTTCTTTTCCAATTTCTTACGTTTCCTTCCGCTACTTCCCCTACATTTTTTTCCTGCTTTTGTATTATTTCCCTGTCGTGATGACAAATATGATCTTAAATTCAATCTGAGTAGTTATGTTCGATTTGCTTCTGCCTTCAGGCCTCACGAGGTTATTGTAGACTCACGTTTTCCAAATCCTCGGGAGTTTGTGGATCTGACAAGTCGCGAAAGTTTCACCATGACAGTTCAAGCTGTACATGTTGACCAGACACGAGAGTGGACAAGGTTGCTTCACACTATTTGGAAAAGCTTTCGGGTAGGCTTTCCTTTACCAACACAGGAAACGTAGTTTGGCTCAGCAAGCACGACGGATCTCTCCAGCTGAAACCTTAACTGGCATACTGCTGTTTCAATGTGCAGAATTTCTTACTTCGCTCTTGATGGCACTGGTCCTCTGTTTCTTTTTTAGGGACGTTTATAAACAACGGTTCCGGTGTCGGCCAGTCTGGCTTTTGCCTTCTTCTGAGCATGAGGATGATTTGCTTCCACGGTTACATCAGAATGCTTAGTGAAGCCCTTCTCTCTCGTATCAAGGGATGTCGTGGTTTTACGCCCACGATAGACATAAACATAGACATAGACTTTGACATGGTTTTTTTAATTACGAGGTGATGTTTGGTCCTTTTGAAAGATTGAAACCTCGGAACATTTGACATGTGAGACTTTTGCAGAGTCTCCTTCAAGTGCAGTCCGAGAAAGTTTGATAACTTTTGTCGATTTCTTCTCCTATGACAGGTTGCTGTCCTCCGTACTGATGATTATGAAATGGTGCTCTATCCGCCGAGCAGCGAACCTCGAACGGAGCAGCTTGAGCCGGTGACCGTGTACTACGGCAGACTCCCCGCGGGCCTTCCCCGCAAGCCCGCGAGCGCGCCCTCGCCCACCGCCCACGCGATGCGGCCTCAGCCGGGCATTCATCCGCGGTACTTAGATTCTGTGGCGCACACACATTCCGGATGGGTTTTTGGCGGAGTTGCGGAGCTTATCGACAATGCCAGAGATGCTAATGCCTCAAGGTAAAACGATGAGCCTTGATGAAGAGCTAAGTGTGTGGAAACAATTCACGCTTTTCCAGTTGTGAGGGGTTTGAATGTTTTTATGCAAATTTCTTTAGCGAGCAGGAGTCCTTCACATCTCTGATCCTCTCACACACGATGTTTTCCGGTGGGTGTTTCAATAATTGGACACGTACGGTAGTTTTGAGCCTGCTTAATCTCTGCTTTCTCACCCACGACTTCTCCATGGAAGCTGAACCCTTTAGTGAAGATCCTTGGCGCTTTCTTTCGTCGCATGTCATTTTTAAAAGATTGCGAGTCTTTGTTGCCATCGTATCACCAAGGCGTTACGTGCTCGATTGGAAGAAAGTGAAGTCTTCTTGTTTACATGAGTAGCACTTTTCTCAGAGCTCATACCTCTTCACATTCACATGCACTACGCCTGCTTGTTTGGTGAACTAGTTCGCCACAGTTGTTGACACTTTTTTTCTATGTGAGACAGCTTGCAATCCAGCTTATATGGTCGAACTCTTGTTATTTATTTCCTGCTTCACTCGAAAGTGTGAAATGATGTTCTCTTTCGTTGACGGGACTAGAAAGCTTATTGAGGCCGTCGTCAACCAAATGACAGCCTTGGCCTTACGTATGACATTTTATACCATCAACACTGCTGGGATACACAATCGTGGCAATTCTCTAGTTGATAGTGATGCCTTGAGCGACTGTTTGAATGTTCTTGTCGCACACGTACATGGTTAACAGGTCGAACAGGGGCGAGGAAAAGGAAGGCAAAACAACGGCGAGCGGAGAATGGAGATGTGAAAGAGGCCGATTGGTAGGGGACTAGGAGGGACGAGCAGTGGAGCTCAGAGTGGGGATGGGAGAAAGGAGAGGGGGGGGGGGCGCTACTGCCATGTATCATGGGCCGTGACCCATGTCATGCGATGTGTGGGTGTGCAGGTTGGAAATTTTCATGGATGAAGGACAGCTGCCTGGGAAAGTTGAGCCTCTGCCCATGCTCTGTATAGCCGACAACGGCGTCGGGATGACGCATGAACAAATGGTTCGCATGTTATCGTTCGGCCACAAACCTCCGGATCAGGAAGATAAAGACCAGATAGGGCGTTTTGGAGTAGGCTTCAAGGTATTCTTTGTCCTCCTTTATTAGTTACCTCTCTGGGTTTGTCAACAGCTTAGTAAGGTGGCCACTTTCACTGGGCCATAACCTATTAACTTCAAACCGTGATGAGCTGAATATTGTGAAGTGATTGCAGACAGGTTCAATGCGAGTGGGAAGAGATGTCCTAGTCATGAGTCAAGCTGAGAAAGATGGCGTGCTCACGCGGAGCATTGGTTTCCTCTCCCAATCGTACAATGCAGAACGAGAGGTATTGCAGCCAACTTGATGGTTGGTAGTTCGGAGCTGGCTGGAGAAGTGGAAAGCCACTCAAAGGACAGAGAACACCCTCATTGTGATATTCTAGTCCCTATTGTGTCCTCTGTCCAAGTGGGTTTTTTTTCCCTAAAATGTTTTTGACTAGCGTGGTTTGTAGACATTGTCAATAGAAATTTTTTCATACGCGGCCGTCACTGTGAAGAGATGTTTTTGTGAAGCATCGCAGTAGTTATGTATCAAATCCGTGACGAGGGGTTTTGGCTTCTGTGACGAGTCCGTGGCAGGTATTGGATGCCCCCATTGTCACGTACCGCATGAAGCGGGGGGGGGGCATGGAGGTGGACGAGAGCAGAATGACGAAGGTGCAGGCGGAGCAGTGCATGGATGCCATAGCAACGCTTTCACCGTTTGATCCGTTTCGTCTTGGGGCAGAATTCAGCAAAATGTACGTTCTGCAAAACAAGCTTCTAATTTTATTTTGATTCAATGATAGTGCTGCTGAGTGTTAAGAGGAGGGAAGGTCTTGACCAACGTTCGAAAGTATTTGTCAGGGACCGTCTGTTGAACTTCTTTTCCTCACGGCGCAGAGATGAAGGGGAGAAAGACAATGAGGGAAATGGCGGGAAGACTGGCACACGCATCTTCATTTTCAATTTGAGAAAGGACGCTGGGATTTACGAGCTGGATTGGGAGAGTTGCAATCATGATATCATGATTCGGTCAAAGCGTCATCGCTCCCGTCCTGGCCAGATCGCCACTGATGTAAGCGGTGACATGCCCTGAGGAGCAATTTGTGGTAGGGGCTCAAAGTGATAGGAGAAACTGAAGATATACAGGGGATTGCTTCCGGTATCATTCGTCAATTAATCGTTTGTTGAAGAGTGCGCCTGCTTTTGACAACAAACGACATTCATAACAGTAGGAAATTCCGAGTTCCTAAACATCGTTATCGTCGTTCGCTTAATTGACGTGCTTTATCTGCACCTTCTGTATCTGATTGGATTAAAATGTGTAGTGGGACAAGAAGTAAGATTGTCACAGTAAACAAATAAGCATGCTCATCTAATTTTTTCTTTTGGGTCTTGAAATGCATGTGATTCAGGTTCCGCTTGATTACTCTCTAACGGAATATCTGAAAGTGATGTTTTTAGGAAGCGTTCCCCGAATGCTCATTTTTCTTCAGCACAAGCTGGTGAGCGCACAGCGCAGTTCAAGGTCCCGTCTGCGGTCCAGTTCAGGTCACTGTTTCACTTTGCTTCAGTCCGCCTGATAACAATGTGCGATCACTTGTTGCTTGGGAAAAGCTACACACACATCGTCGCCTCTTTCCTATTGAACTTGCGTGGGGAGCATCTTTTTAATGCACGTGCTATGTCGTAACTTGTACCGTATTGGAGTAATTATATTTCTCGTTATCCTACGCATTGAACAGCTGCGTTCTGTGTCTCGCCAACCTCGGCGCTGAACCATGTAGATATACAGTAGGGGAAGCGTGGGTCGTTTCTCGCCGATGTGAGAACAAGTCCATAGCATGGAGGAGAAGTGAATGATAATTCCGATGAACCTTGATATGATGATGGCCACACCGTAGCTTTACATGTGAGCCGCATCTGCAGGTCATTGCAGAAAAGCTCGCGTGCGCCTTGCTAAATCCGGAAACTGTGAAGGGGAATATTGGAGGCAAGCCGTTGGAGGTTACTCTCGGAATGATGCCGAAAGAGAAGGAGAGAGGCTGTTGTGGGTTTTTTCTCTATTGGCACGGCCGCCTTATTGAGGTACCTTATGGGTCTCATGCGACTGCATGCACTCTCTGCAAGAATGGAAAGCATGTTGTGCTCGTGCGCTGCCAAGGAACCGAAGACTACAACATGACCGCAATGTGTATCTCTCATCAGTTCCATATTTTTTTTTTTTCTTTCCATAAAGATATAAACTGCTATGCAAAAAAAAAAAAAATTTGGTGGCCACTGAAGGCTGCTAGGGAAGCTACTCACATCTTTCCTCTGGCTATGGCGTCAGGCCTACAAGCGCGTTGGCAGAATGGAGTACGACAAAGACATCGGTCTCGGGGTCATCGGAGTCATCGATGTCTCCCCACTCATGGTGCATCCACAATTCCATGCTCATCCCCAGTTTTTCTTTTCCCCCTTTTTTTTTGTAGTTGCATTTTATCTGAGGGTATTCTTGCGATGTATTCCGCCTCTCCTTACCTGCGTTGGACCCCCCTCACATCTTGTGATCTTAAACCTTTCCCTTCCTTTCAAGTCTTACGTCAAAGGTTGACTTCGCCTCTTGGCAACTTAACTTCAAATGCGCCCTCTACACCCTTTCATGTACGGTTTTGAAACGGAGCTTGTTAGAAATGCAGTGCGGTGAGCTCTGCGGGTGGAAGTCTGACCGCGGCTTGTGCACATGCACTGCAGGAAGCCGATGAGAGCGGGCAAGTGGGCGTGCTGAATTCCAAGCAGGGCTTTGATGACACGGAATCATATGCCCAGCTTCTCAAATGGTTGGCCGATACTTTCAATAAGTATTGGGATACGCATTATGATACCTTCCGTAATGAATTGGTAGGTCTGGCTGGAAGAAGATGGCTGAAACATTCCCAGACCCTCAATAGCTCCATTCGATCAAATGGAATGCGAATTGGATATCATTTTGAGTGCTTTGAATTTACAGAGTAGTCACACAAGGCCTAAGTTGTCAACTCGTCCCCCTGCCAAAATCCCCTATGAGAAAGTAAACCTCTGCCTGGCTGTTTCGCTTCGTGATCAATCGCCCCTTTCTACCATAATGCCATTATCGCAGGCACTTGTCGTTCTCAGTATGTACTGTCAATGTGAATATCGCAGTCTGCAAGCATGAACCCCGCTAACTTCTCATATTTGCCCCGCAGGTTTGCATTGGGTGCATCGCTAGCGACGTGTTGTCACAGTTTCAACTGCACATTTTTTTTATTGGACACCTGGAACTGTGACGTTCTATGCAATTGTAGAGATGTATTAGCTGATTCACTTGCGATGTTACCTTGCTTCGTTGCTCCGGCCTCGTCCTGTGGAGTCCAAGTTGTTCCTTTATGTGTCCGGTTGCACGTTTGGTCGGTCATTTTGCTATGCTCCACCAGAATTTGTGACAAGCAATTGAGCATTGAGTGTTACCTTCTTGCTTTGTTCTGCACGTTATATTCACTTTGTGCCACCCAAACCTATAGGCGCGCCTGAAGAATGGCAGGAATCTTGCAGATGACACCTCTGAAGGAACCGACGACGCGACTGTGGGGGGGTTTCCTTGTTTCCCGTTCTGACGGACAGTTGTTACCTCCGCATGCAGAATGTAGGCGAGAATCTGAGCTCCAATGTGACGCTCGTAGTGGAGGGAGAGAGTGTCCAGTGCGACAGATGCAACAAGTGGAGGAAGCTTCCGGGAGGCTACGATCCGAGTCAGCTGCCCGATGTCTGGTGTGTGCCATACGTTCCAACTTCTTTTTTCGCTGATCCTTGGACACAGGCTGTAAAATGGCTACACCATAGTGCGCGTACGAGCAGAAGTGAACTCGCGTACATCTGATTACATCCACTTCACTGAGGGCTGAAGTGTGCGTTGATAATTAGGGAACCCCCAACGTATTTTATAGAGCCATATTTAAGTCGAAGACTGGAGAGCTTCAATTGCATTATTCGTGGAAGTCCATGATTTGAGGTCGACTCATTCGTCGTACGGGTCCAAGTTGGAAGCCTCCGGAAGGCCTTCAGTAATCGATTCATACATCCATCTTGTCTCTCTATTTGACCTACAGATTGATGGATGCAAGCAAGAAAACTTCTTGCTCCCCTTCCTGAATCCTTTCTCAAGTTGAAATGCATTTGAGCAATCAGAAAAGGAATGGCTACAGGGAACACAGAAAAAGGGATAGGGGAGGGGTGAGGCCCGTTCCTGATAACGCACTCGTTGCAAGAATGCTCCCTTTAGGTGGTCGCTCAGCCGCTCCTTAAAACCTGCTCAGTGTACAGCTGGATTTGGTGAAGCCCATATGTCTGCTTGAGGAATGACTCCGAACCGGGCTTTGGGTTTCCTCGGGAGACTAGTCCCGTCATACTGGGGCTTGTATAAAACTTGGAGTCGAACAAATGGATGGAAACTGTGAATTTAGTGGGACGTTGTTATGCTCTTTACAGTAGTCCTATGTGGTTACTTGTGTGCATTTGACGTATGGCTAAACTGGCCTATTCTTACAACCACATCTTTTGCGATACTTCGTTCTGGAGCATATGCAGGTTTTGCTTTATGGAACCGAAGTTCTGGAGTTGTGAGAAGCCTCAAGAAGAGTTTCCAGACGGATCGATCACCACAGCGATTGGGCGTGGAAAGGAGCGAATAGCTGTGTCCAGAGCAATCGTTCCAACAGAGAGGGCCACAGCAGGAAAGGAGCCGATTTCTGCGAGACAAGGGCGGAAAGGTACTATATTCTTGCTTTAGCCTAGACTTGGCTTTGAGTGGAGCGACGACCAGTTCGCAAGGCAGCAGCGGATGTTGTAGGGAAATGCCCCCGCCCTGCTGCTTCCATTGAATTTTGTCTTGGCATATCGTTCAGGACCAAATGGACACGCCTGGGTTGGGGTTCGGGTTCCCCTGGGTAATGGCAAACATCAACCGCTAATCTGATGACTTTGTTTAACATGTCGCATTGAATGGTCCATATTGTTAACAGCACTTTTGCCCTCGAAAGCAAGGCACCACAATCTTTTGCTGACGACCTCCCTTTCCTGCATGGCAACTGTGTCTCACGCTCACTGCCGCTGCACTCCATGTCTTTGCATTTGTTCTTTCAGAACCTGCTGTCCCTTCGTCAAAGACTGCCGAAGCCCCTCCAGATGTACGGCCCGGGGTGAACCGCGCGACTCAAGATAGAGACCCCCGCCGCGACCGCAGCTTCAGCAGATCAGGGGGAGAGGGCCACCGGCCTTCCGCAAAGAGACCAAAGCAGGACGAATCATAGTAATGGGCCGCATCAAGAGCACACTTCTTTCCTTCACTGATTTTGAAGACGGCAACAATCGAGGCTCTGCAGATGACAATCAACTAATAAAAAAGTGTAATTGTAGGAGTCGAGAAAGTGGAGAACCTCAAGGTGAGGGTCCAGTTCTATTTGGTACATAGCAGGCCGTTAGCAGGCTGGCGGTGGACGCTTTTCAATAAGGTGGTAATTTGCGAGGGTCCAAGCAAGCAGAGCGTTGGACTTTCTTCGCAGGCCTCATAGACTATACAACGACCGCCTGAGATCGCTGCCCTGTCCTCATTGTACAGTTCATTAGCCATCCGCAGGAGCAGGTTAGCGACACTATCATTTTACAAATAGTTGTTAGCAGCACGGAGTTTAGAGCATGGAAATGGGGTTCATGTAAGGTGCTATGGTCTGAATGGCGTTATGCTTCTTCCAGTGGTTTCGGTAATAATTGTTACAAATTTGGTGAGCTGGTGTGGACTGCGGAGTCGTCTGCCCAACTCAGCAGCCGAAGCCGAAGCTGTAGTGGGTGCTCAAACAGACCGGCTGCTGGACACGGAAGTCTCTACTGGCCCTCCATGGTCTTCTATGAAATCGACTTGAAAAAAACTCCAACACAGCGCTGCGTTTGGCAGCAGGACGTTGGCGCGGATGCGCTACAGGGGAGTGTTGTGCTTGTAAAGGTGACGTCACCTTGCGCTTGCGCTTCCGCCCTCGTTGCAACGGACGGCACAACCACCACAAACGACCAGCGTGCTGCTCCCGGTGGTATTCAATAGAAACTTCAAATTCACAATAACATCGGCTCCAGCAAGAAGCTCCGGTTATAGACGCTACAAAAATGGGGCCTGGCCATCCTCACATAAATACACCACCAAAGAGAAAGAGAGAAGCAAAGAGAATCTCTATCTCCCGCCCTCCCTCCCACCTCTCTTCCCCACTCTCTCACCCCCTCCCTCCCCTCCACCTCTCTCTCTATCTCTCTCTCTCTCTCCCTGTTTCTCTCTCGCTCGGGAACATTGGATGAGAGATTCACGTCCTCATCATTGAAGTGTGAGCGATTTGAGGAGCTCCATCATCGTGGTAATCACCTCCTTCATCTGCGATCGCGAGTAGAGCGGCGCGGGGTACACGTTGGCCAAGTGCAGTCCGTCCTCGCGGATGGAGTCGAAAATGGCAAGGCACGGCCCCACCCCGTGGACGGAGGAGCAGCCCACGTAATCCTCAATGTGAAGCCTTTTGGCGTATTTCTGCACGCGGCATCATGAGCGTGTCCAGATCAACAAGCGGCAACTTGCAGAGGGGAGCTTACGAGGACGGCACTTGGCATGTTACTGGGACCACCTGAAACAGCACCCAGCTTGAATAAGGCAGGCTACAAGCATCAGCAATTAAGGCGTACGAGTACATACCTGCATGATTTCATATAGTGTGTTCCAGAAAATGCAAAGCATTGACGTCCGAAGTGAGGAAGCCGGTGTCAGATTTGGATGCTCCATAGCCTGGAGCGGCTGCAGCAACAAATTAGTGCTTCTGGCCAGCAATAGCATACGTAAAATAAGAGGAGAATGCGGCAAGGCGGCATAGGCAAGCAGCTTCTGGGCAAGCATGCTGCTCTTCCGTTCAGAGAACAGAAGGAAAAATAAAGGTGCCAGTGCAGCATTCAGCTACTCAGATCACTCATATTGGACAGCATATCGAAGTGAGGCATGTGGAAAGTGTGGATAGAGGAGGAGGGCAGAGGTGGGAGAAAGGGGGTCCAAAATGTTAAGTTGAGGGAGAGGGGATTGCCTTAGCCATGAGGAGGTTGAGGTCGCCCATATCCGTAAAGTGCTTACGATGCTTCATGGCGCCATCCACTGACCTTTGGCAACGCCTTGCCAGATCCCACAACTCCGTTTCCTCCCCCACCTGGTGCGTGTGGAGCAGCGCAGAGTGGTAGAAACCTGTCCCACCCTCCCCAGCATAGACCTCACCAAGATAAGTCGATACACACTCCTACGATCCCGAACTCCCTTGACGACTGCAGAACCGACAACAATAATCTCTTCCTTGTAATGTGCCAGGAACCGGCATCCTAGTCCAGTTCCTGGGGTCGTCAAAAGCTCCGCATGCTCCCCAATTTCCGCTCCATTCAACAAAACACCTCAGAAATCCAAACATGATGACCTGCACCTGCAGCAGCATGCTAAGCATGGGCAGTGCCGGGCCACCCACCCACGGCTCGCTGCGGCAGCGGCGGGCTGAGGAGGCCGCGGCAGTCCACGAGCGTGGTCACCGCGTACTGCGCGCCGCCCCGCGCCCTCCGCCGCGAGGCCGCCGTCAGAGCGCACGCGCTGATCGCCGCCGTCAGAGTCACCTGCTCGCGCTCGCACCGCTGCTCCCCCCAACGACAACCATGCGCACGTACTTCAGAACGACAGGCAGACCTCTCATCAGCGGCGGGCAGCATGCTCGCTTGTCATGCAATTCGCGTTTCTCCGCATTATTTTACAACACCTGCAGCAGGGCGTCGGTGTCTGCCCGATTGAGGCCGCTTCTGATGAGCTGCGAGCGGCGAGGCTCGTGAGGCTTCTGAAAGGGAAGGAGGGCGTGTCGCCGTGAGCCCAACCCATAGCCTGCCTCACAAAACGAACAACTCCAATCGCTCACACTTCAAGTTGTCGAGCTGTCCTGTATGGCCAGAATGCAGGCCACCGTGTAGACTGTATGGAATGGCGTATGCGCTCTCAATCAACATTCAACCATTGCAATAGGTCAAATCTAAATGCAACACAGAAAGGACTGTAGAACGAATAGCACGCCAGAATCATCTACGGAGGCCCTTTGAATGACCGGAATATTGCTTCAGCTCACCTATAACATCAACACCGTGTGCCCAAAAAGGTTTGCGTCTCTCTCCCCTCGGCACAGCATCCTCCACACACGGCAAACAGAGGTCCCTCCCCTCCCCCTCCCCCTCCCCCTCGGCCTCCCCCTCCTCCGGCGGGCCCCCTGGCGGCCCCCCCTCCTGCACCTCGACAAGCGCTGCGAGGAGCGCCCCCGTGATCACGGCCGCCGCCACGCGGTCGCAGGCGCACGTGTGAAGCCGCAGGACGACCAGGGAGCGCCCGTGTTGCAGCCTGCAGGACCCGCAGACCTCATCTGCACTCAGAATGCTGCGGAAATCGCAGCTAATTTGAACGTGACAAAAGTAGGCTCATCACATTGAACCCGCATACAGTAAGGCGGAAAGCGGAAAAGCTCACACTGTAAGACGAGCGCGGGAGAGAGAGAGAGAGAGAGAGAGAGAGAGAGAGAGCGCCTAGACAGAGATTTACCCAGGAGCACCCGTGATACACAGGGGCAATGCAGCTTGCAGGAGGGGACAAGTGTGTGTGTGTGCGTGAGGGACTCCACAAGTCCTCGGCAGATGCATAGGTGCATGGCGACATGCAGAATGCGTGCCTGTAGAGCCGCACTTGTAGAAGGTTGAGCGGCTCCCGCAGGTCCCCGCGCGGCCCCCCCTGCGGGCCCCAGGTTCGGTTCATCTCGGCCTCGACGATCTTGAGCCAGCGCGCCTGGCAGAGGCTGAGGCGGAAGCTCTCCCCGCGGCCCAACAGGCTGAAGGGCCCCTCCGCAGGAGACGTGCACTCGGCATCGCATCCCGCCGCTCCGCCTGCGTGCTCCGCCTCCTCCTCCTCCTCCTCCTCCTCCTCCTCCTCCTCCTCCTCCTCCTCCTCCTCCTCTTCTGAGGCGCCACTGCCGTCCTCTAACGCATCGTAGAAAGTGTCTCCCTCGGCATCCACCTCCTCTGACGCGGTCGAGAACTGCTCTTTTCTTGCATGTGCACTGCTGACATCATGACTTGCAGCAGGTTGAGCGGGGAGGCACTGGCCTTCCACGGAGCTTTGTGGGCCGGAGGGGAAGTCCTCATCTTCTGAATCCGAAGGAGGCTCCCATCCCTCCACTACCTCCACCTCAACATTGGACCTCTCTGCCACCTGTGCCAACGACACCCGCAACGCAGTGAGTCAAGGCAGATTGTACCATACTGCAGGACACAAGAGTACTTATTGACTTATTAATACTTACTTACTTACTTATTATTTTTTTTCTCATTGCCCGAAACTTCCATCAGGAAAGGTGAAAATTTTATATCAGACAAAGCTTCCAAGGTTGCGTCCGTCCCGTTGCAGATATAACAGCCTTCCACAACTCAAAACGACTAGGCAATTCGAAAATTCATCGAGTGTGTAACCACTTCCTGAGTATCCTAGCCTCAGTTCCAATTGCCGTGAAGCTTTTGCAAGTACTCGCAAGGTAAGTGTTTCCTTTTCATGTTGCAGCGAAACAACAGTGCGCACGCATACAACCGCACATGCTCTGCAACAAGCAGCTCCACGAGCAGCGCGATCGGAGGAGACCTGGAAGGCGTGGCGGCCGCCTTTGAGCGGCACAAGGCACGAGCGCGCGCGGGGGTGCGCCCTCTGCACGCGCTCCACCGCCGCCTGCAGCGCGCCGGCCGCCAGCGGCGCGTTCAGCAGCAGGCCCACCACCGTGTTGCCGGTCCCGCCAGCTACGGCTCGGGTCCAGTTCTGCGCCCGCGGGCCCCCCCTTCCCCGCTCCGCACTTCACAGGCCGCCCTGAACACGGGAAGAGAATGCGGGAAGGAGCACCACCAGCTCCTGCTGCTCGAAGAACCTCGGCTGCTCAGCCTCCTTCCAGTATCCCTCACGGCGCAGCGCCGAGGAAGAGGCCCCGAGGGACTTCAGCGGAAGTGCGCACCTGCTCCGTGCTGCCGAGCGGCCGGTCGAGCGCGCCGCTCCCGGCCTGCCCTCGCGCCCTGCCCGCCTCCATCTCCGCCTCCGCCTCCCCGCGCCTCTCCGCATCTCCCTCCGGCGGCCGCAGCGAGTCGGCCGCCATGGCGGGGGGCCGAGGGCGAGGGCGAGGGCGCGAGGCGGTACATCATGGCGGCCCAGCGGCCGGAGGGCGGGTGGGCGGGCGGGCGTTATTGGATAACGCCCGCCCGCCCGCCCCCGCGCCAGGCCGCGCCACGTGGCGCGTGGTCCCCACGGCGCGGAGATACGGCTCCCCGCCAGGCATCGTCAAATTGGGGCAACAAAAAACTCAGGAACTCCCCCTGCGGTTTAGAGACGGAAAGGAAACCCGACGCGCGTCCGCGCACGCCGTTCGTCACGTCACGGTTTTGGATGCGAACGAGTTTCTGCAAGCGAGCGGTGGTGCGGTCAGTCAGTACGTCTGGGGGCGCGTCGTCCGGCAAGTTGACTTGCACTTTTCGCACAGTTGACTTGCCACCGGTGCGGGGCAGGTTCGGCAAGACCATCATTATCAGTCACCAGTCACTTTTCTTTTCACAGATGTTACTGATCGATCGCCCTCAGTTCAATGAAATTTTCATTCCTCAGTTCGTCCACTTTCGTGAAGTCCGATACCCACCCTCTACTGGAAGGGGCCGCTTGCCCTGCCTGCCTGCCGTACCGTATGGCTCTGGCTCCGGCTCTTGCTGGCTGGCCCGGGCCCGAGTGCCGCCCCCAACGGCCCTCGGCGCTGGCGGCCGTCCGTGCGATCGCGGCCGTCCATCCGTCCGATCGAGCGGCGGGCGGAGGGCCCGAGGGCGGGCCGGCGGGCGGCCTTCTCGGCGACTTCCTTCGTTCGCGCCCGCCCGTCCCCATCGTTCGAGGAGAGGAGGCCCGCCCTAGTCCGTAGGCCCTAGGCCCTAGGCCCTCCCCGCGCGCCACGTGGGGAGGGCGCAGCGCGCACCTCCAAGAAACACACACACCCCCACGCGTGATCTATCGGACGGCAGCGCGGCGTCGTGGCTCGTCCGTGTGGATCGGACGGTGCGCGACAGCGGGGAGCCTCAGTTTGGGAAACACGAGCCGATGGTGGCCAGGCAGCCAGTCCGCGGCGGCCACGTGGCAGGGGCGGCGGGCCCGGCCCCAACCAACGGACGGCCGCGAGGCGGCGGCGCCTTGGCGCGCCACGTCGCAGCGCGCGGGCGCACGCGGCCCGGCGGCCGTACCGTACGGGGGCAGCGCGGGGGGCCCACGTGGCGGCCCGATGCGCCCGCCCGGGCGCCATCGGACGGCCGAGCGCGCCCGCACGCGGCGGGCGATCTTTCCCAGTGCCGCACGCGCGAGATGCCCCCCCCGGGGCCTCCACAGGTGGCGGGGGACAGGTGGCAGCGCAAGGGAGACAGGCGCTGGGGGCTGCTTCGCTTGCGACCTTGCGCCACGTGGCACCTCCCTGCAGAGGGGGCGGGGGCAGACGGCGGAGGGAGTGGGGCGGGGGAGAGAGAGAGAGGGGAGGGGAAGGGCGGCCTGGAAGAAGGAAGGAGTGATTGGGGCGAGGCGAGGCGAGGGACGACTGCAAGCAGAAAAAGAAAAAAGAAACAGGGCGGCCGGGAAACGGAAGGGGATTGCAAGAAAGAGACAAAATCCAGGTTTGCAAGAAGGCAAGGGGGCGGCGAGCGGGAAGAGGTCGCGGCGAGGGGTGCAGGACATGGTGTAATGTGAGGGGGCGAGCGGGGTATAAGTAGATAGGGGGGCCGCTATGGCGTCGCAGGCGGCAGTGCAGGGGGGGGCAGGGGGCGCGCAGGGGCAGCAGCTGGGTGCCAACGGAAACGGCATGTACGGCTCGAGCTATGGCGGGCGCGCTGGCGCATCCGCTTACCCTAATCTCCCGCGCCAGGCGTCCATATATACACTCACCCTCGATGAGTTTCAGAACGCCATCAGTGAGCATGGGCAGAAACCTAATTTTGGAAGCATGAACATGGACGAGTTCTTGAAGAGCGTGTGGACTGCCGAGGAGAGTCAGGCCATGGCTGCTGCGCTGGCCGCCGGCGCAGACCAGCAGCAGATGGGGCTGATGCGGCAGGCGTCCATGGAGCGGCAGAACAGCCTGACGCTGCCGCGCACGCTGAGCCGCAAGACCGTGGACGAGGTCTGGCGCGACATCGCCGCCGGTCCGGAGGCCGCGGGGGGGCTCGCGCAGCGGCAGGCCACCTTCGGGGAGATGACGCTCGAGGACTTCCTGGTCAAGGCGGGCGTCGTGCGAGAAGACATGGCGCCTGCCCCCGGCAAGGGCATGGAGGCCAACGGGTCGCAGGCCACGACGAGCGCCACTCTCGCAGCCATACAGAACGCCGCGAACCAGCGGCAGGCGGAATGGATCAACTTTCAGCTCAGCCACGCAGCGATCGCGCAGCAGCAGCAGCAGCAGATGCTGCAGCAGCAGGCGGAGGCTGCCGCGGCCTTTGCCAGCGCGCACAAGAGGGCGCCGGCCGGCGCTCTTACCATCGCCATCCCGGCATTGGCGGAGCGCAACGCCGTGTCCGTGGCGGACGCGCAGCCGCTGAGCCCGACCAGCACCGATAACGGCGTCACGACGGCGCTGGCGGGGGAGGACACGCCGCGGGGGAAGAAGCGGGCGCCGGGCGAGGTCGTGGAGAAGGTGGTCGAGCGCCGCCAGAGGCGCATGATCAAGAATCGCGAATCAGCCGCGAGGTCTAGGGCGCGGAAGCAGGTGATCTGCGGAAACAGAACTTTGAAATACAACTCTTTTGGGGAAATTGCATGAAACAGGCTCTAGCCATTTGGAGGGATTCGAATCACGCTTTCTTTTTGGGTACGGGTATTGACTTGACTGGTTTTGAAAGAGTGCTCAAAATCTTGATTTCCAAGGTGCCGTTTTGAAGGTGCCGCTACTCTGCTCAGAGCCGAGAAATTGCTCCAAAGCCTCCTTTGTGTAGGAGATTTTTTTTAGAGGGCTGCTCATGACTCCAATGAAAAGTGGAAGGTGCTAGTCTATCTCTGCAATGAGTTTTCACAAACATCATTCATGAAGCATGAACCAATTCTGTCGAGGGCAGGCTTACACTGTGGAGTTGGAGGCGGAGATCACAATGCTGAAGGATGACAACGTTCGGCTGAAGAATCTCCTGGTGAGATGCTCAATCCTGCCGAGCAAAAGTGCAGCAGCGGAGTTGTGAGGGCAGGCAGGAGAACGCGTTTTCCAAGTGCTGTATCGAGGGTTCAAGGACCGAGTGACAGAAAGGCTCAGCAGCATGCTTGAAGGAGCTGTTGAAGAGAACGAATGGGAGAAGTCTAAAACCGCAAGAAAGTTTGGGTGGGAAGGGTGTGCAGGCCATGGAAGAAGAGCGGAGGAGAAAGCTGGTACGTGTGCGTTTGCTCTGAGGCCTGCCTCGTAGGGCTGTTATACATCTTGTAGGGTGATGAGCTTTGGGTTACAGCTGAGTTTTCTGAAATGGCACGTTGTTGAGGGGTGGAGGTCATTGATCCACAGGCTCGGAGGAGGCCTGAACTGATCTGCTTGTGAAAGTCATGGCACAAGCGAGGCATGTGGATAATCATGGCATTTGTTGCTGCCTCGTGCGCAGGCTATGGAGACAATCGCCCCCCGGGTGAAGCAGAATAAAGACGTAAATGTGAAGCCTGTTTTGCGGCGCTGCCGAACTGGGCCCTGGTAGAGCTGGAGATGGAGTGCAGCTGAAACCCTAAATGCCGCAAAAGCCATTCGAGGCTTTTGTGGGGTTGGAGACCGGCACCCTCTCTATGCTCGAGCGGGCAGGGCGGCTGCTTCTGCGGCGCTGCCTGGCGAGCATGGCCACGGGGTGAGCGGCCACGGCCCGCAGGAGGCGGGCCAGGCCCCGCGCCCGCACCTCCTCTCCTCTCCTCGAAGCGGCCCACTCGCGTGCTGAGCCGACGAGGATGCCTGTATACAACTATGCCCCCTCCTCCCCTTTTTCCTCGCCTTTTCCCATTTCCTTTCCCCCCTCCCCCTCTCTCTCTCTCTCTCTTTCACTCTCCCACACTGTTGTCTCGTCTGCGTCGAAAGCTTCTCGTCAATTTGCGTAGGCAGTGGGCACATGGTCTTTATTCCTGGTCGTTTACAAGAACCTCTGTACAGTGAATGGGAGTGCGTGGCAGAAGAAGGTGCCACTTTTGTAGCTTTGACAGTTTCAGCAACAGCAGTACGGCAAAAGACCAAGAAGGAAGGCCCTTCATGGCTAGCGTGGCGCACAGCTAGAGTAGTTGTGCTTTTGTTCATTGCAATATAATCTGCTCCGTTTCCCAGTCCATATCCCGCTCCCTGTGAAGTGTGTCATGGCCTTCAGTTTGTCAGCCTTCCCTTTGGAACTGTGAGTGTGCGCGGTCTGAAGTCCGCGCTGTAGTTGTCGCACCGCTGAAAGAAAGATTGATCATTACTGGGGCTGCGGCCGTCGGTCCATGCTGCGGCTGTGGTCGGGCGGAAGCAGCAGGCGGCCGACGAAGCTGTGTGCCGCCTGGAAGCGCAACGCGGTGATTGGCCCGTTTGTGCGGCGGTCAAAGCTGCAGGGAGTCGTGCCATGGCTAGCATTGCGAGGGTCTCACGTGCTTCCCTTTGTGACTCCCCTACAGGAGGGTTGAGTCCCCCTCGCTGCCTCTGGATGCGAGATTGGGACTGGACAAATCGAAATATTCACCAGTGGATCCGCCATTGGCATGCTAGCTAATTCCATTGTTTGAACCGCTGCTATATAATAGGCTTGTTGTGCTGTGCAGTTCAGTACTGTTTTTTTTCAGTTGTTACAGTGCCCATTTCCATTTTTCTGAAATGCAGCCCACCTCTGTTTCTCGGTTTTCAAAAAAATAGTGTTGGACTTTCTTCAAAGTAATCATGTTTAACGGAAACTCGAAGCTATCGGATTGTCTTCAGTTGAACATTTGAAGCTGTTCTGTTCATTTTCCCCACCTACGCACGCACGTTCCAGCCATTCGCCAGTCACGATTTGATCGACTGTCCGGTTAATCGCTTGTCGACGCTTCAATATCAGACTAATCCGGCTCGATTGGACATTGAGGAACTGGTTCTGAATAATTTTCGAAATGGGATAGTTAGATATTTGGTTCAGCTGTACTGAAGGAAGGAAAATGTCGTTGAACTCAAGACTGTACTGAAGGGCTTTGTATAGGATTACAGTACTGTGTACTACTAGATACCATATTTCCGGCTCTGAGAATCACAATGTTTCTTACTATTTTTCAAATTACAATTCATTTCGGGTTCCATTTGCTTGATGTTCCTGTACCAGTATTGGATTGTGTAATAGCTTTGCTTTTTGGAGCGCAAGAACCAGTTGGCACAGAGTTGACGCACCCGACACGGACGGCCAGTGGCTCAATCCAGTTAGGGCATGCATGAGACTGCAAGAGTTAATTTACATCGTCCTGCACTGGAGCTAACTGCTATGATGTCAGGGAGCCACACGGTCCCGTTACAATGGAGAATCCTAAACTAGCTACTGTAAAGGAAATAACGGTTAGAAGCTTGTACGGGCGGCTGCGTGTGCCGCCTTTGCGAGGGGCAGACCGGCTCCAAGGGAGCTCTGCAGCCCGCGCTGTCCTGGGCGGGCGCGCCACGCGACATGGCGCCGCGGCGCGTCCTTGTTTACACGTGGAAAGCAGAAGCAGCTCTAGCTGCCGCCACACCTTTATTTTGCGTTGCGAAAGCCACGTGGTGGGGATTGATTATACATCGGCGGCGAGCTCGTCTTTGTTGAGCTGCCTGTGTGTGGGTTACGAGTGAGAGGAGAGCCTGCCCTGCCTGCCCTGCCCTGCCCTGCCCTGCGAGGGTGGCCAGCGGTCACAGACAGCGCGCCAGCACCTCGCTGGCCGTCGGCCGCAGTTCCGGCTGGCGGTGGAGCAGCATCCGCACGAGCCGAGTGAGCGCGTCCGACCTGCCAGGTGGCAGCGCGACCGCGCCCTCCCGAGGGGGCCCCGAGCGCGGCAGCTGCTGCCCTGCGGCGACCTCGTAGAGCATGGCGCCAAAACTGTACATGTCGGACGCGGGGCTCGGCTCGCTGTCCTTGAGCAGCTCCGGGGCCACGTAGGCGCCGTCCCCTTCCTCCCAGTCCCACTGCTTCCTCAGCACCGCCAGCCCAAAGTCTCCAATCTTCAAGTCACCTGGGAACCATCTCGAGAAAAGGAGTGGTGAATGCATGCCCCACATTATCTTATACACGCGAACCAACACGTCCCCTTTCCCTCTCCCTCTCCCTCTCCCTCTCTCTCTCTCTCTCCTCTTTCGTCCTCACTCTCTCTCGCACACGACGGCACACACGCCTACACACTAGTACGAGCTGCTGCAATGTGCAATGGAACGCCTACTTACCGTGCGCATCGAGAAACACATTGTCCGGCTTGACGTCCAGATGTAGCACCCCCGCGGCATGGATGTGCTCCAGACCAGAAGCAATCTGCCGCACAAACGTCCAGATCTGCAGCCGCCGCTTCTTCCCCTTTATAATATTAGTGGGAACCACATGCCCGCTGACAACCCCATTAGGTCCAACACTACGAAACATGAAAGTGGACAGAAGGACCGGAAAGAAAGTCTTGAGCGTCCAAAACCAGCCTGTAGAGAACGAACCGACAGGGCTCCCACTCCCTCTCGCCATGGCCGGATGCGTATTTACTCTCTTGCCCAACTAAGTGCCAAATGCTTGTAAATGCCTCGCCTCAGGTTTTCCTTCACTTTCCTTTCCTTCCCTGAGTGGTCGGGACGCACCTGCGGCTCCGGCAGGGGGTCGGCGAGGGTGTCGAGCAGCGCCCGGAGGCTGCCCCCCTCGCAGAGTTCCATCTGGATGTAGAAGTGCGCGTCCTGCTGCCACCCGCGGTAGCACTTCACCACGTGCGGGTGCTCCGCGAGCGCGGCCGCGCTCTGCAGTTCGTGGAGGTACCGCTCGCGGTCGTCGCGGCTGCGGAACTGCCGCCGACTCATCTTCACGGCGCAGAGGGCGCCCCGCCGCCGGTCGCGAGCTTCGTACACCTGCGACCGCAACAGCAGCAGACGGCTCAACGCTTGCATACGCAGTCGTCAACAATGAAATCTTGGCTAATTCTCCAAATTCGTTACTGGTGACCATCCTTTTTTGTTCGTTATTGAAGTGACTGACTACGATTTTCATATAATTTAATTCTTATATGCGACAGGTGGTGTACTTGGAGGGTCGAATGACCAGCCACGAGGGAGGACTTACGTCTACTTCAAAAGCTCATTTTACAACACCCGCCCCAAGAAACCTTTGTTGTCCTTCTAAAGAAGCAAGAGCGAGTTACGAAAAGAGACTATGAAAATAAACAAACAATAAAAGACATGTGATCTCAGTCCTGGCGGCTTCAGTTGGTTTTGAATCCACAACGGGCGTGGCATCGACTTCTTGTGAAGATCGCCAGATTCGCCACTCGGACTTTGACTGCAAGGTTCCTTTGGGGGCTGAAATCATGTCCGACTCAAATGCGGCAGCGGACAGAGAGACGTACCGTGCTTGAAGAACCACGTCCAATTTCTCGAAGAAACTCAAAATGGCGATCAAATGTGAAGACACTGAAGGAGCGCTTCAGATGAGTCGTCAAGAGCAGCTTCGTGTCGTTCAGACTGCTCTGCCGCGCCAACTCCTTCGTCCTGCTCCCTCCCCCGCAGGCAATGTCAGTCCCCCCCCTTCCTCTGAACCCCCTTACAGCCCCCCTCCCCCCGCCCGCACCCCCACATGCCCCCCCCCTGCAGGCGAGCCCGCCCCTCCCTCCTGACAACACAACAGGGCGGCGGAGGGTGCCCACCGCGCGTTGGGCGCGTCCGGACACTCGAGGCGGAGCGGGCTGCAGGGGGCGCTGGGCGTGGTGGGAGACCCGGGCTCGCTGCCGGCCTCCATGGCCG
The DNA here is from genome assembly GCA_037447605.1 of Zygnema circumcarinatum. Classification (NCBI taxonomy): domain Eukaryota; kingdom Viridiplantae; phylum Streptophyta; class Zygnematophyceae; order Zygnematales; family Zygnemataceae; genus Zygnema; species Zygnema circumcarinatum. Next base: position 597,060 of record CM074817.1, read on the forward strand.
CTCGCGGCGCCCGGCTGCCGGGCAGGGCCGCCTCGGCGACTTCCTCCGCCGGGAATCTGAACCTGCTCGGCGCGTGGCTGTACCCCTCGGAGCCCTCCGTCTGAACAACAGAGGCATGCACGGGAAAGCAGCTGCCATGAATCGCATCGCACATAGGAGGCATCTAACCTGGAAAACGAAGTCGTCCTCATATTGAGCACACAGTGCAGGCAGCAGAGACGCACCTCGGAATCTTCCCGGAGGTGGCGGCCCGCCACAGCAGACTCCTCCGAGACGGTGAGCCTCCTGGGCACGTCAATGAAGCAGCGCCGCAGGCCCGCTTGCCGCACAGACCGGCCCGAGCGGGGCAGGCTTTCTCCATGGCTGCTGCTGGAGGAGACCTCCTGCGCTCCTCTGCCATTCTCCATCCCTGAGTCGGCTGGGCAGGTTGCGGCCACGCCCTCCATGGCAGGAGAGCGCACCTCCATCGGAGATAGGATGTCCGGACCAGGCCCTGCTCTCCACAAAACGCACTCAGTTTCATTGCTTCCACGCGATGCTCTACCCTTCGACAAAAAGCATGCATTGATCCGTACAGGTGAGAGCATACCCATAAGCACACTAACAGGAGAAGCTTCAGGAGCCTTCGATTTAGACATAGGTGGCGACCTCATCGCCATAGCTGCGGCTGCTTCTGTGATTCCCTCTACCAATAACAATGCTGAGCTCTTTCTGCTCCGCCCCCGGCGACTAGGGGTGCCCTTCGCCACTGGCGGCACCCCCCTGCGGTGCGCAGAGGGGGGAGGCGTGGCCGCCCGCGCCCCCCGCTCTGCTCCTCCCGCCCCTGCCCCCGTCCCCGTCCCCGTCCCCGTCCCCGCCCGCCTCCGGCTCGGAGTGGCCTTCGCGCAGGAGGCCGCCCCTGAACGGTGCAGTGCCACCAGGAGGAGGAGTTAGCCGCCTGCACGCTCTCTCCCAACCACACTAAAAAGGCTTGCAGTGCACGCCAGAGTGCCCACCTGGCCATAGTCCTCTTTTCCGAAAAAAGGGACCCTCCCTCCCTCCCTCCCCTCCCTCTCCTTCCCTCCCCTTCCCTCCCATCCCCTCCCCTCCCTCCCATCCCCTCCCTCTCCTCCCTCTCCTCCCTCACCTCCCTCACCTCCCTCACCTCCCTCCCCTCCCT